>CM069857.1:122203690-122793690 GCA_036172795.1 Pelodytes ibericus
ATAAGTGTAAGGCAATGAATTTACAGAAATTTACATAATTTTAAATTGGAGTTGAGACCATAGGGATGAAGGCTGTTCAGAGTAAATATCCATCTCATCTCTGTGCGTCCCAACTTATTTGCTAAATTTTGCTGGAGAAATCAGGGGCTCTTTGATGAGTGGCATGAGATAGCTGCTATGTGAGCTGGATGATTCGAGAGCAACACAGAAAAGTCACACCCTACATGAAAATGCATAGGACGGGACTTTTACTGTGGATCCCAAATCTGCTTAATCACAGATTAGGTCTTGCCAAACTAACTTAATTGCATTTTGTCAAGTGAGTAAAAATATGAATTTGGGTGCTGTGGTTGATGTGCTCTATTTAGATTTTTCTAAAGCATTTGATATGGTTCCACACAAAAGGTGACTGAAATATGCTTTAGTGATAACATTTGTCCATGGACTGGAAGTTAGTTGAAAGATAGGATGCAAAGAGTGGTGGTAAATCTGTCCTGGGTCCTTGTCTATTTAATGTATTTATTAATGATCTCCCAGTGGGCAGTGTTTGTTGATGATACAAAATTAGGGTAATACAATCTAAGCTGGATGTGTCCTTCATTAAATGACATAACTATCCATTCTCTTTCCTGCAACAACAAATCTGTTATGGTCTACCTGCAGGTACATATGTTTCAGATTTCAGTCAGTAACTTTAAATGTATAATCTGTAAAACTGTACACCTAACTAACATAAACCTGTGTGTATATGTGCTTTATTTTATAAGTGCATAATAATTCACATTTTAACAAGTTGTTTGGATAAAAGGTACAAGATGAACTAGTGATCTTCATGCAGAATAAACAACTGTTTATCTGAAGTGATCACTGTAACCAGTAGTTCTAAATTTTATATATAAAACAGAAAATCCTTGTGTTTGTTTGTGTGAAGCAGGAATAATTCTTGAACGCAGAACTCTATAGTCATGAAATTTGCACAGCTTATTCATGCTAGATTTTCTAGGTCAGTGCAACTATTTTCCTCTCTCTGTATTGTTCCTTTCCCGACATATGAGTTATTACATTTGAGGAGATTAGACACCACTTAAAATGCAAAGTTGATAGGTCATTGTGCTTCATTACCAGTGATGTCATAATCTATATTTAAAAACAGAGACAAGGATTTTCTGTTTTACAGTTATGATTGTATCCAGTCGGGGGCAGCAATGAGCAGCAATGGATTGACTGGGTTTGGCTTGAGGCTGGCTTGATCCTGAAAGTGAAAACAATTAACGGAAGAGTTCTCAACTGTTCTACATAATGATTGTTGTCATAGTCTATATTTATAAACAGACACACAGATGTTTTATCTGTTTTATAGTTAAGATTGTATCCAATCAGTGGCAGCCAGGGCAGATAATTCAGACATATTTAATAAACAAAGGGTATTTTACAGATATGTTAAACTGTAAAACATTTAATGTCTTAGGTATCTCTGATTATCAGCACTGAAATCGGATGTATTTGGAACATTTTGGTGGTAAGAGAATAACCCAATTGCGAGATACTCAGGTAGAACCAATAGGCCTACGAATATTTCTGGAGTTTGATATCACACCGTTTCAGACAAGAAAAACAGACACAAAGATTTTCCATTTTATAGTTAAGATTATATCCAATCAGGGTGCAGCAATGGGTGGACTGGGTGTGGCAGAAGGCTGGCTTGACCCTACTACAAGACGCAGCAATTAGACTGCCGAAGAGACGAAGGAGCGCCGAAACGTCTGATACCTACAAGCTTCAAACTCGAGAGTTACTGACAGTGAGGAGCATCAACAAGAAGCTAAATTCTAGGCAAAGCCGAGTAGTAAAGCCCGTACAATATAGTTTTTAACTTTATGGTATTTGTAAGCCTATTAAGCACTTTTCTTATATTGAGTGTATACTTATATTGTGAGAAATAAATTTCAACACACAATCAGGCCCCTTGATTTATAGTACTTGATTTAACACAAAAGTTATAATACAGCTTTAGTGTGTATATACCCCGGTAGCATGATAGATGAACAGCCTATTGCTGCAGGTTTAGTTTATTCCGTGGTCCATTGGTTTTTGAATTAGTGGTGTATAAACTATTGGATATTTATAAATAAATAATTATTATTTACTCCTTTGTCTTATAATAGTCTTTAATATAGAAAGTGGGTATGGTTTATACCACCCATACACTAAGAAATTAAGGTCATAATTGTTTTTAAGCTTTGTTAAGCTTTTCTCTGTGCATCACTGTCACTGCACAAACATATGCTTGTTTGAAATCACTGTTTGTTTTTTTCACATTATTGTGTAAATACACTTTTATTATTATTTATATCTCCTTTTTCTATATGTATTGAACAGTCTTCTCACTGAATCTTCTTTATTTAGCACATAATTATGCTTTAACTATTTAATGCCGATACTTGAAAATGTATTTATTCAATGGTCCAAACATTCTAATTTTCAATTATTTTTTATTGCTTTGTTAGAGGTGTTGAGACACTGCAGGAGTGAAAACCAGTTTCTACTTGTACAGGGATAAACCCACACAGTTTATTTATTTTTTCACATTTGAAGCAAGCGTGTTGCGTTATCTATTTTGTACATTTATCTCCCTGTAGACGCAGAACAATAAGTCAAGACTTACTGTTTTTCATTACAGTCACACAGAAACCTAAATAAAGAGATGACAATTCACTTTTAATCCTTGACCTAAGCTGTAGAAATCATTATAAATCAATACCTCCAAATATTTAGGTGTCTCAAAGAAATAAGAAATCACAAGTTATATTATTAAATAATAACTACCTATTCCTTGTTCAAATGTTACCAATTAATGTCAATTTCAAATTCATAAAATAGAGCAATCCCTCTAAATATTTGAGCTTCTAGTCACCAACAAGAACTCTCTTATCCTACCAGATTTATCAAACTCAACAAACTATAAATTAATACTTTACGTACTGGCAGTGGCGTCCCGAGGGGGGGGCGGGGGGGGGCGTCCCGAGGGGGGGGCGGGGGGGGCGGCCCGCCCCGGGTGCCACTGACTAGGGGGGTGCCACCGGTGCTGCCGGCACCCCCCGCGCTGCTTACCTTTTTTTTTTCTTTTTCAGGCGGCCGCATCCTCTGGATGCGGCCACCGGGTGAAAAAAAAATATCACAGCGACCGGATGTGACGATACGTCACATCCGGCGACTGTGTTTCCCTCCTCCGTGCAGGAGGGAAGACTGCACGGAGGAGTCGTCGGTCCGGGAGAAGCAGCGATTTGGTAAGTGATGGGGGGGGGGGAGGAGTGGCACAATATTACTGGGCATCTGGCTGGCACTATATTACTGAGCTCTGGCTGGCACTATATTACTGGGCTCTGACTGGCACTATATTACTGGGCTCTGACTGGCACTATATTACTGGGCTCTGACTGGCACTATATTACTGGGCTCTGGCTGGCACAATATTACTGGGTTTTGACTGGCACTATATTACTGGGTTCTGACTGGCACATTATTACTGGGCTCTGGCTGGCACAATATTACTGGGCTCTAGCTGGCACTATATTACTGGGTTCTGACTGGCACTATATTACTGGGCTCTGGCTGGCACAATATTACTGGACTCTGACTGGCACAATATTACTGGGCTCTGGCTGGCACAATATTACTGGGTTCTGACTGGCACTATATTACTGGGTTCTGACTGGCACTATATTACTGGGCTCTGGCTGGCACAATATTCCTGGTATCTGACTGGCACACTATTACTGGGCTCTGACTGGCACAATATTCCTGGGCTCTGACTGGCACAATATTCCTGGGCTCTAACTGGCACACAATTCCTGGACTCTGACTGGCACACTATTACTGGGCTCTGACTGGTACAATATTCCTGGTATCTGACTGGCACACTATTACTGGGCTCTGACTGGCACTATATTACTGGTTTCTGAGTGGCACTATATTACTGGGCTCTGACTGGCACACTATTACTGGGCTCTGAGTGGCACACTATTACTGGGCTCTGACTGGCACACTTACTGGGCTCTGAGTGGCACACTATTACTGGGCTCTGACTGGCACAATATTACTGGCATCTGGCTGGCACTATATTACTGGGCTCTGGCTGGCACTATATTACTGGGCTCTGGCTGGCACAATATTACTGGGCATCTGGCTGGCACTATTTTACTGGGTTCTGACTGGCACTATATTACTGGGCTCTGACTGGCACTATATTACTGGGCATCTGGCTGGCACAATATTACTGGGCTCTGACTGTTACAATATTCCTGGTATCTGACTGGCACACTATTACTGGGCTCTGACTGTCACACTATTACTGGGCACTGACTGGCACAATATTCCTGGGCACTGACTGGCACAATATTACTGGGCATCTGACTGGCATAATATTCCTGGGCACTGACTGGCACAAAATTACTTGGCATCTGACTGGCATAATATTCATGGGCACTGACTGGCACAATATTACTGGGCATCTGACTGGCACAATATTCCTGGGCTCTGAGTGGCCCACTATTACTGGGCACTGACTGGCACACTATTACTGGGCACTGACTGGCACTCTATTACTGGGCTCTTACTGGCACTATATTACTGGGCTCTGACTAGCACAATAATACTGGCTCTGACTGGCACAATATTCCTGGGCACTGACTGGCACACTATTACTGGGCTCTGACTGGCACTATATTACTGGGCTCTGACTAGCACAATAATACTGGCTCTGACTGGCACAATATTCCTGGTATCTGACTGGCACAATATTACTTGGTTCTGAGTGGCACACTATTACTGGGCTCTGACTGGCACATTACTGGGTTCTGAGTGGCACAGTATTACTGGGCTCTGACTGACACATTACTAGGTTCTGAGTGGCACTATATAACTGGTATCTGACTGGCACAATATTACTGGTATCTGACTGGCACACTATTCCTGGTATCTATAATTGTACAATTTTCAAACAGTGAAAAAATTGTGGGTGTTTTCTTGCATTTTTATTTTGGGGGTGGGGGGGGGGGTGCCACACTCAGGGTCCGCCCCGGGTGCCAAATGCTCTAGGTACGCCCCTGCGTACTGGCTAGAAAACTGGAATCTGAATTGAATACAATGTACAGGTATAAGCATTTCCAAAGTTTTCCTCTAGTATCGCTAACTTTAATTTAGACAGACATAACTGTCATAACTCATAAAGACAGCATTTAAGAATTGTAATTACAACTAATCTACGATCACATTCAAACACCTTATTTTTCAAACCCTACATTATGGGCCACTACATTTTTTGAATATGGATGGGGCTCAGATGTTTGCAGTTAAAATACTCTGGCCCTGAAGTAAAAAAAAAAAAAGTATGTGTCTATTCCTCTACCTCTAAGTAGACCAGGTTCGTGTGGTTGAGGTCCATCTCTGTCCCGGTAAAAATCCCTGTAAGGCACCATTTGTGGGGGGGGGGGGCTGGGGGCTGGCACTGAAAGAGTCCATGCAAAGAGCAGTATGTTATGTTTTTCCAAGTAGCAGCGTCTCTGCCATGAATTCCAAAGAAATATAACAAATACATTGAAGCACTGGAAGGAGCAATAATGCCGTTCAGAAAATAGTCCACAAGCGAGATTGCAAAAACAGATAGTAATTTATCGTAGCAGCATAAACAAAAGGAGGGGGTAAAAATAGAGGCACGGACCAAAAAGGAGCTTTTGAGTATGAGCTTCTAGTAAGCTTGAAACACGTAAGGCGTTTATGCTCTTGTTTGTTCCCTGCCTCTGTTGTTACTTCCTCCTTTTGGGTATGGTGCTACAATACATTCGATTTAATCTGTTATTGCACTCTCACCTGTGTATTTCACTTTATATTTTCTGTATTGCGTTACAGCCGGCAGCAAAGAAGCATGGGGTCTGAGTAATCTGTAGTCAGCACAGACCCCTTCTCCTATTAGCTGCTGCCCACTGCTCGAGCGATTGTGTCTGTCAGATAGTCAGACAGACAGAGTTGCCCTAGAGAGCTGTGAACAGGTAGAGGAGGTGAAGTCTGTCCTAATAGCACTGGCAAGCTTTTGGAGGACAAGTGGTCTGAAAAGCTGGTTTGGGCACAAGTATGACACTGGTAAACTCTTTGAGGCCACTGACAAGCGGCTGGTGAAAAAAATGGCACAGGCATGCTGTTTTGGGGTACTGACAGTGTGCTTGGTGAAAAAGATAGTATAGGCAGTATGTTTCCAATGTGATGTATATCTCGAGTCTGCAGCAATGAGGAACTATTTTGGAAAGGACTCGCAATCCTGTTGGAACGTATTATAGGTGACATACATTGGCCACCTCAGAGAAGACCGCCATATAAAGAATGCCCTCAGGATCCAGACTATAGAACCATCACTCCATCAAAAAAATTCTAGAGAGGAAGAGGTCAAAGTGACCACCACTCTGCTTCATCCTCATTCTTCAGAGAAATCCCACAGGTAAAGATCACTGACAGATTATCAGACATGGCTACAAATTGTTCACCCAGCCTCCTCCTCATTCCATGATCTCCAAAAATCTGACTTTGTACCAGAACTTAAGAAATTGTTTGGAACTGAAAGTCCTGATATTTGTGCCAAAGAAGAAGAGGTTCTTACGTTTTAGTTTTTTTAGTTCCCAAACTATTGGGAGACCATAGATTATTCACTGACATGTGTTTCATGAATCTTCTAATTCCTCCAATAACATTCAAGATGAAAATGGTCTTATCTGTTTTAACCCCTTAAGAACCTGCCATTTGGGACATGTTTGGTCATTCTGCACAATGTCTGTTTCTGAGGTGTTTTTGTGTAGTAGTAATTTTCTTCTTTCTCATTTAATGTACCCACACATAGTATATACTGTTTCTATCACCATAAATGCTTTCCTAAGATACCATTGTTTTCGTCATATCAATTAATTTACTATAGTAAAAATCCTAAAATATCATGAAGAAACCCCCCACTTTTTCGATCTTTGACCTGAAAAATCTCTCCACACTCTCCAAGATATGCTATCCCTTGGGCTATGGACATTTGTGCCCACTCAAAAGATTTGTTTTGCCCACCTCGAACGTTAAAGCTCTCTCAACATGAATTTCAGGATTCCAACTTGAGTCAAAGACTTGTTACTTTGGTGAATGAAACAGGGAGTTGGTCTCCCACCAACTTAGTAGCAAGAATAACCACAGATGTATGGGGATGGGATGGGTCATCGCGGCTACATGAACGCAGCTGCTTCAACGTCCCCTCTCACGCAGTGGGCAGTTCATCGCGTGAGAGGTCATCGCCAGACCTTTCATCGCATGACAGTTCATCGCGGGATTGCAAAAGGTGGGTATTAGTAATGTTTAAAAAGGGTTAATGTTAGTATTTGGGTTCGGGGGTTAGGTATTAGTATTAGGGTTTGGGTGGTTAATGTTAGTATTAGGGTTCAGGGGGGTTAATGTTAGTATTAGGGTTAAGGGGTAGTGTTGGTATTAATGTTTGGGTTGGAGGCTTAGTATGGGGGTTTGGGGTAATTTTTAGGGGAGTTTATTTATTAGGGTGGTGTATGTTTGAAAGCGCTGACAATTCAGCACTGAACACACCCTCTCCTGCCTCTACACAGTTGCTCCTTTAACTTCTCCCTCTCACATACCTTCCTTTACTTACAGATATTTCTATTTTCTCTCTCCAGTCTCTATCATTCCAGTTCTTTTTTATTAATTTTTTCACTCACTTTTCACCCTACAATCTAAGACAGTCATCACTTTTAATAACCATGATCCAGGGTAACCAGTTAAAATTATGTGCCTTTTCTCTTCCCTGTCCTGCAAAAATATTATCTTTCACTTCTTGGATCTTTACCACTGTCATATCCTGGCAAAAGCAGATCTTCCTACAGCCATCAAAGCTACTAGGATCTAGCTATATATTGTTGTGCGGCCACCTGGAAGACCCTGACCCCTTCGCTAAGTATAATGAATTACAGATGCTCTCCATAAATGATTCCAGCTTTGTTCGAAAAGTTCTGCAGATTGACACGTCCCATCACCCACTGTATTGACGCACTGCCCCCCCTCCCTCGGGTGCCCTGCAAAAAATATCTACCTTTTTAATTTCCCATATCTTCAACGATTAAGAGACCCAGCCCCCAATGTGCAGAGCCATTTGGCCATCTCCCTGCCCTGTTTATGTTTGGTGTCAGTTCCCCAATGCATATTAGAGGGAGTCCAAAGGGCTTATTTAATTCCATGAGAAAATTGGAGCTACGTGAGTCAACCCTTTTATCTTCCCGTGATTCTTATTTCATGCTAAAAAACCTGAATCTCTTTGTTATGGAACCTTGTTCAATGATTTATTTACTGCTTTCTCTCGAAATATTAAATCTATCACAATATTATATGTTTCAGATTATATAGCTGTGAGGAATACAGATATTTGTTTTTCTTTTATAATGGAATTTGCTTAATAAATTCTTCAAACCGCTAAATCCATGAAGTCCAATTATCAATATCTAAATCAAATTTTTGTAGAAATCCAATTAAAGTCATGGTATAACTGAATTTTAAAACTTTCTTTTTACTGCTCTGACTATTTTACTGTTTAAACAGTAAACAATTGTTATGTATATAACTGTTTAAACAATTATATGTATATAAATTAATATTTGATGTATACTTCAAATAATGTCAAATACTACTCTATCAAAGGATCTATATAAGGTGGAGAAAGTGAAGCAGGGAATGCTAGTTGCTATGGATGATTTCAACTGTATATTGGACCCACTGGGTGGACAAGAAAACTATTCATGGGAGGGCTAAGGATCAGAAGGATAGGAGGTTCCAAGCTTTGCTTGATAAACGTTTTTCTTTTTATGTGTGGAGAGTTCTGCACACAGCTGAAAGAAATGATACTTGGTTTTCAAAGGCTTATAGTGCCTATTTCAGGACTGATTTGGTTTTAGGGGAGGTGAGCTTAATACATCACATAAAACAATAAGAATACAAAACATTGCATGGTCAGACCACAATGCTGGGATTACTGCGATTGAGGATAATTTTGAAAACTTAAACTCTGATTGGAGATTAAATAATCATTTACTTAAGATAAGGAATTTATTAAATGTTTGACTATACTATATCTCAGAAAAAATGGTAATAAAGAGGTTACGGGGACCAATGTTTGATTAGTCTATAAATGTGTAATACAACGTGTTTTGTTAAAAATGGGAGCTCAAAAAAAGAAAAAGAGGGAATGTAAAATATCTGAGCTGTACATCCTACTTGCAGAATACTCTAAGATGAATACGTTTGTTCCCTCTCCTGAATTAACTGGTAAAACACTGTCTGGATATTAGGCATCCAACTAATGAACAAGGCTAATAGAACCCTAGTTATAGTTAAGATATTGTGGAACTACCTGGAGAATAAAGCAGACAAATAACTAGCAGACTGAAGTCCAAAAGTAGGGGGGAAATGTTTTACTAAAAATATAAATAATAATGATGTGTATATCTGTCACCAAAGAAGATTAGCAATGTTTTCAATAATTATTTTAGCGATTTCAACAATCTGCCTATAGAAGATAGGAGCCAGAAAATTTGCAAATATTTTGAGAGTAAGAAGAGGAAGTATGTGAGATAATTGATCCCAGGGTCAGATGTGTTTGATACTGGTTTCTATGAATTGCTAAAAGAAGAGATAGCTCCATGTATGGTACAAGCATTTAATAAGATTGCCAATGTTGGAACGCTGCCTGAGAAGTCTGGGAAAAAATTATCCAATTATATACTAATTTCGCTGTTAAATACGGACTCAAAGATTTTGGCAGAAATAATCAAACAAGTCAAAAACGATATTGTTCACACTGACCAAGAAGGCTTTCTGCCATTAAAGAGGACTGGTGGCTTTATATGTAGATGCACGCAGAAGTGGGCTCCCAGTTGACCCTGTCATTGGAGAAAAGGCGTTCAACAAGGTCATCTGGGGGTATATGGGTGAAGGTTTGAAGGCCTCCAGTTTCCAAGGAAGAATTTGGGACTCAATAATGGACCTCTATACAGTCCCCTCGGGGTGAGTTATGGCTTCTGGTATGAAATCAAAATGGTTCAACATTACAAATGGAACAAGACAGGGGTGTCCCCTACCCCCTATTATATGTAATTGCATTAGAACCAATTGCCATAGAGATTAGTGCTAATGAAAACATGTTGGGATATAGGGGTGGAAGTGAACAAAAAGTTAAATTATATGCAGAAGATGCAGGATCTGGAACTATTTATTGTTTAAGTCTGTACTCACATCTACATCAAGAAAAATAATATTAATAGATTAAGCTATGATGACAGCTGTTTAAAGATTAGACTCCTCATTTACTTTTTTTGCGAGAGAAAGAAACAGATCAGTATAAGTGTAAAAATAACATTTTATAAAATTGTCAGGTTTTATGAATTCCCTGTGTAGTAACCCCTTCCATGCCATTGATCACTATATAAGCAGTGATCTTTGACAGCAACAATTTTTTGCTGTCTTCATTTTTTTAGGGATTAATTTCTTTGTACTGTAATGTATTACAGCACTACATAGGCTCTTCTAAGATCTATTAACCCCTTCTTTGCTGTAGATCACTGCTTAGGCACTGATTTTGAGGCAGCTGACTCAGGGTTTTATTTTGCCCCTGGTCAGCTTTCTGATACATCATCTAGTGGGTGTCTACATTTTAAAAATATATGGTTTGGTGGAGGTAAATTACATTGGCTGGCTTCAAAGATATTTCCCAAATAGGACATGGATGCAGGTTGACTACATGTCAAAATTCCAAGTTGGAACACTGAGATGTATACCTCACAAATGTTACCCCTTTTACCCCTCAAAACTGCTTTTGAGAAAGCATCGGTTTATTACTCCGTTTGCTGTTTTTATCTGCTTTGGAATACAATAAACATTTTTTCTACGGAAATATGGATTGATGGTGGCTGCTTTTCCGGATGATTTCTGCTGACACACTCTCTTCATTTACATGTATCTACTCAGTATACTCCTGAAATGGAGCCAGATTGGGGGTTGTAACCAAAATGCAGAATTTTCCAAAATTCAGTTATTTAATATCGTTGATTTCTTGACAGAATCACCTGGAGAATTTAACTTTAAAATGAAAATAAGTACAAAATGTTTTAAAGTTTTTTCACATGGAAATGGCTTCATATATGCCATAATATCATATTTTATACAAATATCAATCATTACAATATGTGCTGATGATATTTGGTCATATATGGAACATTTTCCATGTACAAAAACAGCTAAAAATGAGTGTTATGCAGCAAAACACATGTGCAGCAAAAATCCAATTAGTAACCACAAATAAAGAATAGGATTACCCATGTATCGAGATGTATGCATATGTATATATCATTAGTCACTGTCATACACAATCACAGAGCATAACCTCTGGAATAAAAAGGAAAATAGTTCTATGATATGTGTCTACTATTAGAGGGGTACAGAGATAAAGAAACTGTGTTAGCCAAGCACATCAATGGAAGAATACAACCCCTTAAATAACTATGTTGTATTCACATATCAGACAACCCATTAAATATCTACATTATACCTTTCATACACACTCACCATAAAAATCAGGTCTGACACTAGTGTTCTTGCTACCTCCTGTAGATGATGTTGGTAGAGCTGGATTCACTGGTTGCCTGCCTGTTATGTCCCTCCCACTTGTTCACGTCTCCGCTCTCCTCCTGTTCATGTCTTCACACCTTCACGCTACTCTTTCTATTCGCAATCCTAATATAATTACCCCTAACTGAACCATTCCTCTGCCTCCTAAAACTAAAGCTACAACTATACCCATGGACCACTGCACATGTTATAGCAATGACATAACATCTCTTGATCAAGAACCATACCAGTCATGTCAGCTGTATGCTGGCATCATAACACATCATGATATGTGTAACCCTCCCCTTATGTAATGTGTAGTAATGAACCATTTCCCTTTCAAAGTGTAAACACTAACATTGATGAACAATGCAACTGTCAAGGTTGAAGTTTTTGGAGCATAGAGTCAAGAGTAGTAGAATAATCCAAGCAGGGGTCAGGGTTCAGAGTAAACAGAGTAATCCAGGGGACAACTCAAAGGTCATGTAATGGGAAATCCAACACTGGAAACTGAAGTCCAAGGACAAACAGGAACCAAAGCTCTGGAACTCTGGAGCACTGGGGGAACAGTTTTAGGGATTTTTATAGTGCTGTGGGTCTCCACTCCTCCCCTCTGTTGGACAAGCCCCTCACTGGATTGGATGTCAGAGGGTGTGCTTCTATAGCACATACCTCTCTGTCTCTTTGCAATGAGACTATAGGAGCTTTGGTGATAGGGGAGACAGAGTTTACCTCCCCCTACAGGTACAAATAGATCCCCCTTGATGGGGGTAAACTCTGGATGATGTATCTTGGGTTTGTAGAAACTTTAGGCCCTGGTTTCTGCCTATCGCGATCGCAGATAGAAGGTATTACTACAGGCCTGTCAGGCGAGGATTTCTTACCGTATGGAGAAGTCCAGCTGCAGGAGATAGTCCGCACACGTGCAATTTGAAACACCCACTCACTCACTGAAGATGGGGACAGTGAGCTGATGGGTGAGTGAGTGCACGAGGGCAACCAAAAATAATCCAAAGGTGAGGTACACAGGGGTGAGGCAGGAGGCTTGGTCATCGTAGCAGAGGTTGGGGTCAGTGGCAAACTCGTAGTCAGTATCCAAGCAGGGGTCAAAAACACAGGTTAACAGATAAACAGAGTATAAGGCACAGTAGCAAGGAGTACTTGAGTACTGGCAGCTTTATTAATCAGGAAGCAATGATGGTTTTGCAGAGAGGGTTTATATAGGGTGTGTTCTACTTAAATTAGTGGGAGATTCAGCACAGGTTATCCTGTTGCCATGGAGTTGGAGTGAATTTGAGGCCACGCCCCCTTGATGACCATGCACTAATAGGAGGAGAAGGGGGTGTGGTCCTGTCTTCCAACTGTGGTGTCTGGAATTTGATAGGGCCATCTTGGAGGAGGCAGGTGGTGGAGATTGAGTCCACCATCTTGGTTGAGGCGTATATCGAATCCATCATTGTGGATGTTGTTTGGGACATGATTGCGTCAGATAGGGACTCCGATCCAGGTAGGCATGACCGATCCCCCCCGCAAGGCGCGCACTCCATTGGCGATTCGGGTGGTAACGGTGAAAAGAGCGAACACACCACGGTGTGTACGTTGGAGGCTGGTTCCCAAGACTGTTCTTCAGTCCTGTAGCCCTTCCAATGCAATAAATACTCGAGTCGACCACGACGGTAGCGAGAATCAACAATGTACTGTACCTCGTATTCTTCAATGTCGTGCAGCAGCACCGGAGGAGGAGGAGCCGACGTACCGGCAGTAGAAGGAGTTGGGGACCACATCTTTAGCAGGGAGACATGGAAAAGGGTGGATCCTGTATTGCGGAGGAAGAGCGAGTTCCATGGTCACTGGGTTGACTATGCGTACTATGGAAAAGGACCAATGTATTGCGGGCCCAACTTTCGTGTAGGACAGGACAACTTTAAATGGCTGTAGATAACCACACCTTGTCCGCTACTTTGTAGGATGGTGCTGGAGACCTGTGGAGGTTGGCATAATGGCGTTGTGCTTGTTGAATCTTTGTCAGGGTTTGACGTAGCATGGTATGCGTTTGAGTCATTTGACGTAGCCTATTGTTGAGGTCTGGAATTGGACCACAGATGGGAGTGCCCGGGAGCATGGAAGGATGGATTCCGTGGTTCGCATAAAATGGTGACATATTGATTGATTGATGTTTCTGATTATTGTATGCGAATTCAGCAATTGGGAGTTAACAGCTCAAGCCATCTTGGACATAGGAGGTGAAACATCGGAGATATTGCTCCAGAGTTTGGTTGGTGCGTTCTGTCTGGCCATTAGATTGTGGATGAAACGCTGTGGAGAGAGCCTTTTGATATGAAGGGCGTGACAAAAAGCAACCCAGAATTTGGATGTGAATTGCGTTTCCTCTGTCAGACACAGTGATTTCTGGGAGTCCATGTAAGCGGAAGATGTGCTGTATAAATAACCTTGCTGTTTCATTGGCTGTGGGTAGTTTAGGACAGGGTATGAAGTTGGACATTTTGGTGTAGCGGTCCACCACCACCATGATAGTCGTTTGTTGTTTGGAGGGAGGCAGATCGACTATGAAATCCATTGATAGATCCACCCATGGACATGAAGGTATTGATAATGGACGTAGTAGGCCGGATGGTTTGTTCCGAGGTGTCTTGGATTGGGCACAGGTAGTGCATGAACGGACATAATCGCTCACGTCTTTGTTCATAGAGGGCCACCAAAATGTTGGAGTCTGGAAGCATAAGGATAGGAGCTGTAGTAAACACCAGGCCAGGCAGGATTGCAGGTAAGGGCAAGAGGGACATGACAGCAACATACCACACTGTGAAAATAAAAGGGTACCATTAACTGTGTAAGTGTGTGAGGTGAGAAGAGAACACACACATTTCAAACTAGTCAGGTAGCTCTGATATGCCTCCGAATAGGACCAGACTTCATAAATATAGGCGATCCCACACCAATACACCCCAAAATCTAACCAAAATAAACTGCACCACCCATAGGAAATATGGCCAGGTTAAAGAAATCAATAAACATTATTGGTGCAATTAACTGAAAGACAATCCCTGTCAAGGAATGTGTGCATAACCACTAAGCGCAGTAGAGGGGGAGGTCAAAGCCAAGTATCAGCAGAGTTTTTCTGTAGTTTTTCCCATAAGTGATCCCATATAATGTCCATGTAATTGCATACAATGTAAATGTTTAATGAGGAAATTCATAAGAAACATAGTAAGGCACTTTGGCTATGATAAGAGATATTGCTTATGTTTGTTTGTTTGTTTTGGGGGGGGGGGGGGGTGCTGTGTCATTTTCTTCTCTTTGTCCTTTGAAGTTGCTGCTTCTGGTTATATTGTTTATTTCTGATATGTTTTTTGCTTTTGTTATGTAAGTATATTTAATAAAATATTTTACTAAACAGGTGTGACTCGGTCCCTCTATTTTGTGAAATATAGTGTTTTTGGGTGCCACTCATTACATTACAGCACTAGTATCTCATTGTGGGGCTGAGGACACAGAATGCAGTCTACAAGTCAGCATTCTGACCATAGACTTGCATTGAGTGGGAGGGTAATGTAGTCATTACATCACAAGGGCAGAGTTATGATCATGTTTGATCAGGTCAATCTCCTCTCTATTCCAGAAAGATACTTTTTATGTTGGGAGGCACATAAAAAAAGAGGCCACAGTTGTAAAGTGAGACTTGCTGGAAGATTTTAGAGAATGTTGCATCATGGGTCAAATTCACAAAATGGATGCAGGATTTTATTTTTACTTTAATGTGCAATTAACTCAAACATACAAAATATATGTGTTTGTTTTAAATGCACAGGTAAGTTTAGTTACATCTAATGTAAGTGGTAATGCCCCTTTAACTTTTCCTTCGTGATCTTATGCGGCACGTGTATAGAATAAAGGGGGAGGAAGGAGAGAGATGGAGATATGGGATTATATTTGAGAGGGGGTTAAAAATGGGGGGGGAGGGGTTGTGGCTGTTATGTTAAATAAAACTAAAATTTCAAAATATTATTTGAAGACAAATTGCTCTATTAATTTGATGACACTCAATGTTAAGTGTCTTAATGGCCCCAAAAAGAGAGATAGACTATTGAGAGATCTGAGGTCCAGACTAAATATTGCTCTCCTTCAGGAGACACATTTTAGGAAAGATAAAGTACCAAAATTACAAGATAACCAATACCCAAAAAGGTATTTTCAACCATAATTCTGCTGGAAAGACATGTGGGGTATCCTTTTTGCTTATAGACTCCCTTTTACACTATTGGCGAAGAGGGTAGATTCACTTTTGTAAAGTACAAATATTAGTTATACCTTTGTTACATTTTATGCAAGACAACACTTTTTTGTAAAGAGAGATCTAGTTGCACTGGATTCATTTTAGAATGGCCTTTTAGATATGGGATGAGATCTTAAATTAGCCTTAAATTGCTACCTCTCAAGGAAAATCAAGTACCTCTATTTTTTTTTTATTTTTACTGCTAGAAAGCTTCTATCTTGATAATGTGTTAAATTATTGTTTGAGATTGATATACCCTACTACAAGAGACGACTACTTTTTTCAAACTATCACCAAATCTATTCGCATACAGACTATTTTGTAATACCACACAGTGATATTTACTTATGGATGCTAGTATTGGGCCAATTACCTTATCAGATCATGGTCTTGTAGATATGTTATTTCAAAGTCATATGATAGGGTTAGTGTCTGGAGACTAAATGAAAATCTCTTAACTGATAAGGGTTTTACATCTCGAGTATCAGAGGAAATGAAACAATATTTTCAAACTAATATTACTCCTGAAATTTCACCATCTATAATTTGGGAAGAGGGGAGGATGTTCTCCCGAGAAGATAGGATAGAGGACCAATTTTGTTTGTTTGGCCCTATCACTTAGTTGTACTCCTGCACTGAAAAATTAAAATATAATTTGAAACAAATTATAATGAAATAAATTAGAATATTGACTTATCTAATTGTGTCTGTTATTTTTGTCTTGTTATTCAGATAAATCCACACCTCACACAATTCCACCCACAGTTCATGGTACCCTTTTATTTCCACACCATGTGAATCCTTCTACATGGGTAATCCTTTCCTTTCATTGTGGTTACTTATTGGCATATGTGCTGCACATGTGTTTTGCTGCTTTAACTCTTTATGATGCTTTTACACGCTAAAATGTTTTGTACTGTACTTACCAGGCCCATAACATTCATTTCTACAGTTGGAATATGCAGAATTGCTATTAGAGAATGTGGGGCATGTTCAGGGAGGATTGGCATATATTGGGCAGAAATTGTATGCTTTTCATAGCTAATGATCCCTGATCCAAATACTTGTGAACTGGCAGCTTTGGCCCCATGTGTTAATGGGGGGATCAGGGGCGTTTGGGACGCCAGAAAGAAGGAGAGGCTCCCAAAGACTGCACAATCCCCAATACTGCAAGGTAATACCAGAAATGGAAAAAATCCTATTAATATTGAGCAACCCGGCTCATATTAGCATACACAGCAAGAAAACTGGAATGTGGAGAGAAAATCCAAATAGTCTCATTGAAAATAAACAATGCTTTAATAATTCATGAAAGTGTGCAACTTCAACCAACAATGAGGATGCAATTTGGGAAGCCGATGGACCCATGTATTAAACTGGAGACCCCGGTATTCTTTTGGGGGAGATGGGGGTCACTTTGGCAAACCTGCAATTTTAAGGGAGAGAAATGAGAAAGGGACATAGGGGGAGTAGCAGTTTGTGTTTCCTACAGTACTGACAGAGTTAATGTGCAAATATCGGCTGTGTTAAGCAGTGCACATTTTAGTCATTTTTTGGGGGTTGTTAAGTTAACTGGCAAAAAGTTGCCAGTAAACGCTCCTTTAAGAAACGTATCCCCCCTTTGCATTGCAGTGCATACACATAATAATGACAACCAGCTCTTACTCTGATAGGGGATTCAGGTGCAAATCAGATATAAATAGTGTTAGTTAGATTGCACCCTTGTAAAAGGCATATATATATGTATATATATATATATATATATATATATATATATATATATATATTTATGTCAAAACATTGGGAAGCCATTACTCTTACTGGAATATTCGCTTTTGCACTTTTTTCTACCTCTGAATAAGTTGCTGTGGAGTAACCACTAGTCTTGCTATCTAAGGTCTCAAGTTATGGGGAAAGCTGCAGTTGCAGTGAAAATCTCCAATTACTTTTTTTAGCTTAGTGTGGGCTTCACGAATCCAACCCCCTTGTGAGCAATACAAATGCAGAAGTAGCATGTCCAGTAACATGTTAGTTTTAACAGAAATAATAATGGACCACAGAATACTGCAGCATCTAATCCGGCTACTGGATATTAGGATTGTGCTTTTATTGGACCCTTTCCACATGTCATCTTGTACAAATTGACAACTTTTGCTGAAAACATATGTACATTATATTTCCTTGCCACCTGTTCAGTGTAACTTTCATGTGAGAAACATAACCTATTATTCTGCATTGACCTAATTTAACTTGACATCTGACAAAACAGTGTCCTTATGTGCAAAAGTAATCCAGTGAGTATTACCACAGTTGATTCTTGAACTATATCATTAAATCTTACTTTAATTTGTCTCTTGAAGTATTCAGCTTATATTATGAGTTTAATGAAAAATAATAATGTAAAAATAATAATGTGCGTTAAACTAATTTGAAAAGAAAACACTGTATTTTGAATGGATTCCAATGAACTAACCCTGCTCTCCCCTACATTAGTAATTTAAATCTCTGGGAAAGACATTTGCCGTATCTACCTTGCAGCATCTGGAATAAGTTAAATAAGTTTTTCAGTGATTGGGTTACATTTTCTTTTTTATAGCACATTACACATGTGGGTTGACATAGATATGTTGTGTTAGAACATTTAGATCTGAGATATACACCCAAAGGTGAAGGGAAAAAAATAAAAGAAAAACATTGGTAAAAAAAAAAAAAGTTACTTATGAAAAATGTACAAAAATAATCAAAATTAAAGAATCACTCTGACTTGAAAACGGCCCACCTTTTTTATGTATATTAAAGCAAAAAAAAAATAGTAATAAAACATTATGCAGTTACATTTTGAATCTGAATTCTAAATATATTTTGTTTACTCAACGATATTAGGTTTACAGCTTCTACTGAACTTCCCACCGACCTTTAAACATTTGGCTAGAGCAGTTATTCCCAAACCAATCCTCAAGGCCCACCCAATAGTCCATAATTCAGAGATTTCCCAGTTGGGTCTAAAGTGTCTAAGAAGGAAAAGCAACATTTTAAAGTGTTCCAAACAAGCAAAAGCAAAGTCTTCCAAATGCTAACTATACATGCAATGTGTGCATAAATATATTGCACAAATTGCAGAATGTAGAATACAAGTGTGTGTAGGAGGAACAAATTAAATAATCAAGGAGAGTACCACACATGAACTGCCTTAATAACTGATGTTCCTCTGAACACATATCAAGTGTACATATATGTAGGCATTGAATGAAAAGTAGGAGGAGTTAAGATCCATTCAGGTTAATATAAAGAAAACAGTATCAATACAGAAGGTGTGATTGAGAAGGATACCTGCTTAGGGTAAAAGTAACCAAATAGTGAGGTTTTTTTGCTTTTGCTTTTTTGCTTTTGCTATATTGTACATAATTAGTAATAGTCATATATGTAATCTGTTTTGTTTGGGATTTTACATAACTTATAACAAGTGCAGTTTCGCAGCACTAATGAATTGTTATTATAATTTGTAATTATGAGGCATTTTGAAAGTGTAAATAATTATGAGGTTCACTACAATGTGTCCATCATAATTGAACTTTCATCAAAAATAAAATTGCTGCTATTGCTTCATTAAGATTTATTTTGGAATATTTGCTAGGAATAATGAGTGAAGTTTTAAGCAGAGAAAACTGTGATGTCATAAAAACATTTCAAGTTAATCATAGTTGTTTATCAGTGCTTACCAGTCATTAGTGAACATTAGAAAAGTCCATTTTCTGTAGTAACATACAATCTCAATTTTATCATCACTTAATCTTCTTGGTCACCATATTATTTCTGACAAAGCAACATTACATGTTCATACATATTGCACTAGGTCATGTGTAATAAAATCATTCAGTATTACATTGTCCTAGTAATGTATGACAAATCAAAAATGTCTTTATTGTTTATTACTCATTAAGACTAGTACTGCATGTGTTACGTATCTGGTGATTTCAGGTGTAACTTTTTTTCTGCCTCCAAGAACTAGAAAAGGAAGGAAGAAGAGGTTAAAACAAAGTTTAGTTACTGAACCAAGCATGGCAGTCATGTATTGATCTATGTAACCATCTGTAGATGGTGTCATGACATATGTTCAGTATCAGGTAAAAATATAAATATGTATACAGTAGCCTAGTAAGGATATCCATCAGATGGCTGAGGGTCCAGGCTAAATGAAATGGCATGTCCTCCATAACTCCTGTAATAGCAAGATATAAATAAACATGACATTACAGCAGAATAAAAGCTTGTAGATGTATCATTCCTTGACTGGAAACTTAGTTAAGTTAAGCTACCATGGTCTGAAAAGCAATCTGAATAGAGTTGCATGTGAATTATTGGGGGCTATTCACTAAAAGGTGAGTTGCAGGTGAGATGAATATTTGGGTTGGTAGTCATTAAAAGGTCAGTTGTTTTTGAGTTGCAGGTGAGATGAACATTTAACTATGCATTATGGAGGGACAACCCGGGTGAGTTCCCCCTGCAAAGTAAACTCACCAGGTTTATCCCTGCACAATGTATAGATATAGTGGCCAAATATACCACAAAGTTAGTCTTACAATTAATGAAGGTTTTTATATGGCCACTTGCCTGTTTGGTATGATTTACGTGGGCAAAACAATAAGAGAACTGAGGAGGAGAATTTTGGAACATATCAATGATATAATTAGCAAAACTGATACTCCAATTTCTAGACACGTGAACACATATCACAAAGGTGATCCTAAAGTACTGTCCTTCAAAGGAATTGAAAGAGTCTCCCCCCTACCCAGAGGAGGCGACACTAATAAGAGATTACTACAAAGAGAGTCGTTTTGGATATTTCAACTGAAGTCACTGACCCCGTCGGGACTTAACGAGGGATTCTGCTTCAGTCCCTTCATTAAATAATAACATGCCTAGCAGACCCTTCATTCTACTGTATCCCTACCAGTTTTAATATTTTTTTTTCATTTTTTTTCAAACTCCCAGAGTGTAGTGGTGATCATTGCGTAGAACTAAAACACCCCCTCTTCTTTCTTACCCCCCCCCCACCTATAATAACGAGAAACAGAAACATAAGCGAGTCAATTGTATATGAGTTTATTGAGAACATAACGAAAATATTTTTACTTGAAGGATAAGAGTATAATTCTCCATCTGAGAACATCTAAAATAAAAAAGAATTTATAGTCACCTGAAATTCATGTGAAATACTGAGGGAGCAGGCACTTCTGCCCACATAGACTAATTTTGTGTTTAGTAAACCGAAACTTTCGTGTGATATCAATACTTATTCAGGGAGCAAGCATCTCTGCCTATACGGACTCAGTTCACATTTAACAAATCGAGGCTTTCGTATCATATTGATACAGACTCAATTCGTATATAATTTGCATGAATACTTTCCTATAACATTATAAATGTTCATATTATAGTAATACGTAGATGTTCCATTCATGATCTGATGAATGAATTGGTCTTTAGTTTAACCGAAATAGATAGTATGAAAGGAACGCTGGATACTATAAACATGGCCACTCGCAGCTGATTGGTCCTTGCCACTCTAATGCTAACCAATCAAACAGAGTAGCAGGGGTATTTAAAGATAGTGGCTGAATTGACCTATTCGTATGAATGGGGACTCTATTTCAGTTTATGGAATAGCCAATAGCATTACATGTATTCTATAAGCCGAAAGTCTATAAACCGAAGGTCGTTCGGTTTATAGACTTTCGGTTTATAGAATACATGTAATTCTATGTTATTCTATAAGCCAAAAGTCTATAAACCGAAGGTCGTTCGGTTTATAGACTTTCGGTTTAACGACCTTCGGTTTATAGACTTTCGGTTTAACGACCTTCGGTTTATAGACTTTCGGCTTATAGAATACATGTAATACTATTGGCTTTCTATAAACCGAACTAGAGTCCCCATTCATAAGAATATCTTATGAATGGGGTCCCCATTCATAAGAATTCCTTATGAATGGGGTCCCCATTCATAAGAATTTCTTATGAATGGGGACTCTAGTTCGGTTTACAGAAAGTTTTTAAACCGAAATTCTTATGAATGGGATCCCCATTCAGAAGAATTTCTTATGAATGGGGACTCTAGTTCGGTTTATAGAAAGCCAATAGTATTACATGTATTCTATAAGCCGAAAGTCTATAAACCGAAAGTCGTTCGGTTTATAGACTTTCAGTTTCTAGAATACATGTAATTCTATGCTATTCTATAAGCCGAAAGTCTATAAACCGAAAGTCGTTCGGTTTATAGACTTTCAGTTTCTAGAATACATGTAATTCTATGCTATTCAATAAGCCGAAAGTCTATAAACTGAACGACCTTCGGTTTATAGACTTTCGGTTTATAGAAAGCCAATAGAATTACATGTATTTTATAAACCGAAAGTCTATCAACCGAACGACCTTCGGTTTACAGACTTTCGGCTTATAGAATACATGTAATACTATTGGCTTTCTATTAACCGTACCAGAGTCCCCATTCATAAGAATAGTATTACCGAACTAGAGTCCCCATTCATAAGTAATTCTTATGAATGGGATCCCCATTCATAAGAATTTCTTATGAATGGGGACTCTAGTTCGGTTTATAGAAAGCCAATAGTATTACATGTATTCCATAAGCCGAAAGTCTATAAATCGAAAAAGACATTCTGTTTATAGACTTTCTTTTTATAGAATAGCAATAGCATTAAATGTATTCTATCAAACGAAAGTCTATAAACCGAACGTCTTTCGGTTTATAGACTTTCGGTTTATGTAATACATGTAATGCTATTGCTATTCTATAAACCGAAAAAGAGCCCCATTCATAAGAATAGGTCAATTGACCTATTCTTATGAATGGGGACTCTATTTCATTTTACATTTTCATTTACATTACATGTATTACATCTGAGAGTCAAATAGAACCGTCAAATACTGTGCTTACAGAGCACTTTGAAAAATTTAATAGTTTTGGGTGGTAAATAGTACAGTATTTTTAATTTGTATGTATTTTATGTTTTTTGAAGTTATTTTCCTATCCATATTCGTTTGCAGGGCACTTGTCCTACTCTTACCCACATTTTATTTCTTTTGCAGCCCTCTGGCCCTTTCCGTGACTATTTTAGAGGCATTTTAGTGGCCAAAAGTCCGTGTCCCCATTGACTTCAATGGGGTTCGGGTTCGGGGTCGAGTTCGGGGTCAAGTTCGAGCACGGACCCAGACTTTTTCCGAAGTTCAGTCGAACTTCTCGAACCTAAACATCCAGGTGTCCGCTCAACTCTAATGGGGAGGAGAGGGAAAGATATATGGGGAGTGAAAGGAGAGATAATCAATATGAGGTGGGGGAGAAATAACAGAAATGGGGGGGATAAGACAAAAATGGGAATGGGGAAGAGTTAACAACAGATTTGGGGAGGAGGAGAGAGAACAGACATGGGGAGTGAGAGACAGACAGACATGGGAGACAGATAATGCAAGTAAGAGGAAAGAGACAAACAAGGGAAGGGAGAGAGACATACATGGAGGGAGAGGTACCCTGGGTGGGTACCTCCATCAAAGTACACTTCCTCGGGACCCTCAGCTCTTACAAGAGGTGAGAACAGTGTGATTTTGGCACCGGAATCTCCAAATATCTGCAGTTAACCAAAACACTATTCGAAATTTAGTGAAGGATGAAGACAAATTAACAGCTTTATTGTGAAATACATAGGCTTATATACAAACAAAATCACATCAACCAATAATTAACATGAAGAAGAGCATGACTCACATAACAAACGCAATGGACATAACATAATTTGTTTAACATCACACCTTGAAGGTACACACATCCCGACTCTACAAAAAATAAATGGATGACTCACATAATGACAGGACACCTAACACTTAGTAACTGGATATTCAACCATGTATACTGTCCAACAGTAATATAAAATAAATTTCTTCACACCTCCAAAACACAATAAAATAACTTGGCCCTTCCCAGATATAAATCCTGTCCTGGGCACCTCCCCAAAGTGTAACCTTCAGCTCCCTCCACAGATCGTCTATGGCATTAAGGTCTGGAGACTGGCTAGGCCACTCAAGGACCTTAATGTGCTTCTTCTTGAGCCACTCCTTTGTTGCCTTGGCTGCGTGTTTTTGGGTCATTGTCATGCTAGAATACCCATCCACTAACCATTTTCAATTCTCTGGCTAAAGGAAGGAGGTTCTCACCTAAGATTTGATGGTACATGGCCTCATCCATCATCCCTTTGGTGCAGTGCAGTTGTCCTGTCCCCTTAGCAGAAAAACACCCCCAAAGCATAATGTTTCCACCTTTATGTTTGATGTGTGGATGGTGTTCTTGGGGTCATAGGCAGCATTCCTCCTCCTCCAAACACGGCGAGTTGAGTTGATGCCAAAGAGCTCAATTTTGGTTTCATCTGACCACAACACTTTCACCCAGTTCACATCTGAATTATTCAGATGTTCACTGGCAAACTTCAGATGGGCTTGTACATGTGCTTTATTGAGCAGGGAGACCTTGCAGTCACTGCAGGTTTTCAGTCCTTCACGGCATAGTGAATTACCAATTGTTTTCCTGGTGACTATGTTCCAGCTACCTTGAGATCATTAACAAGATCTCCCCGTGTAGTTCTGGGCTGATTCCTCACCGTTCCATTGATCATTGAAACTCCACGAGGTGAGATCTTGCATGGAGCACCAGACCGAGCGAGACTGACAGTTATTTTGTGTTTCTTCCATTTGCGAATAATCGCACAAACTGTTGTCACCTTCTCACCAAGCTGCTTGGTGATGGTCTTGTAGCCCATTCCAGTCTTGTGTAGGTCTACAACCTTGTCCCTGACATCCTTGGACAGCTCTTTGGTCTTGGCCATGGTGGAGAGTTTGGAATCTGATTGATTGATTGCTTCTATGCATAGGTTTCTTTTATACAGGTAATGAGCTGAGATTAGGAGCACTGCCTTTAAGAGAGTGCTCCTAATCTCAGCTTGTTAACTGTATAAAAGAGACCTGGGAGCCAGAAATCTTGCTGATTGATAGGGGATCAAATACTTATTTCACTCATTGACATGCAAATCAATTTATAACTTATTTGACATGCCTTTTTCTGGATTTCTTTTTGTTATTCTGTCTCACAATGTTAAAATATACCTACCATTAAAATTATAGACTGATCATTTCTTTGTCAGTGGGCAAACGTTCAAAATCAGCAAGTGATCAAATACTTTTTTCCCTCCCACTGTAGATATATGCATATATGTGTGTGTGTGTGTGTGTGTGTGTGTGTGTATACAGTATATATATATATATATTTTTTTAAATTTCTTTATATATATATATATATATATATCCAAAGTTTGATGCACTCATCTTCACTTTGTACAACAGGTCTCAGCCCGGTGCTGTGATGCTACATACAAAGATATCCCAAAAAATTCCACACACTCACGGGACAAAAACATTGATATTATACTCAAGGTAGAGTTTGTTTCTTTTTTGTACTAAGTCCCGTGAGTGGACTTCCAACACAGGCTCACTCAGGATGTGAGCTAGGATGTGTATCCTGGAATCCAAGCCTTTGCCCCATTCATTGTCATTTTGTCACCTAACCCATTGTCTTTGTGTAAGTCATTCAGTGTCCTTTTGTACAGTGATGTCCTTCAATGAACACATTACTTTAATTAAGTCTACACTGTATGTATCTGAACTTGACACCTTTGTATCCTGAAAGGTGTGAGGCAGAATTTCCCTATTGTATGTCCTACTATTATGTTGTGTTCATTAAGTGCCTGTATTTAAAGGTGGGATTATGTTATATCCTACTGTATCTAATTACCTGTTTTAAATCTATTGTTTGAGGCTTACCATGTGTTAGTTTCCCCTGTGCCTAGTTGATGTCACATTATCTGTGTATAAATATCTGTGCTGTTTTCAAAAAAAAAGGTAATTCCTGTTCCACTCCTAAACTGGTGTGTGTCCATTCCTGTGGAAGAGTCTTCGGATCTGTCAGCATTGAACTTATTACTAAGGCAGCCTTTGTAAAGGCTACACTTGAAGGGAGAGGGGTTGATACTTGCCTCCCTCTCCAGTGGGTGGAGGACTGCCCTGGCTTTGGTCAAAGGCTGCTACCAGCTACCGCCCATTCAGCCTCACTTTGCAAAGTTCCTCTACTGAGACCAGCATCCTGGGGGAGATAAAGTCATTGACTTGACCCCGGTCTCAGCAAGGTTCCCCTTCAGGATGATGCACCTACGGAAGAGGCTGCTCTAGGGTACAGTATCATCACAAGAAGTAAAAATAGTTCAATAGTTGGGCCTACTGACTTGTACTTTGCAAGTAATTGAGTGCTGAAGTTAAGAATACATCAAGTTGGTTATGGGCATAGTAGTTATTATTTATATGTCCAAATGTCCAGTTAATATCAGTGAGTCTGAGTGAGAGCTGGCAGTGAATATGAGTATTCACTGCACAGTTGAATGGGCACTCACAGAGCTCAGTTCCCTGCTGATTTTCAGAAATCAGTGATCTACAGACTGTCTCTCACCAACCATCCTGCAGCCTCACGTAATTGGCTTATACCGAGGTAAATGGTACAAACATGTACAGGAAAGCCTGTAAGACATGTGTAGTGCTTCCCAGATCTTCTATGGTCACGAGGAGAACATGGTACATGCCCAACACTGCCCAATACATGGAAACGTGAAGTGAAAACACTGTTACAACAAACAGGTACCGATTGTAACAGAAAAAGATATTGTCCCATATGTTGAAGAGAGCCATTCATACAAAGAAAGAAAATAATAACTTCAACATGAATACTATCTCCAGGGTGCTTTAGGGAAGGTCCGGACCAACTATTCATTGAGACGTGACATTTACAGTTGAGTTCGCTACCACACAATACTCATATTGTTTATATGACACTTTACACTATGATTTTATTTGTGTTTTTATATGTAATTCAGCACTACTTCCCCTTTCCAATCCATTTCAACACTACACAAGTGTCACGGTTATTCTGGGTTTGTGGCTGTTTTCGTCTTCAACCTCTAGTGGCCGCTATTGTAGTGTACCCATTCTACTCCTGTGGTCAGCTGCCTCGTTATCCTCAGCCCTTCCCTATTTAAACCTGCAGCTTATGGCAATCAGTGCCTTTGCATTGCTTTGGTTGCAGCCTGTGATAGTGCCTTGTTTCTTGTTCTAGCATTTATATATTGATTATTGATTTCCCGGTTCTGACTCCTGCCTGATTTTGACTCCGCTGTTTTCTGCCTGCCTCGACCATTTTGCCTGTCTAGTGACCTTGCCTTCTGAAATCCTACGTTGTACCTTGTTCCTGTTTCGTGTATGACCCGGCCTGCTGACTATCCTTCTCGTCCAGTACTCCCTGTGTATCTCTGCTTCAGTGTGCGGTTGCAGTCAGTGTACAAGTCCTGGGTGGTCATTTACCTGAGGCTCAACCATAGGGTATAATACCATTCAGGTGAATAACACTGCTCTGTTTCCAAACCTGTTGCAGCAGCTACCAGTCCTGTCTCAGTTTGGTCACAGCTACCAGTCCTGTCTCAGTTTGGTCACAGCTACCTGTCCTGTCTCAGTTTGGTCACAGCTACCTGTCCTGTCTCAGTTTGGTCACAGCTACCAGTCCTGTCTCAGTTTGGTCACAGCTACCAGTCCTGTCTCAGTTTAGTCACAGCTACCAGTCCTGTCTCAGTTTGGTCACAGCTACCAGTCCTGTCTCAGTTTGGTCACAGCTACCAGTCCTGTCTCAGTTTGGTTACAGCTACCTGTCCTGCCTCAGTTCCAGTCTCTGCTACCAGTCCTGCCTTAGTTCCAGTCTGTTACTTGTCCTGTCTCAGTCCCGGTCACAGCTACCAGCCCTTCCCAGTCATGAATCGTGGGGTGCAGACAGACCCCACACCCTGCCCTGCAACGAGGCTCCTCCCTGGTCTGTTATCCCAGGTTGTGACAACAAGCCAGACATGCTAATTTCTGTGCTTGTGCACGCTAGCAAATTGCTACTACGGCAACCTGCATAAGCATAGAGCATAACAAAAGAAAGCACCTCAGTGCAAGCTAATAGCTGGGTGCTATTGCCAGCGAGCAGGAGGTACATTGCAGCCTGCTAATAGCCTGTTAACAACAGCCAAGGGGGATCAGTGTACTCAGTGTGCTCTAAGGCCAGTTAAATAGCAAATGTGTTTCAATATAGATGAATGCAAAATTGTGTATATGGGTAAGAAAACAAGAATAGTAATGACACACTAAATTGTTGTGGAAATCTACTATGGAAAATAATTTGGGTATACTTGTTAATAATAAACAGTGCTATGTGTGCAATGGCAAGCAAACTATTATAGTGTATTAAAAAATATGAATAACCGTTGAAGATTAGAATATAATACTGATAATAATGATTCATTGGCAATAATTCATTGGCAAGACTACATAATGAAAATGTAACAGGTTCAGGGACAGGCTAAAAATTAATGATTCCTATTATGAAGAAAATGAATCATGCAAACAATCTAAACACCTGAATAGTAGAAAAATGGCCAAATTAGAAAAACTGTTATCATACCAATATAACTTATGATAACTTTAATCAGTAGATAATGATGTAATAAGGACTGTTCAACAGGTAAGCAAGAAGATATCAAATCAAAATTAAATTAGACATAATATGTAATATAAGACTTAGATTTAGTATAATAAGTTGAAGACATTTATAAAGAAGAGAATTTAATTATTAGAATAATGAAGACCAAAAACAACTGCAATTTTTGAGAATTAAAAAAATGTAAATCCAATTGTGTACCCACAAATGATGCAATTTGTGGAGTAATGCCATAGCCCAACGCAAATGCCCATGAGCTCAACCAGAGTTGATTATGACATTATTATGATATTTAGCATAGTTAATGTTATAGAGCCCTTTAGCTTTTTTTACTGCTCACATGCCTCATTCTTGGTCTTAGAGAAGGGATATATTCTCTTTTTGGCTGGAGTGGTACCAGGAAGTAAATCAATGGTCTATATGGGGCAAGTTTTGTGCTTTTGTTTTGCAAAAGACATCAGGGTAATCCAATATTGGGGGTTCCAAGTCAGGAACATTGAGTATTATTATACATACAAGGATCCTTAAAAGTCTGAACTATAGAAGCACCCCTTTCTCATACCTGGAAAATGGGTACTTGGTTTTATTTTTTGGAATTAGAGAAAGAAGATGATACAGTGCTTACATGGGGCTCCTTACCTAAGCTTCAGAGATTCCAATTTAGGATGTAAATTAGACTGTTACGAATTCTCAGATCACTTTTGACTAGATGGTCGGATATTTCATAGTTACATACTAGTTTAGGCTGAAAAAAGTCTTGCGTCCATCAAGTCCAACCCTTTTCCTATTAATTGTTTACCACCATTGAGCCAAGGCAAGAAACAACAACTTTATTTTAGCACTTTCAAATTTTGGTTTCAGTGGGTAAAAAAACCCTTCCTGACTCCAAAGGCAATCAGATTTCTTCTTGGATCAACAAGCACAAAATAAATATTAATGCCAATACAAATATACATAGTCCTCCATGTTCTGATTCATTAAAAAGTATCCAGGATCCTTTTCATTTATTTGCTAGCACCACCCGTTCAGGCAGTCAATTTCATACTTATATGGTCCAAACCATAAAAAATCATTCCTGCTGTTGTTTCTTTTTGTGTCGCTCCTTTGTTTATGTTAGACCATTTTTACTGTGAAAGAGTGCATCTTACTTCACCTTAGATAACATGAATTAATTGATTTAGGTTACCAAAAAAATTAAATATTGCAAGAATATACAGTCTCATGTTACATAACTAAGCTCTATTAGATGCTGAATAATCCTTAACTATAATGTATCTTAAATTGAAAATGATCTTTCCTCCAAAAGCATATCATTAAAATAGATTTGATGTAAATAAATAAAAAATCTGGTTTAAATGAAAAAATTTGATTAAAATGAATAATCAGATTTGTTTAAAAAAAATCATTGATTGTGATCCACCCTGTAACCAACCATGACAGTCTGCCTCACAATATTGTATACCCGGAAATAATCACACAGCTCAGCACTGGTATAGTAAAGGTGATTCTAATCTATTCTAGGCAACATTTCAATACAGATGGGGCTATTTACTAAAAGGTGAGTTGAAGTGAATCGCAGGTCAGTTAAAGCGAATAGCAGGTGAGTTGAGGTGAGATGAGCTATATAATGTGCAGGAAAAAACCTGGTGAGTTTCTCCTGCTAAGTTTGTTCCTGCACACTGTATTGCTGAATTGGTGAGATGAAATGTTCATCTCACCTCAACTCATGTGCTGTTCACTTCACCTCCCCTGCTATTCACTTCAACTCACCTCCTACTCAACTCACCTTTTAGTGAATAGCTGCAATAGTGTCTTTCTCAAGCCATAGCTTGTGAGGCAGACAAACCATGGATTGAGAAAGACATTCTGTGTTGAAACATTGTCTAGAAGGGATTCAAATCACTTTCACTATAACAGTGCTGAGCTGCATGATAATTTCTGTATTTCAGAGGTTGGTGGAGCCTGGACATCGTGCGCTTACAAACAGAAGTGCTATTACCATCATTATTATTGGATATATTGCATACCTGCCTGTGTGCTGATCATTTATCATAAAGATGATTCACCTTTGGAATTCTGTGTGATTAGAAATCAACATAGAGATGTAGCTTTGTTTATTACACAACTTTTTCCATATGTCCATATGTCCATATGGACAGTGCAAATTTCCTACTCATTTTCAGAGGGTTTGTATTACAAATCCCCCTCATTCACATGTCTCTTCTATACGCATATATGCATATGTTCGCATTGGTTTATTACAGATCTGAAAATACATTCTAAAAGTTCATCTGCGAAGTCTAGATTCTAAATTCATGAAACATTTACTTCTCTTTAATCGACTTCAATGTGTTGAATGTGTTGAATAGGGGACGTAATCTCATTCAAGAAACCTTGATTTTTTAAAGGACAGGAAGGCACTATTATAAATGGTTAATATGTTATTGGATATTTTGACATTCAGCTCCATTTCTATCAGTGTTTTATTATTTGAAGCATGTTATGTAACAGCAATAAAGAAAACATACACTGCATCCTCCTTTACCAATTCAGAATAAATGCCCAGAGGGGTTTTTATAATGAGTTTAATTTTTACTAGTTACACAAATATAAACAGGACATTTTAAAAGTGTATCATGTTCATAAAATAAAACATTATCTAGATAATTGTTATTTCCAATTGATAGAAGGATGCCTGCAAACATCCTATTTATTTTTAGTTTTTTGTTACTACAAAATAATTTTTCTTAAAACATTCAACAAAACTCTGCATTGAAGGAGAGTTCTAGAGAGCAGATGTCTTTTCTAACTGTTTTTTTTTTTTGGGGGGGGGGGGGACACCTAATCTTACAGTAGCTGTATGTCACATTTAAATTCATACTTAGTACCACCTTTGATTTCAAAGAGGATTACACCTATTCGATGAAAGCAAAGCGATACCAAAGCTACATGAAATGGAATTACCACTACTTAAGCCTTTTTTGTATTGCAACTTTATATTGTTAATGCCTTCCAATTCATTAAATCTAATCCTTATTAGTCTAAGTAACAGGCATGTGAATAGACAAGACTGGACACAGGAGCATATGTGCCTATTGTATCATTCTCTGCTTAATCCGTGGCCTGCCGTGAGTACAGACACTGTGAAAAGTGATTGGACAGCGCTTCTAACTAGGCAGAGCACTGTGCCTCTCAACGGGGGGTTCAGGAAAGGCTATGTGATCAGACAAACTCAATGCATTAGGCCTCCATTTTTTTCTTTGTTAATCAATCGACTCATGAAGTAAATATAGGAAACAACTTACTCACTTAAAACATGCTTGAAAACAGGACAAGAATAATTTAAGACTCTAGCTATCCTCTGCATTTTAGTGAAATTGAGATGAATGTCTATTTAAATTAATAGCATTTTCTGCTGATATACTTAAAAAAAAAATTGTTTCCCTTAAGAAAATGTCATTTGATTATCTTTGTAAGCTGCAGGACTAGTTAAGGGTGTTTTTCCTCATTCACTAGTATGTCCCTCTAGTGTATAGATATGTGCTCCTTTTGAGCTTTATAAAGGCCCTGAAATGGAGCATAATATTCAGAGATACCTGCATCATCCATGTAATATATTTGGTGACAAAGATAAAAAGCAGATGGGCGCGAAAGAGTGGGTACCTTTAAATAAAACAAAATACAATAGTGCAATAATGCCACACTGTTGTAATAGAGAAGTATAAATGGATGCACTCACAAACGTACGTGAGTGTCAATCACATCAAGTGAAACTTGTAGATCCGTAAAAACAGCTTTAATAGTATTCTGCAATGAAAGAAGGTATATACATGTGCAGGACCAGTATGTATACAACAGATACTGGCCCCTAACACTGAAAAAACTCACAAGACAGTAGATGTAAAAGTCATAGAAATGCTCCTGAAGACATTAACATCAACGGAGCTTTCATCCAAACGGGTGATGGGAAATGTAGCGCTGGAACACGATCTGTTGTCACCTCTACTCGTTTCACCGTGCTCAACACGGCTTCATCAGGAGGAAAAAGAGAGAACTGCCGGCATCGGAGTAAATCCCCTTCTTTAAGCGTCTTCCGTGTAGTAGCCACTCCTACTTGTCTGACGTGTAAACGGATGCGACGAGGTAAAGCGTCCTCCGTTGCCAGAGCAACCTTTTGTCCACAGTAACTCCGAAAAACGGAGAATAAAGCCGCAAATTCGTTTAAGGGGAATAACACATCCACGAGCATGCAATATCTCCTCGCTGCTGCTCTGTTTTCAGGTGCACGAAGCGTCCTGCACCTGAAAACAGAGCAGCAGCGAGGAGATATTGCATGCTCGGTGGATGTGCACTGTAACAGTGTGGCATTATTGCACTATTGTATTTTGTTTTATTTAAAGGTACCCACTCTTTCGCGCCCATCTGCTTTTTATCTTTGTTATTGTATTTGAGCATTTCGGAGTGCTCCAGAAGGCTGCAGCGGGTGTGGTACCGCAAGTATTAATTATTTTACAAATTTCTTGCACAAGGTTCACTTTACACAAATCACTTAGCTGTTTTGCACTTAATATATTTGGTGGCAAGTTATCTATTAGGGAAATAGTCAAAGAAGACCTTGCAGCAAACACCACTACAACTAGACTGTGTATATGGATTAGACATGTGCATTCGTTTTCGGACTAATGCATTTTCGTCCGAAAATAGCATTTTCGTCTATTCGTCCGAAAAACGAATAACGAAAATGCTAAGCTAACGAAAGCCGAATGAACGAATGGTTAATAAATGAAAATCATTCGTTCATTCGTCCATTCGTAGTACTATTGCATTCTATAAGCTGAAATAGAGTCGGTTTATAGAATACAATAGCATAGTACACTTACATTCCATAAACCGAACGACTTTCGGTTTATGGAATGCATGTAAGTCTATTGGCATTCTATAAACCGAAAGTTCGGTTTATAGAATAGCAATAGGATTACATGTATTACATAAGCCGACAGCCTATAAACCGAACGTTCGGTTTATAGGCTGTCGGCGTTTCACTAAACGAAGACAAAGTTTCCATTCATAAATTTGCTATGATTTGCTATGCTGAATGGAGACTCTGTCTCCGTGTAGTGAAATGCCGACTGCCTATAAACCGAACGTTCGGTTTATAGGCTGTCGGCATTTTACTACACGGAGACAAAGTCTCCATTCATAATCTTATGAATGGAGACTCTGTCTCCGTGTAGTGAAATGCCGACAGCCTATAAACCGAACGTTCGGTTTATAGGCTGTCGGCTTATGTAATAGATGTAATCCTATTGCTATTCTATAAACCGAACGTTCGGTTTATAGAATAGCAATAGGATTACATGTATTCCATAAGCCGAAAGTCTATAAACCGAACGTTCGGTTTATAGACTTTCGGCTTATAGAAAACATGTAGTACTATTGCATTTCTATGAACCGAACGAGAGCCCCATTCATAAGAATTTCTTATGAATGGGGCTCTCGTTCGGTTTATAGAAAGCCAATAGTATTACACGTATTCTATAAAACGAATGAATAAAATTAAACGAAAATAATGAACGAATTTCGTCTGAAACGAATGCAGTAATGAACGAAATTCGTTTTAGACGAAATAAAGAACCTTTTCGTCCGAATGGACGAAAACAAACCGAAAAATTTTAGTTTTGCACATGTCTAACGTGCACTACTATAGCCAATCCCGTGAAAACCGCGCCCCCTAGTCAATCTTCTATATGTGTATTTTTGTGAATGGGGGCGTGTTATTTCATACGTCAGTGATACGCCTCTACCAAGTGTTAATGAATGAATGTATACCTGTGGAAAAGGAGACGCGTAAAAAAGGTGCAGAATGCTTAATATAATACAAGTGAAAGGTAAAAGTAGACAAATCTATTTCGTGACAGTGCTATAGGAATAAAAAATATTAGTTAATATAAATATAGTTGATATGTGGTTAAAAACAAGGACTAACTATATATGAACTTCTGACATGGTTGTGAAAAAGACGGGTTATATCTTAGGAAAATGGTATTAGTATCTAGACAAAAAAAACTAAGCATGTTGTTGCATTTCTTGGATATATTATTTGCGAACAGAAAGAAACTATCACATTGATTACTAGAAATGACTACTTCATTTAACCCCTTAAGGACAGAGCCTTTGAAACATTTTTGTCCTTTCTGTACAATGGCTATTTTAACATTTCTGTGCTGTTTGTGTTTAGCAGTAATTTTCTTCTTTGTCATTTGCTGTACCCACACATATTATATATTGTTTTTATCGGGACAAGAAGGGCTTTCTTTGGATGCCATCTTTTTGATCATATCTTATAATATTATTTAAAAAAAATAATAAAATATGGTAGAAAAAGAAAAAACCTGCTAAATAGATTCTACTATTTCTCCTGAGTACAGGGATACCACTCATGCATAGGTTTGTTGGGTTGTTTGGGGGTTAAAATGCCAAATTTGTGAGGTGCAGTTTTTTGTTTTCCAACTTTTTTTTACATGCAGACCGCCTGCACCCATGTCCCATTTGGGACATATTTGAAACCAACCAGTGTATTTTACCCCATCAACCCATATATTTTTTAAAAGTAGACACCCTACGCTATTTCAAATGGTGGTATTTTAACACTTTCCATGCACTAATTCTACCACCAGCCTTTGTCAAAGTTTGTGGTAGTAATTTTTGTGCGTTTTTTTTTCACAAATATTGTATTTCAGACATAAATTCACAGATTTTGGTATGTGTCACTGCCAAACAATAACCCAGTATGTGTTCAACAACATATCCTGAGTATAGGTATACCACCCATGCATAGGTTTGTTGGGTTGTTTGGGGGCTAAAGGGCCACATTGTGAAGGTGCGCATTTTCAACCTGGAATTTTGACGTGTAGTCAGCCTGAGCCCATCTTTCATTTGGGACTTTTTTTTAAAGTAGGACAGTGTATTTTACCCAAAAAAGTATATATTTTGTAAAAGTAGACACCCTAGGCTATTTTAAATGGTGGTATTTTAACATTTTCCATGCACCAATTCTACCACCAGCCTTTGTCAATGTTTGTGGTAGTCATTTTATTGTGTATTTTTTCCCACATACATTGTACTTTAGACACAAATTCACATATTTCGGTATGTGTCACTGACAAACAATACCACAATATATGTTCAGCAACATCTCCCGAGCACAGGGGTACCACCCATGCATAGCTTTGTCAGCTTTGTTGGGGGTTGAAAGGCTACATTTGAGAAGTGCGCTTTTTGATTTTCCAACTTGGAATTTTGACATGTAGAGCAAGGAAGGGGTTAATAGCTCTTATAAGAGCCTTTGTAGTACTGTACAAAAAAATTAACCCCTAAAAATGCACAGACAAGAAAAAATGTCCTGCTGTGCAGTGATCAGTGGCAGGGAAGGGGTTAATACACAGGCTACACTATACAAGGGCTTTTATAAAAGCCCTTGGGACTCACAATTTTTTAACATTTTATTTAATTTATTACAATTAAAAAATATATATTATACAGATCTGTCTCTTTCCCTCACTAAAACTCAAGTGAGGAGAGGGAGGCAGATCCATATGGGTCAGAACAATATTTACCAATACTGATCTAACCAGACGGTGACCAATGGTGATGCTCATCTAAGAAATCACCAAACCACCTTTGCCACTGATCGGCTGTTACTGATCGCTATACACGCGTTCAGACAGCTTCAAAAGGAATACACGTAATCTCCTAGTGGGTATAATTAACCCCTAGCGAGTGTGACAAAAAAAAATGCTGATAGCAAAAAAAAAAATCCTTCTGCAACCAGATTGCTCCATATGCACTGCTTAGGCAGTGACCATATGTGCTGCTTAGGAAGTGATATACGGCAAGGAAGGGGTTAATAGCTCTTAAAAGAGCCTTTGATATACTGTAATCACAGTAGAAAAAATGAACCCCTAAAAAAATGCACAGACAGCAAAAAATGTGCTGCTGTGTAAGATCACTGCGTACACAGCGATCAATTGCAGGGAAGGGGTTAAATACTGGAAATGGCTTTTATAAAAGCCTTTGGGTCTCAATTTTATTAAATATATTATAATTAAAAACTTACATTATACAGCTCTGTCTGTCTCCCTCACTAAAACTGAAGTGAGAGTGAGGCAGATCTTCACGGGTCAGAGCAAATATTTACAAATATTGATCTAACCAGACAAATGGTGATGCTCATCTGAGCAAACTCCAACCCGCCTTTGTCACTTATCAGCTGTTACTGATCGCTATACATGCGCTCAGACAGCTAAAAAATTTTTTTTTACGTTAAACGTAATCGCCTTGCGGGTATAATTGAATTACAGTAAAAAAAATTAACCCCTAAAAAATGCACAGACAGCAAACAATGTGCTGCTGTGTATGATCACTGCGTACACAGCGATCAATGGCAGGGAAGGGGTTAAACACTTGAAATGGCTTTTATAAAAGCCCTTGGTTACTAAAATTTTATTAAATATTTTACATTTTATTATTTTATTTTTTTACTTTATCTGATCTGTCTCTCTCCCTTACTAAAACTAGTAAGGTGAGGGAGGCAGATCAATACTTGTCAAAGGCAATATTTACTAATATTGCCTTTGACTGTATGATAAGTGCTCATCAGAGCACTTATCATACATGCCTGCACACAGATCACACAGATCTGCTGTGCCGGCATTGATTGGCTCCCCCTAGAGCATCGGAAGTGAAATACTTTCACTTCCGATGCTCTTGCCATTAGAAGGGAAGCGCTGCCTGTACAGGCAGCGTTCCCTTCTACTGAGCCGATGGGGTCGCTCAGGAGAGCGACCACCATCGGTTCTGGGGCAGCCGATGGTGCTGCTAAGTGCCTCGCTAGCGAGGCACTTTAGCAACACCGGAGGTGCTTAGGAAGCGAACGATCGTTCGCTTCCTAAGCATATGTGTGCAGTTGGCGCAGCCATTTTTAAATGGCTGCTACGATCACTCCGGGGAGTGATCGTAGCGCGCCCCTGCACTTTTTGGGGGTGTTACACAATGCCTCTACCTAGAGGCATTGTAGCAACACTGATAGAGTAAAGAAAGCGACCGCTGGTCGCTTTCTTTTCTCTGTTAAGTGCACGATGTGCCAGACACCTCACCTGTCGGCAAGTCCTCGATTTGCTGTGACGTGCCTGGCACGTCATCTGTCCTTAAGGGGTTAAAAGATAACGGTGTTAGAATGGAGTATAGACAATGAAAATGGGCTAGTAAGGCTTAGAATTCCTCTATAGATAGGAATTTAAATTTGTAGTATGGTGTTAATCATCACGATAAACAGTAGTAGTGCACTAAAATTGAGTATAATATTTAGTAGAAAACCAGACACTTTCCTACAAATATCGTATAGGTATCGAATGATTATTTAAAGAAACAGGTCACATCATATTCTTTATTGAGACCTAATGGTTTTCTTGTTCCCAACATAAAAATCCAATAGGTTTCTCTGCATTTTAGTTGATCTTGATCCCTGTGTAACACATTCTATAACCTGTGTTTTAAAGTGCATTAAATTATTGGGGGTACATTGTCTAAAATGGTCACTAACATCAGAACCTGCATCAATCTCTATGTCATTCAGATGTTCCCTAATTCTTGATTTAAGTGGTCTCGACAAGAATTTTTTTATATCATAATTTTTTATTAAAAAAGCAATTTACATGTGAATATATACTAGACATGTGCATTTGTTTTCGGACGAATGCATTTTCGTCAGAAAATAGCATTTTCGTCCATTGGCCCGAAAAACGAATAACGAAAATGCTAAGCTAACAAAAGCCGAATGAACGAATGGTTAATAAACGAAAATCATTCGTTCATTCGTCCATTCGTAGTACTATTGCATTCTATAAGCCGAAATAGAGTCGGTTTATAGAATACAATAGCATTTAACTATACGGAGACAGAGTCTCCATTCATAAAATTATAAATGGAGATTTTGTCTCAGTGTAGTAAAATGCCCACAGCCTATAAACCGAATGTTCGGTTTATAGGCTGTCAGCTTTTAACTATACGGAGACAAAGACTCCATTCATATGAATGGAGACTCTGTCTCCGTATAGTTAAATGCCCACAGCCTATAAACCGAACGTTCGGTTTATAGGCTGTGGGCATTTAACTATAAGGAGACAGAGTCTCAATTCATAAAATTATAAATGGAGACTTTGTCTCCGTATAGTTAAAAGCCGGCATTTAACTATACGGAGACAGAGTCTCCATTCATAAAATTATGAATGGAGACTTTGTCTCCGTATAGTTAAAAGCCGGCATTTAACTATACGGAGACAGAGTCTCCATTCATAAAATTATGAATGGAGACTTTGTCTCCGTGTAGTAAAATGCCGAAAGCCTATAAACCGAACGATCGGTTAATAGACTTTCGGCTTATGTAATACATGTAATCCTATGGCTATTCTATAAACCGAACGTTCGGTTTATAGAATAGCAATAGGAATACATGTATTCCATAAGCCGACAGCCTATAAACCGAACGACTTTCGGTTTATAGACTTTCGGCTTATGTAATACATGTAATCCTATGGCTATTCTATAAACCGAACGTTCGGTTTATAGAATAGCAATAGGAATACATGTATTCCATAAGCCGACAGCCTATAAACCGAACGTTCGGTTTATAGGCTGTCTGCATTTTACTACACGGAGACAGATTCTCCATTCATAAAATTATGAATGGAGACTTTGTCTCCGTGTAGTAAAATGCCCACAGCCTATAAACCGAACCTTCGGTTTATAGGCTGTCGGCTTATGGAATACATGTATTCCTATTGCTATTCTATAAACCGAACGTTCGGTTTATAGAATAGCCATAGGATTACATGTATTACATAAGCCGAAAGTCTATTAACCGATCGTTCGGTTTATAGGCTTTCGGCATTTTACTACACGGAGACAAAGTCTCCATTCATAATTTTATGAATGGAGACTCTGTCTCTGTATAGTTAAATGCCGACAGCCTATAAACCGAACGACTTTCGGTTTATAGACTTTCGGCTTATGTAATACATATAATCCTATGGCTATTCTATAAACCGAACGAGAGCCCCATTCATAAGAATTTCTTATGAATGGGGCTCTCGTTCGGTTTATAGAAAGCCAATAGTATTACATTGTATTCTATAAAACGAATGAATAATAATGAACGAATTTTGTCTGAAACGAATGCATTAATGAACGAAATTCGTTTTAGACGAAATAAATAACATTTTTGTCCGAATGGACGAAAACGAAACGAAAATTTTAGTTTTGCACATGTCTATTAGAGAACAAGAGACAGAAGACACAGTGCTGTTACACAAAAAATGTATATATTAAAAGAGACATAGACATAAAAGAAATGACCTGTAATACTGAAAGGGCAGCATAACAACAGGTTGGTGATGCAGCCTCATCATAAGCCTGTCAGCCATAGGCCCTCTGCCAGTAATTGCCCTTCATGTGCTGTTGTTCCTCCCGCTTGTAGGCTGGGCAAAACCTTTATAAACCCTGGCCAAGGTTTTGCCCAGCCTCTTTTTTCAACAAAAGAGTCAGTTCTCTTCCCACCGAGTCCTCTTTCTGTTTTGTTTCATGGTAGCCAAGGTCGTAAGAGTACCCAAGGTCAGACATCAGTGCAGGGGGGTTGGCCATCTTGGGGTATGGCCAACTCAGGAGGCAGTAGCTCTGGAAGCTATCTGCACGGGCTCCCCAGGGGCTTGTCCCTGGGGAGTGAATATCAGACGGCTACCGTGCAGGGGCAGCAACGCCGGTAGCCACATAATTCGTTTACGCCTACGTCTGATCCTCGGGTCCCCAATCCCCATGTATTTAATATGTTGGTGTTTTTTATCTTGGGTATACAAGATACAATACGTGTTAAATGGTTTTACGTTTTATTATGTGTTCAAGATTTAAGTTACTGATAAAAATATAAAACTATGTTGCAGTATTTCTTAAATAAATACTGTGACCATTCTATCCAGTTCTATCCAGGTGCATTAATTCTTCATATCTTTGTCATGCAAGTACATAAGAGCAAAAAATCTCAGTAAGAGCAAAAAGAGAAACCACTTGGGTACTCTGCAGAGGTGGCCAAAATAGTAAAAAAACAAATCACTAGAATTTAGTAATTATAACAAAACTCAGAGTGAGGAAGATAGAAAGATCTATAAGAGTAGACAGAAAGAGGCAAAACAAACTATGAGAGCTTCCAAAGCACACACAGAAGAGAAAATAGCCCAGTCAGTGAAAAAGGGGGATAAAACTTTTTTTAGATAGATAAATGAGAAAAGGAAAGTAAAACAAGGATTAGTTAGATTAAAAACAAAAGAAGAATGCTATGTAGAAGAGGATAAAGGCCTAGCAGACTGCCTTAATGAATATTTTAGTTCATTTTTTACAAATGAAAATGAGGGTAAGGGACCTCATTTAGGGAAAAAGACTAATAAGTGTTTTGATGCATGTAAGTTTACAGAGGAAGAGGTTTTACTTCAGCTGTCTAAAGTAAAGACAAATAAGTCAATGGGCCCTGATGGCATACATCCAAAGTTATTAAAATAATCCATTATCTTAAAATTATAGGCATCTGGAATAAAATGCTAAAAGCTAATATCTCTGAATCAGACTGGTGTAGGTAGATCCAGGCGGTCAATAAAAATATTCACTGTCTAAACTTGGTTGAATGCCACTTTAAGGTAATAAATAGGTGGTACTTAACTCCAGCAAAACTAACAAAAATGTATACACCCTACCCAAAGAACTGTTGGCGTTGTGGAGACATAGACGGTTCTTATGCTCATATCTGGTGGAGCTGCCCAATGGTAGCGAAGCTATGGTTGTGAGCATACGAAATATTTAAAAAACTGACTGGGGGGGGGGCGGGGAGCGATGACGTGAGCACGCCGCACGTCTCACGATCGCGGTTTCCCTGGAGCCAGGAAGCGCGAACACTGAATAGTCAGTGAAGACACCCCCTCAACCCCGAGCTTATGCGGTTTATCAACTCGCGGCTGACGCTTGGGAACACAACGCGGACAGTCCGGTATAGGGCATCTGGGAAACCTGAAAGTGGCAATCTCAAGAGGACATGAAGGACCCCAATGGAGTCTCCTCCGCGTCGGCTCAGCACAGCCTCTGCAAAAGCTAAGTATCGGTGGCATCTTATACTGTTTTTTTCTTTCCTGTAAGGGTTATTTATACCCTTATCTGTAGTACATTGTACAGTATAATTGTGAGAAACCTGCAAACAGGGTCCCTCTAGGTACTGGGGCCAGGGAGACCTTATATGAACTAAGGTTCCTATTGCACTTCCCTGTTATCGACCACAGGGGAGACTGGTCATTTACAGGGAGACAGTTAGAACTAATACAACGACCCAGAGTGGTCAGAATCAAATTAAATACTGCCTCTATTTTCTTACAAGCATCTGGCCAGGAACGGTCTGGTATAAAATCTAACCCCAGATAAATCCTAACTCAGAACACATCGCTGCCAAGTACTTTTGTGAAATTTTTTTTTTTTTTTTTGTTTATTTATTTTTTTCTCTCCTTTTGGGTCCTTGCGGTCTCTGTAGTTATTTTTCCCCGATTAAAGAAGGGGAAGCCAGCCGCCCCGTAGGGGCTTTGAATTAAATCTGCATTGTCCCCTCACGGGTAAAAGCCTCATCGACACCCAGAAAGCCCGCCCTCCTCTCCCACGGGCAAAGCCTCAGATCTCCCCACACTACTGACAGACTCTTAAGCAATATAAACAGGCATACAGGGTGCCCACTTACAGCGTCGGTAGGGTCCACTCACACGACGCCCTTGGCCCAGGTAAACCAAATATTTAATATCAGGCCAAGGCTACTTCTCCCCTAATTTCTAGGAAATACTGTGAATATTCCAGGAACTATAAAACAACCAGGGATATTGATACGCCATTTCGAGGAGTGGAGCGAGGAGACCGGAGGAGAGGAGAGGATAAGATAAAAAGTGGTGATAGAGGAGAAGAGAGAGAATGGCCTCTAAAAAGACCATAGATAAGACCCATACAAAAAGGGAAAGAAAAGATACGAAGTTAGAGAAGCGACTCTCTTTTTTTTCACCTCAATCCCAGCTAATGTCACAGGAAGGCCATGATCAAGAAGTCTTAACGGACCCACAAACGGTGCAGCTACAAGAGGCCCCCCCGGCTAGGCACTACAACACAGACGTGCACAACATGATACAGGAACATCTTAATGCGGCACTTGATAACCAATTTGAAAAAATCAAACACGAAATTCAATCCAATACTAACGACATCAAGGATGAAATTAAGAACATGGCAGAAAGGCTTAAGAACAATGAAGAAAGGATCGATATAATTGAGTACCAGATAAGGGAGAACCGCGATCTATTTTCCACACACAAGGAGAAATGCGACTTACTGGAACTAAAACTGGCAGACCTTGAGGACCGTTCCAGAAGGAACAATTTAAGGTTCAGAGGTATACCAGAATCAATAGGTAAAGAAGGCTTAGAAGAATACCTAAGGGATTTCCTCCTGAAACTGGGCCTGGAGAGCCTCACGCTAAATCATTGGTGGGAACGATGCCATAGAACCTCCAGACCACCAAACTTGGCTGCCGACTTACCTAGAGATATATTAATTTGTTGTTCCACCTACAGGATAAAACAAAAAATTTTGGAGGCAAGAAGAGAGATTATCCCCCCGGATCCCTTTCGAGAAATTAAAATCATAATGGACTTATCGTATTATACACGATCCAAAAGACGGGCTTTTGCACAATCAGCGGCCACATTGAGGAAGAAGGAGATCATTTACAGATGGACGCAAGCCGGCAAAATAATAGTGAATTATGGCTACGGGAAAAGAGCCTACATTAAATCAAGATGGAGAATTCCCTCCTCTCTTCCTAAACCTGACAAATATGTAGTGTGGATGCTTGCCGTCTTTACTAATCTGACAGATTAACCACTAACACAGAAATATGTAATACGGGGGTCTCTCTCTTTTTTTTTTTTTCCTTAGTTGTGCACCATTGCACCGAGAGATATTATAAATTTAGTAGTATAACCACTATCACAGAATAATTAAAGGGGAAGTTGCCAGTATACTAGGGCACTAGGGTAATTAGAGATATCACAAATCTGGCAGTCTATCCATTAGCACAGAAATATGCAATACGGATGTTTTTTTTTTTTTTCTTTCTTTTTTGGAAGGGACAAACTCACTATTGAGAATTTCCTTATTTTTTCTGTTTTTTTTTTATTTTGGTGCGCACCCTTGCACTAAGTACCAATATAAACGAGGTAGCTTAATCATTATCACATAAATAATGTAATAAGGCAGTTTTTTTTGTTTGTCTTTTTTTCGTTTGTTTTTTCCCTCTCTGTTAGGCAAGTGGGTAATTAGATAATCATAACCTGGCAGTTTAATCACTAACACAGAAATAGGCAACACAGTCGCCCTTTCCTTGTTACTAAGCTACTAGTGAGAATTCTCTTATTGTTGTTGCGCACTCCTGCACTGAGAAATAACATAAACTCGGCACTTTAACTACTATTACAGAAATAAGCACAAAGAATCCCTTTTTTTTTTTTTTCTCTCTTTTGTAAATATACCCCAATATTAGTACCTGATAGGAGTCTCTCCCGCTATTAGTACCTTTAATAAAAATATTAGATCCTGTGCATGCTACAATCGGAATTAATATAGGATCCTTAGCGAACATATACTCATATTACAGTGACGACCAAATAGTTATGTAGATTCGATTCCGATTCTCCCCCCCAGTATAAACTACTAATCGCATGGGGCTTTTCAGCCTAAATTGGGAGGGCAGAGGGAGGGAGTTCCTCCTTTTTTCTTTTTATCTTTTTTTGATTAGGTGTTAGAGTGCTTTCTGGCTCCAGGGGACATCTGCGAGAAAATGGAAACTAAATTCCGTACCCGCAAGGGAATGCAGACGGAATGGGACTCCTCCACGCTGAGTGGAGGAGTACGTGTTATATGTTATGGTTCTGTTAGTTTGTTTTCTATGTTATATGGACTTATTAGGGGATGGGCCCTTGCTGGTCGTCGACGGGTCGCCCTGGGAGGGTGCGGACAAAGCTGGGAATAATGATCAGACTGGGAACTCTGAATACACATGGATTAAATTCACCGTATAAGCGTTCTATTATGCTGCAGAGCCTATGGAGGGAACGTATTGACATATGCTTCCTCCAGGAGACCCATTGGAGAACTGTCGATTCTGCTTCGATTAAATCCCAGAGATATCCATTTTGTATATCCTCATCTCTGGACAAGCAAAAAAAAAGGGGAGTGGCCATCTTATTTTCAAAAAATTTGGAAATAAATACCAAATATGTGGAAACTGACCCAGAGGGGAGATATATCATTATGGTCGTAGAAATTAATGGCAACATTATGACCTTGCTAAACGTATACGCACCCAACGGTTCCCAGTCAGATTCTTGGCATGAGTGATCTTAAAAACCCAAAAGGTCAGACAGGGCCCCTTACTATGGATGGGGGACTTTAATTGCGTCCTAGACCCCATCATTGACCGAAGAACTCTTCCTGGTAGAACACACAATAGGAATATCTCCTCGCAAGCCCGTCGGCTTCAGAATATTTTGGATAATTATACCCTATTTGATATATGGAGAATATTGCATAGTAATGAAAAGGATTACACCTGTTTCTCAAAAACTCACTGCGCATATTCTCGCATTGATCTTGTGTTGGGGGATGTTTCCTTTGTCTCCCAGGTCCAAAAAGTTCAGATTCATGAAATCACATGGTCTGATCATAATTTGGTCTCTGTGGACATCCGGGAAACCTTTGTGAGATTTCGGGCAGACTGGAGACTGAACGAAAATCTCATAAAGAGACCTGAAGACATACCGTATATAAGAGATATCACAGGCCATTATTTCAGGGAAAACGATTCAGAAGAAATTTCCCCGGTTTTGTTGTGGTGTGCCTATAAGGCAGTTGTTCGGGGGCACTATATAAAACTTGGGGCAAGAGATAAAAAAAAGACAGGGGGCAGGCTTTCAGATTTGTATATAGAGTTATTCCAAAATACTAAACTTAATAAACTCAACCCCAACAGGCAAATCGCAGAAAAAATAGCGGAGGTCACCAGGAAAATAAATATGATGCTCATAGAAAAAGCCAATAAATCACTCATTGCTTTAAGAACAAAATGGTACTATAGAGGCAATAAGGCCGACCGGATGCTTACCAATCAGCTAAAGCAAAAAAGAGCAGAAAGAAATATCACACAAATAAAGCATAAAGGTAAGACAATACATACCCCAGCAGGAATAGGACAGGTATTTAATGACTTTTATTACAACCTTTACAACCTCCCAAAGATTCAGTCGGAGGCAGCTTTAGAATCTTACTTTAAAGCTCGCTCTTTCCCTAAACCGTCGGCCTCAGCACTTTTGAAGCTAAACCGCCCTATAACAAGTGAGGAGGTCCAGGAAAGAATAAATAGACTAGACACAAAGAAATCTCCGGGTCCTGATGGATATATTGGCCGGTTTTATAAAGAATATTTAGATATCCTCTCACCAAAACTGGTGAAGGTCTTTAACGAATTTATGGAGAAAGGCAGGATTCCTGGGGAAATCCTGAAGGGGAACATAATACCAATTCTAAAAGGGGGAAAACCCCCAGATGAAGTGGCAAGCTACCGCCCAATTTCCCTCCTGAACCTCGACGCAAAAATCTTTGCAGCGATTCTTGCAGAAAGACTTAAGGAGGTGATCCCCGACCTCATCCATAGCAATCAGGTAGGGTTTATACCCAAAAGATCACCCATGAACCATATAAGGGGATTAGCCGACTTATTACTGGATGCCCGGAAAGGGAGGGTACCCCAGCTGACCCTGTCGCTGGACGCAGAGAAAGCGTTCGACAGGGTTGGCTGGGGGTATATGAGTAGGGCACTGTCTGCCTTTGGCTTGGCCGGACCAATACACAAGGCTATTATGGCCCTATATACCAATCCTTTGGGTAGACTAGTGGGATCGGGATTGAAATCCAACTGGTTTGCCTTGGCCAACGGCACTCGGCAGGGTTGCCCCCTCTCCCCACTACTCTATATCCTAACCCTGGAACCACTTGCAAGAGATATAAGAGCCAGTAATGAGGTGTCTGGCTGTGGGGTCGATGGGACGCATAAAATCAGATTATATGCCGACGACATCTTAATCACTATTGAAAATCCTATACAATCCCTTGGCCCATTGTTGAAAATTATTGAGGAATACAGCTTCTTATCTAATTATAAGCTAAACCTAGCCAAATCCCAGGCAATGAGCAATAACCTGACTCCAGCAGAACGTTTGAGAATAGAGAAACTCGGCTTTTCCTGGGCTAAGGATTCTCTTACATACTTAGGGATCCGAGTGAACCCTGACCCCTGCTCTTGGCTTGAGATAAATCTGCTCCCTCTGATTCATGAGACTAATCGTTCACTTAAAAGATGGAAGGGATTGACGGTCTCCTGGTGGGGAAGAATTGCAACAGTAAGGTCATACATACTCCCCAAGTTCGTATATTTGTTCAGACTGATCCCCTTCAAAATATCAGACGCCTGGCTACTCATGATTCAATCTATGTTCAACAAATTCATATGGGCAGGAAAAAAACCCAGATTGAACATGCAGATTGCAGCAAGGAAAAAAAGGGAAGGTGGGTTGGGTATTCCAGACATAAAGGAATATGCTTTGGCAGCAATGGTTGCACAAGCAGCGATTTCCCAGAATACGGTTTCTAAAGGTGAGGATTGGTATAGCCTGGAACTCCGGGGACTACCAGATACGACAGACCTAGCTATGATCTTCTGGCGGAGGAAGGGGGAAAAGACGCTGCTGAAGGATCTTCAGCAGAACTCCCCGCTACATAACATCGTCGATACCTGGTACAAAGTGATAAAACAAAAGGGTCTTAGGGAATATATTATACCCTGTCTCCCACTTGATACGATCGAATATAATGTAGATAATCTAATACTAACAAACTGGAAGCAGAAAGGCATTACTAAGATCGAAAACCTGATTAATGAGGCCCAAATTAAACCCTTCGATAAACTACAGCAAGAATTTGATTTACCTTCTAGCGACAGGTTTAAGTATCTAAGGGTAAGGAGCTATCTAATGCAGACACTCCAAACAGATGACTCTCACAAAGTATTGTACACTCTAACCAACTTACTTAGAGAAGACCACAAACACTTAATTGCGAGGGCCCTGAAGTTTGTAAAGTCTGACAGACCGTGTATTCCCCCGCCAGCCCTAGTTAAATGGGAAAGAGATTTAAACATAAGGATTGAGATGAAAGACTGGACCTGCTCACTGAACACGACGTACGCAAATGTTCATTGTCTAAATTTGAACGAAAATCAATTTAAACTTATGAACAGATGGTATCTCTCCACCTGCTCGCAAAGATGTACCCAGGGACCTCTGATGTATGTTGGAGATGTGGGAGTAGCAAAGGGGATATGTTACATATCTGGTTGGAATGCCCCATCATTAAGAGTTTCTGGGATAAACTATCAAGAATGTTAATAAGAATTTTTGACCAAACCTGGACTTTAACCCCAGACCGCGCCCTACTCCACCTTAATTTACCTTCTACACATAGACAAGATATCCCTATACTGATTCATATTTTAACAGCTTCAAAACTGAATATAGCAAGGAGATGGAAATCCACAGATCCCCTGAACTGGGAGTTGATAAGAGCCCAGATAACCCACCAATGCTTGATGGAGAAAGGCATAGAGAGAAACAGGTGGGCAGAAAGAAATAAATACACATTCTGGGACGACTGGGAAAGGAGAATTTCACACGGTGAATTAGAAATATAGACCTGAGAGTAATTTCCTATCCGGAACAGACGGGCCATCCTCTCCCAGGGGGGCGAAAGACCGATCCACGACCAGTGGGCCAACAACGAATGAACCAAACTAACTCCATTGTTAGTGTCCATGCAGTAATATTTAATTTTATTTAATTTAGGGAAATACTACCTAAGGCGAACCCCACGTGTACCCCTCCCTCCCTTCTGGAAGAGTGGGATGCAGGGATACCGATGGGTTGGGGGGAGGGGAGGGGGGTGAACTCAGGAAATGTGATACAACTGGATTTGTAGTCACTTTATAGTTTTCTTCTCATTTACTTATTTTTTTTTCTCTTCTTAATATTTTCTTCACATAATGGGATATTCATTTTAGGAGTATAAGTACGTTTCCATTTCTGATAAGCATTACTGAACAATGATGAGTATCGAAGCAGTTTATCGTTTTACTCAATTTTCTCTAACTTCCCGTTTCTGAGTTCGGAAAAAAAAAAAAAAAAAGGACTGGGAAAGATCTGAAATGGAATATGGAGGCAGCTTTACTACACACTAACTGGGTTCTGGATAAAAATAATGAAATAGTGTTAGCAATTCATTGTATGGTCGCGTCAAAAATTTTGATCGCCAGAAACTGGAAAACAGAGCAACAGCTCAAACTGCAGTTACGTATGGAGAAAGGGCTGACAGATTTAACTTATAAGAAAGAGGATTACTTTGTGCAATGGTTAAACAACCTTTGACTGTGCGGTTTGTTACCATGTGCGCTGATTGTTTACTGTTATACTGATTGTTAGGCTGATATCATTGTGACCGACATCTGGCTGCCCTTCCTGCCCGCTTGTTTGTGCTTGATTGGTGACTTGGTGTGGAATGAATGGGATTCCTTGGTGTCTATTATCATAATGGAAATGTAATTACTTCAAGGGCACTAATGACACAAGGATGATTGAGCAGCGCTGGTCCTCATAGGCTTTACTGTACAGTGAAGCTGTGAGGCACTGAGGAATCTGAGTGGTGATAAAAAATAAATAAAAAAAAGAACTTAGTGGTGTACTAGCAAAACCTTTAACAGATTTATTTAACCAATCATTGTTAATGGGAGTAGTCCCAGAAGATTGGAAATTAGCAAATGTTGTGCCCATTCACAAGAATGGTAGTAGGGAGGAGGTAGGCAACTGTAGACCAGTAAGTCTTACTTCAGTAGTGGGGAAAATAATGGAAACCTTGTTAAAGAATAGGATTGTTGAACATCTAAAATCACATGGATTTCAAGATCAGAGACAACATGGGTTTACTTCAGGGAGATCATGCCAAACTAATCTTATTGATTTTTTTGATTGGGTGACTAAAATAATAGATCAGGGTGGTGCAGAAGACATTGCTTACCTAGATTTCAGTAAGGTTTTTGACACTGTCGCACATAAAAGGCTTATCAATAAACTGCAATCTTTAAGTTTGGATTTCAATATTGTTGAATAGATTAGACAATGGCTGAGTCACAGGCAACAGAGGGTTGTAGTCAATGGCGTATATTCCATGCAAGGTCTTGTTACTAGTTGGGTACTTCAGGGATCTGTACTTGGACCCATTCTCTTTAATATTTTTATTAGTGATATTGCACAAGGTCTTGTTGGCAAAGTATGTATTTTTGTTGATGATACAAAGATTTGAAGCAGGGTTGATGTTCATGGAGGGATAAGCCAAACAGCAAATGATTTAGCTAAACTAGATAAATGGTCAGAGCTGTGGCAACTGACATTTAATGTGGACACGTGCAAGATTATGCACCTTGGGCGTAAAATCCCAAAAGCAGAATATAGAATATTTGGTACAGTCCTATCCTCGACATTTGAGGAAAGGGATTTAGGAGTAATAATTTCAGAGGACTTAAAGGTAGGTAGGCAATAGAGCAGTAGGAAATGCTAACACAATGCTTGGTTGCAGAGGGAGAGGTATTAGCAGTAGAAAGAGGGAAGCGCTCATGCCATTGTACAGAGCACAGGTGAGACCACATTTGGAGTATTGTAAGCAGTAATTGAGACCGTATCTCTAAGGATAAAACTTACCAGGAAAGGTTAAAGCCTCTCAACATGTATAGCTCAGAGGAAAGACGTAACAGGGGCATATGATAGAAACATTTAAATGCATAAAGGGAATCAACAAAGTAAAGGAACAGAGTATATTTAAAAGAAGAAAAACTACCACGACTAGAGGACATAGTCTTAAATTAGAGGGGCATAGATTTAAAAGTAATATCAGGAAGTATTACATTACTGAGAGGTTAGTGGATGTATGGAATAGGGTAAAAGCAGTCAAGGATTTTAAGAATGCATGGTATAGGCACAAGGCTTTCCTAGTTATATGAGAAAGAACTGGGGACTAATAAAAGTATTTAGAAAATTGGACAGACTAGATGGACCGAATGGTTCTTATCTGCTGACACATTCTATGTTTCTGTGTTTCTCTTAAAACTGTTTAAAATAAAAGGGACAAAACCGCATTATCAAACCATAGCTGGGATTTTTAGTCGCACATTGTCAAGGCTTTTGATGGTAAACAGACTCTCCACTCCACTCTTGTGTCATAGTTAGGGACTTTTCTAACTGTGAGGTACCTTGACGTGGTTGGCAAGGTTAAGCATCATTTGGCCAATTGGTGTAACCAAACCCCTACATTTTACAATCTCTAGTGTTAGCCCTGGCCGCTGTGTGTTTTAAAATGTTCCCTGTATGTTCTGTTATTATCTGTAGCCTTGTGCTTCGTATTGCTTATTCTTAGCTTAGTTTCTGCCCTGCTCTGAATACGTTTGCCTCTGTCTTGCTCTTCTTTGTTCTGCAGCACTGCACTCTATATTCAGTTCTATTTTGCCTCAGTTAATTTCTGCTTTTGCTCTGCTTAGCCTCCCTCTTAGTTTGCCTGTCTCAGCCTGCTACATCCTGCTATCCTATCATAGTTATATTTTGTGGTCCCATGTCACCAGGGAATCTCTGGAATTCTAAGTTGCCAGGGAAATGTATCCCTCCTATTACACTAAGGATATAGATACATTATTCTATCACCTTCTTCATTATGATTTCCAACCATATAGAAACATAGAAACAAAGACTCTGTCGGCAGATAAGAACCATTCGGTCCATCTAGCCTGCCCAATTTGCTATTTAATATAGTTTGATATAAATGTAATACTTGTTTGTCACCCACTATTAAGCCTCTGCTACTAAACTGCTCTGTATAAATGTATTCTTCTCCAGATTCTGCTCCAAGTGGAAATATTGCACTATTAAACCGTGGTCCTGTATTTTAAGCTTACCCAACCCTACTTTTAATACGTGACTTTGCCATCACTATGCAAATGAGACCCATACAGTCTGTGGTACATCTGAAGCTCTTCTCTCTTCAGATTGACTGCACTAAACTATAGATACCCTGTACCCTTTGCCAGCATTTGCACAGATATATATTAATCCACAAACCTCTTCTTCTAACAAATAACAGTCAATACTGAAGTATCACTAATATCTAGACATGTGCATTCGTTTTCGGACGAATGCATTTTCGTCCTAAAATAGCATTTTCGTCCATTCGTCCGAAAAACGAAGAACGAAAATGCTAAGCTAACGAAAGCCGAATGAACGAATGGTTAATAAATGAAAATCATTCGTTCATTCGTCCATTCGTAGTACTATTGCATTCTATAAGCCGAAATAGAGTCGGTTTATAGGCTGTGGGCATTTAACTATACGGAGACAGAGTCTCCATTCATAAAATGTTAATGTCAAAAGTTAAAAGCCGACACCGAACGTTCGGTGCATTCGTGTTCGAATTCGGAATGCATTCGTTTGTCTCCGTGTAGTAAAATGCCGACAGCCTATAAACCGAACGTTCGGTTTATAGGCTGTCGGCTTATGGAATACATGTATTCCTATTGCTATTCTATAAACCGAACGTTTGGAATGTTCGGTTTATAGAATTGCCATAGGATTACATGTATTACATAAGCCGAAAGTCTATAAACCGAACGTTCGGTTTATAGGCTTTCGGCATTTTACTACACGGAGACAAAGTCTCCATTCATAATTTTATGAATGGAGACTAGGCATGTGCAAAACTAAAATTTTCGTTTCGTTTGTTATTTATTTCGTCTAAAACGAATTTCGTTAATTACTACATTCGTTTCAGACGAAATTCGTTCATTATTTTCGTTTCATTAATTTTGATTCGTTCGTTTTATAGAAATACAATGTAATACTATTGGCTTTCTATAAACCGAACGAGAGCCCCATTCATAAGAAATTCTTATGAATGGGGCTCTCGTTCGGTTCATAGAAAGGCAATAGTACTACATGTTTTCTATAAGCCGAAAGTCTATAAACCGAACGTTCGGTTTATAGGCTGTCGGCTTTTAACTATAAACCGAAAGTTCGGTTTATAGAATAGCCATAGGATTACATGTATTACATAAGCCGAAAGTCTATAAACCGAACGTTCGGTTTATAGGCTGTGGGCATTTAACTATACGGAGACAGAGTCTCCATTCATAAAATTATGAATGGAGACTTTGTCTCCGTGTAGTAAAATGCCGACAGCCTATAAACCGAATGTTCGGTTTATAGGCTGTCGGCTTATGGAATACATGTATTCCTATTGCTATTCTATAAACTGAACGTTCGGTTTATAGAATAGCCATAGGATTACATGTATTACATAAGCCGAAAGTCTATAAACCGAACGTTCGGTTTATAGGCTGTGGGCATTTAACTATAAGGAGACAGAGTCTCCATTCATAAAATTATGAATGGAGACTTTGTCTTCGTGTAGTAAAATGCCGACAGCCTATAAACCGAACGTTCGGTTTATAGGCTGTCGGCTTATGGAATACATGTATTCCTATTGCTATTCTATAAACCGAACGTTCGGTTTATAGAATAGCAATAGGAATACATGTATTCCATAAGCCGACAGCCTATAAACCGAACGTTCGGTTTATAGGCTGTCGGCTTTTAACTATACGGAGACAAAGTCTCCATTCATAATTTTATGAATGGAGACTCTGTCTCCGTATAGTTAAATGCTATTGTATTCTATAAACCGACTCTATTTCGGCTTATAGAATGCGATAGTACTACGAATGGACGAATGAACGAATGATTTTCGTTTATTACCCATTCGTTCATTCGGCTTTCGTTAGCTTAGCATTTTCGTTCTTCGTTTTTCGGACGAATGGACGAAAATGCTAATTTCGGACGAAAATGCATTCGTCCGAAAACGAATGCACATGTCTAATATATATATATATATATATATATATATATATATATATATATATATATATATATATAGTAATCTGAATTACAAACTGTATTCCATACCTCAAATAATTTGTATGACAGCAAAGGAAGCTAATCCAGAATATGAAAAAAACTATGTGATTGAGGATTTACAGTATTAGAAGGCAAACAGTGGCAGGTGTAATTAGAAGAAGAATTTGTCATGCTCTTGACTGTAGGAGAGAATGAAAGGTCTGCAATAGCAATCTCCCAAGTGTTTACTCAATGTGAGCACACACAAGATGGAAAGCACATTTCCAACCATAGATAAATTAATATTTGATGCTAGAAAGAAAAATTCATGCGGTTCATGTTTATTTAGGATATTGTGAAATACAGTGAAATTTGCAATTTTATTGGATTTGTGGCTCCTTGTTTTTGCAAAGTGCTAAGCTATGTGATGTAAGATGCACATTGGTATTGTAAATGCTTTTGACTTGCCACACAGAAACATTTCCTTTAATTTAAAATAAATATTAGCAGGTGTATACTACAAAACCACGCAGAAAGATGTCTGTTTCTTATGTCTTAAGCCTACTCCGAATAATAAATCAATCTGTTTTAGAAGACAATTGAAAGATGGTTATGGCCAAATAAGTTATTGAGCATTTTATATCCCTGCAGAAGATGTAATACACTGAGAATTATAACTAGGTTGATTGAAAGATCGGGAGAGTATGTGGTAAAATATGCAAATGACAGTAAAAATCTGTCTTTTGAATATTGAAAGAACCCTCTTTTTAATTAGGGGTCTATTCACTAAAAAGCTAACAGTGGTGAACTGACAAGGGAGTACCAAAAATCAGCCATTAGTACCTGAGCTGCAAATATTCTCCAAGTTACCTACCTTTCCAGCTCAGCTGTTAATACACATATGCCATATGGACAAACAAATGGGGACACACCACTTAATTATTGCATTCAGGTGTTTCAATCAAACTCATTATCACAGACGTATAAAACAAAGCACCTAGTCATGCAGACTGCCTTTACAAAAATTTGTGGGGAAAAAACGGTTTGTTCTGAAAAGCTCAGTGAATTCAAGTGTGGTACTGTGATTGGATGCCATCTTTGCAATAAGTGAGTTCATGAAATGTTATCCCTGCTTGATATACATGGTCAGCTTTCAGTGATATTATTGGAAAGTAGAAGCATTTAGAAACAGCAGCAACGCAGCCACGAAGCGGAAGACTGTAATGTCATGGAGCGGCTCACCGTGCGCTGAGGCACATGGTGTGTAAACACTGTGTGGTGGGAGCTTCATGGACTGGATTTCAATGACCAAGCAGCTGCATGCAAGCCTCACATCACTATGTACAATGCCAAGTATCAAGTGGTGTAAAGCGCACCCTCACTGGACTCTAGAGAAGTGGAAACATGTTCTGTGGAGTCACTGGTTGGCAGTCTGATGAGTGAGTCTGGGTTTGTCGGATGCCAGGATAACTTTAAGTGCCTGATTGCTCTGTGCCATATGTAAAGTTTGGTGGATAAATAATGGTATGGGACTGTTTTTCAGTGAGATCTCCTAATCTGCAAATTCAGTCAAACTGAAGTTTGACTGCTCTTCAAGCCGTTTAGAAGGTTAGCACATTCCCATTCATGAATTTCAATTTACCCTCTCAGGAGCATGTAGACCACACATTAATGTCACACTTACTACTCTGCAGAGCAGAGTAGTACCTAACATATTTGGCACCTGGGGAAGATCCTATATTTGACACCCTCCCCACCCGCAACTATCTTTCTTTATACACCCCAAATACACATTGTGCCATATAGTTTCCCTAAGTACACACTATGCAGGGACATACACATGGGGCCCCATAGCTTCCATCTTGTTCTTCTCTCTTTATCCATCCCACTTTGTCTATCTCTCTATACCTCATATCCCCATTGTCTGTCTCTCTACCCTCATTCCCTGTGTCTCTGTCCTAACAGTACCCTCTTGTATGTCTTTCTCCTCAACCTTCCCTTGTCTGTCTCTCTCTCCCCATGTCCCCTTCTCTGTATCTCACCCCATACTCCCTTTGCCTGTGGCTCAACCATGCCACAATTATTTCTCTCTCCCTCCCTTGCCCATGTCCGTCTCTTTCCCCCATACACTCCTTCTCTGTCCCTCCCTCATCCTCCAAATGTCTATTTCTCTCTTCCTTTGTCTTTCTCTTTCCCTCCACATTCCCTTGCCTGTCTCTCTTACCCCATCTTACCAATGTTTGTTTTCTTTCTCCCTCCATCGTGCAAGGAATGTTTCATATTTACATATTTTCTTTGCCTTACTATTTAGATCGAAATTAGCTATATCATTAAGATCTCCTACAATTATCTGAAAGCCTCTAGAGACCCAATCCATGCTTTCAACTGAAGAGTTCATAAATCTAATTGTTCTACCTTATAGGGCATATAAATTTACCAGAGTAACGAGCACATTGTTCATCAGACAAACCAAACATCAACCACCAACCCTCCTGATCTGTTTCATGGTACAAGTATTTGAATCTATTTCTGTCAGAGATAATTACTGCCACACCTGGTTTCTTTTTGGTCAGAATGGAGGATAAGTAGACATATTTACGATACTTTCACAACTTCCTATGGTCCACCCTCCAATGGGTCTTGTGCACAAATACAGCATCAACCTTCTCCTTCTCTTAGTCGTACAAAATATGTCATCAATAATTGTCATTAATTTAAAGGACATAAAAGCGATGGGTGCACATCTCCAACTCCATAGCATACCATCTCACTTATTCCTCCCAGCATATTCACCACTGCCTTGTACAAGAAACAAGCACTCAATCATACATACAAAAAAACTACTTTAAGCTACCAATGACGGAGAAACCATCTCCATCATCTGCAGTACAAAAACTCCCTGTACCTCCTTAGGGAAAAGGAGGCATGCTGTTCCCAAGAACAAATTATAACAATTGTAACAACCTTTATATAACACATCCACTAGCAAGAACTAACATTGAGGAGGGTATAATGAAGGAAGAAGACGAAGAGACGAGAGAAAAAAAATAGATAAAAAAGTAGTCATCCCAACTATACAGGAATGTCTCCGCGTGTTTGCCACAAGCATACCAGGATCTCATCTTACTATTAAAGGACAACTGTAACTGCAGACATGTTGTTTAGAATCTTGGGTTAGATCTTCACTCACCTTGGTTCAGATAAACAAAGATCTGACCCAACTAACCAAAGATTCTAAACAAAATGTCTCCTGGTAGAGCTATATGGAGTAAAGATGTCTTTTGATGTACTTATTTGTATTCTTTCATTAAAACATTGCTATGTAAAATGCCTACACTTGATGCCATCTTTCAATTAAACATAACTTAATTTTTTGCTACAGTTGTCCTTTAAGGGATTAACCTTATTAATTTTAGTGTCCAATAAATACTAACATTTAGAAAAAATAGATATATATATAAATAAACAGATAAAGTTTGTCAATCCCAACAATACAAGATTTACATTTTTGATCTGTGAGTGAATCAGGTGATAACCAGTGAATATAAAGGTGCAAATAGTGCTACTAAGTCATTAATCTTATAAATCTAGTAATTCTTAGGTAAACCAGCAGTGTAAAAACGTTCCTATACAATTTAGTGAACAGTCATCAAAAAATTGAATGATCGTTCTATAGTCCAAATATTTCTTAAATGATCTAAATATGTTATTCTTCATACTCCAATATTCCTAATACCACACCACGTCAGAAAAATCAAACTAACTTCAATTGTTGATTCAAGTGCAGATCAATAAACCGTAGATATAACATCTTAAAAATTTGACATCCTAGTCATTACTAAATATCAACACTATAAAAAAAAACAATTATTCACTATATATATATATATACTGTAGTGGCTTTGTGGCTAGCTTCTCATACTGGTGAACCGTATTCCCCTATAAACATTATATAAATAACATATTGAAATATTTTATTGAAAACTATAAAAATAAATACATTATCACAATTCTTAACAAATGTGTATTATTAATATCACATCTTCAATACCCCTCCCACCTTCATCCTCTGTCCTTTCCCCCATTCATTCATAACAGGACACTCATAGCCCTCCATTTCAGCTACCCCACCAACTTTATGGAAAATGGGGAGCTCTTTCAATATGAGTTGAGCCCAGAAGTTTAGGATCTATGTACTTTGTCAGAAGCTCTGTGAAATAATCATCTAGATCAATTACATCCTCTGGTATTCCTCTTATTATCAGATTTTGAGGCCATTTACAGTTGGCCATTTAAAGTTCCAGCCTATTTATGGACAAATTAGCTGTTTCATTTTGCGCTTGGAATTCTTGAATTTTCTGATGTAATAATTTTATTTGGTTAGATTGAGCCTTAATTGAAGATGTTAACTGAGCAAATTCTTCTTTGTTACCCAACAGGATTTTATCCAGATCTGCTTTAAATTTGGCATAGAAAGAATCCAAAGCGTATATTAGATTTGATTGTGTAATGTATACAGTTGAATCTTGGGGAGATAGTTCAGACAAACTGTCTGGTGAGAACTTATCTGGAACAACTGCGACATTTAAAGGGATACTAACACTAACTAGATAACCTGGTAATTTAAAACAAACACAAATCTAAATTATGTGCCACTGTTTTGTGTTTTTATATGATGGAATTAATTGCATATAAAATGAAAAATAAAATTAAGTGTTTATCTCCTGTCTCCATTTTATGAATATTTCTCATGATGCAACATCATCCAAAATCTTCCAGCCAGTCTCACTTTACAACTGTGGCCAGCCTACATGATGATGTCATAAGATACTCCCCTGCTCTCTTACTGGCTCCTGTGTATCATAGTGGACAGCACTAGGTGGCTATGTACAACTTTTTCAAAGAGAGGAGATTAACCTGATCAAACAGGTTCATAACTCTGCTCCCTTTTTATGTAATAGTTACATCACCCTCCCATTCAATGCAAGTTAGATCAGAATTCTAACTTATAAACTGCATTCTGTGTCCCCAGTCAGAGGCGTAACTGGAAACCACAGGGCCCGGGGCAAAAAGTACACGGGGGACCCCCATGCATCTTCGCCCACCCATCCTTTTGTATATACAGATACATACACGGACACACATGCTAATACACAGACACACATTCAGATATACAGAATGGCACTTCTACAGATACAAACACTGACAAACATACAGATACACAGACTCACACTGATACACATGTGATACCCATACACACATACAGACAGACACACATATAGACGCACATGCGGATGCACATACACAGAATGACATTCATGCAGATATAAACAGTGACACACATACAGGTAAATAGGGCACACACTGACAGATGCAGACAAACAGATACACATACATACAAACATGCATGCAAATACACAGACACACTTAATGACAAACATTCAGATACACATACAAAGAAATACACATACAGACCCACATGCAGACATACACACAGACACACATTCTCTTACACACAAACTTTTTTTTAAAAATTTAGTCAGGGTGACTTCCCTGGGGTCCAGTGGCTGCCCTACTCTGACTCCCACCCCCGCGGTCTATTCCCGCGGTGCTCTGTTAGCTGGGAGGAAGAGGAAGTGACGGCGCTGTTGTCATACTGGGGCCCAGGAAATCACCACCACAATGCCGGCAGGAACCTGGTCGCAAGGGTTGCAGGGCGGCCGGGTCCCTGGAGTGATGGGCCCGGTCGAAGCTGCGACCCCTGCGACAACGGTAGTTCCGCAACTGTCCCCAGTCCCAAAAACACTTCACAAAATGGTGGTGCCCAGTGACTCTTGTTTAGTTACATATTTTATTTACTACAGTCACATAACAAAAACAAAATACATATCTGAAATCAACAATACAAAATAAAAAAAATAGAAACTTTTCATTTTTTGGTTGGAGTGTCCCTTTAATTGACTCTTTGGAAAGTAATAAGAGTCTAATTCTTGAGGTTTATTAGACATGTTTCCATGCCTTTAGGCGCCATCCTCAGACTAAGAACCGGATTCAAATATATATCTTCTCAATATCAGTTGAAAAAAACAGGTTAAACGTGTTATCCATTTGGTTTCTGTATCTTTCAAACATTTAAATTAGGACTTCAGAATTATGCAGATTCTTACTTAAGAAAATCAATGCAAGGATCTTTCAAATTACTGAGGGAATCAAGAGGACTCTGTGCAATCAAATGAGACAGGTGCGTCTGAACATTCAGTTCCTCCTTGATTCTCTGAATGCCCAGAAGGGCCACGCCTTCCTGGTGCTTCCATACATACAGAGGAACTTCCAGATGAAACTACATCTTGGTGCAAAGGTCACAAACCATCTAAAACAAGCCAGCAACAAGAGAGTGCTAATGGATAAAACATGTGTGTGTATGTTTGTATGTGAGAGTGTGTATGTAAAGTGTGACTCTATGTGACAGTGGCTGTGTGTAAGTGTGACTGTGTTTGTGAAGAGACAAAGAATATGGACCAAAGTAATAACATCATTAATGTGATCATACCCATCCCAGACATGAACACCTTGGATTGTGCTACTCAATCTAAAAATTAATAACCTAACAAAATATGAAAATCTATTAATTAGATCATTATGTACAGGTGTAAAAATAAATACAGCTAGTAGGTGGAATAAATTAGACCTATCCTGGTATGATGTGATTACAATAATAAATACAATCTGTGTAAATGAAAAGCTATCGAGTATTGTGAATGACAAGTATTTCTGAAAATATGGACACCATGGCTTTCTAGCCCTCATGGTAGATCTGTTAATATTAATATCATCTATTTATTGATTACGTTAAGCTAAGTAATTACAAACCTCTATTTTATTTATTTGAGGTTTTTTTTTGTTTTTTCTTTTTCATTCTGTTATTAATATTAAGTACTATATCTGATATCATATACTTTGTTAATAAATTCTATAATCTGATAAACAATTTGATAAATGACACACTGAAAATGTAATATTTAGAAGATCAGTTTATAACGTAATAAATCGAATTAAAGATATGTAGTATAAAAAAAAAGTTTGTGTAAGTGGGACTCTGCCTGTATGTGAGAGTGTGTGTGTAAGTGAGACTTTGCATGTACGTAAGTGTGTGTGTAAGTGTGACTCTGCCTGAATGTGAGAGTGTGTGTTTGTGTAAGTGTGAATATGTATGTAAGTGTGATTCTGCCTGTATGTGAGAGTGTGTTTGCGTAAGTGTGGCTATGTATGTATGTTAGAGTGTGTGGGTATGTAAGTGTGACTTTGTGTGTGTAAATGTGACTCTATATGTGTGTATATGAGTGTGTGTATGTAAGTGTAACTGTGTGTGGAAGTGTGACTGTGTGTATGTGTGAATGTGTATGCATGTGTGTGCTTGTTTTTGCAGTTAATGTGAGGTTTTTATTTCTGAATTTTATTGCTGGCGAATCTGTGATACACTTACACACTGCCCATTACTGTGAACTTTATATGTATATATGTGTGTGTGTGTGTATGTGTGTATATGTGTGTGTGTGTTTATGTGTGTATATGTACACTGAACAAAATTATAAAAGCAACACTTTTGCCCCCATTTTTCATGAGCTGAACTCAAAGATCTAAGACTTTTTCTATGTACACAAAAGGCCTATTTCTCTCACATGTTGTAATGGCATATCAAGATGCTGATTAGACAGCATGATTATTGCAAAGGTGTGCCTTAGGCTGGCCACAATAAAAGGCCACCCTAAAATGTGCAGTTTTATCACACAGCACAATGCCACGGATGTCGCAAGTTTTGAGGGAACGTGCATTTGGCATGCTGACTGCAGGAATGTCCACCAGAGCTGTTGCCCGTGAATTGAATGTTAATTTCTCTACCATAAGCCATCTCCCAAGGTGTTTCAGAGAATTTGGCTGTACATCAAACCTGCCTCACAACCACAAACCACGTGTAACCATACCAGCCCAGGAACTCCACATCCAGCATCTTCACCTCCAAGATCGTCTGAGACCAGCCACCCGGACAGCTGCTACAACAATCTGTTTGCATAACCAAAGAATTTCTGCACAAACTGTCAGAAACCGTCCCAGGGAAGCTCATCTGCATGCTTGTCGTTCTCAGGGGGGTCTCGACCTGACTGCAGTTTGTTGTCGTAACCGACTTGAGTGGGCAAATGCTCACATTCAATGCCCGACACTTTGGAGAGGTGTTCTCTTCATAGATGAATCCTGGTTTTCACTGTGCAGGGCAGATGGCAGACAGCGTGTATGGCTTCGTGTGGTTGAGTGGTTTGCTGATGTCAGCGTTGTGGATCGAGTGGCCAGTGGTGGAGGTGTGGTTATGGTATGTTATGGACAACGAACACAGGCCCATTGTTGTGCCATTCATCCACGACCATCACGTCATGTTGCAGAAACTGCATACTTTAGAGTGGCCTTTAATTGTGGCCAGCCATAGGCACACCTTTGCAATAATCATGCTGTCTAATCAGCATCTTGAAAAGGAGAAGTGCTCACTAACACAGATTTAGACATATTTGTGAACAATATTTGAGAGCAATAGACCTTTTGTGTACATAGAAAACCCGTTAAATTTTTGAGTTCAGCTCATGAAAAATGGGGGCAAAAACAAAAGTGTTGCGTTTATAATTTTGTTCAGTGTATATATATATATATATATATATATATATATATATATATATATACACTATATATATTTACACACATAAGTATTCATGTATATATGTGTGTATTTAGTATGTATATAAATTTCCCAGATGAAACATGAATGAGGCCTACGCACAAATACATTTATGTTGAAGTAGCTCACTGCAGAGCAAACTTGGACAACCCTCCTCTAGGATCACCTAAGAGGTACTCCAATCTGCTATGATTATATATTAATTTATTTTTTTATTATTTATATTCTTTATTAAGTTTATTTTTACATAATTATACATACATACAAATCGTTTAAATACAGTACAACAATATATGAACAATATAAGTAACATTTTACTTGTTCTGAGTGATACATCACTTATTGCTTGTACTGAGTTTTCACTTAATACGAGCACGGCGGGGTCTCGAGAGAGAGGGCGGACAGAGTCCTAAACAAAGCAAAAGCATAAATCATATCTTGTTATCCCACCCCTCCCTCTATCCCCTACCGAAAAGCTCCACAGTTCTTAAACAAAACATAAACATCAAACATTATTCGACATCACATAACAAGAAAAAGAAAAATCGACATACAAAAGGAGAAAAAAGAAAAAAGAAGGGTGGGGGTTACCGTTACGTGGGTGTTTCCGAGAGAGCGGGTAGCCAGTTAAGTACAGAGATATCGTGTCTAAATCAGATCGTTCTCAGGGTTCTCAGCTAAAAAGTTATTCCAGGGAGACCACATCCTGACAAAGTTAGGAGATGATTATATATTAATTTCTAGCTGCCGTTGATAGACAAGAAAGGCTCCAGTTAGAACAAGGCTAGCTTGGTAGCAAGAATGGGAATGAGCAGTCTTAACTGCACTGGTATTAGTGGTATCTCAGCCTCAGAATCCAATGCTATACCTGGAAATAAAATTAAAATGGACATTTTCAGGCAAAGGCTGTTGACTGTCTGTGTGACTATTATTCTAGCAATGGCTATCTAACAGGAGTTGTCATGTTCGGTAACTTGTTCTCAGAGAACTTTACATTATTAATGTGTTAAGGAAAGCACTTTGAATTAATATATATTTGATGATTATTATAGCACTATAAATCACTTTGATTCCTTAACATATAAACATGATTGATAATTACACAAATCAAAATCATCCTATAGACTCTGTATTGCTGGCATTTGTTTATTCACATCTCTCTTAAAGTCCCGCGAAAGCATTTCAATCGAGTTGAGGTCTGGACTTTTGACTGGGCCATTGCAACACCTTGATTCTTTTCTTTTTCAGCCATTCTGTTGTAGATTTGCTGTTGTGCTTTGGATTATTGTCCTGTTTCATGAACCAATTTCAACCAAGCTTAAGGTATCAGACAGATGGCCTCACATTTGACTCTAGAATACTTTGGTATTCAGAGGAATTCATGGTCAACTCAATGACTGCAAGGTTCCCTGGCATGTGGCTGCAAAACAAGATCAAACCATCACCCCTCAAACACCGTGCTTGACAGTTGGTATGTTGAGCTGTGCATTATGGCCAAACATAATGGTCTTGTCTGTCCAAAGGACATTGTTCCTGAAGTCTTGTGGTTTGTTCAAATGCCACTTTGCAAACCTAAGCCATGCTGCTATGTTCATTTCAGAGAGAAGATTAATTTTCCTGGCAACCCTTCCAAACAAACCATACGTGTTTAGTCATTTTATAATTGTACTGTCATAAACGTTAAAATTTGACATGCTAACTGAGGCCTGTATAGTCTGAGATGTAGCTCTTTTTTTTTGCAATTTCTCTTAGCATTGCACGGTCTGACCTTGGGGTGAATGTGCTGGGGCATCCACTCCTGGGAAGACTGACAACTTTCTTGAATGTTTTCCACTATAATTGCTTCTCTAAGATCATTGCTGTTGTCTTTCCTCATTGGCATTGTGTTAACACATACCTGAATGCTCCAGACCAGTAAACTGCTAAAGCTTTGGCTTTTATAGAGGTGGCCACACTTTCTGATGATCAATTAATCAAAAGCATTTTATTAGCAGCACCCATCTGCCTCTCAATTCCAATGGAAGCAGTAAGGGTGTACTTCATTGTTCACACATGGCTTCTACATTTTGGCTTTATTTTTGCTAAATAAATCATGATATGGGGTAATATGTCATGTGTTGCTGTTCATCTGAGGTTGTAGTTGACTAATATTAAGACCTGCTTGGGAATAGATGATTGTTATTATGTCCTGATATGTAAAACAATAGAGGGTATTTTTCTCAAGAATGTACATGACCACATATAGTATGTATTAATCTATTTTAGACTAACTAATGTAACATTCTTTTGCAATATATGGCATGACTATCTGAGAGACATTCCTGAAATATTTTGAAATATGATCTAGTAATAGCTGTTAATATTTGCATTCACTCTATAAGTACTATTTAGCAAATCATGCTACCTCTCGATCTGAGAAAACCCTAGAAATGGCTCAATGGACGGGTCAAAACTACTCTGTGCTTTTAAGTGTGTTGTGATATCTTAGGTATGCTTCCACAATCACCGCATTAAGAAATAGAGGGAGCTCAGTTGGGGCAACAAAAGATAATACAAATCCAGACATCACAAAAAAAATATATATGTGAATATCATTTTATTTATTTATTTGTTTAGAAATTGTTTTACCAGGAAGAATACATTGAGATTTCCCTTGTTTTCAAGTATGTCCTGGGGACCCAGTCCAGAATGGAGTTACACAGAGTTACACATTTAACAGTAGATTAAAAATAAATACATACATACATATATTAAACAAGTTGGAAGGGGAACATACGGGGTGAATCAATATTGATACAAAAAGGAACAACATGTACAGTATACAAAGGAGTTTGTAACCAATAACAGGTACAATCCGTTTTGAGGATTTGGGACACACTTATTTTCAGGGATTTTAGACTAGATGATGATTTGGCAGAAACAGGAAGGCTATTCCACATATGAAGAGCTCTGAAAGAGAACGTACCTCGACCTGCTTCTTTTTTGAAGTGAGGGATCGCTAGTGAAGGGTTGGTGCAGGATCTGAGATTGTAGAATGTGCAGGGAGTAAGAGTGATAATGAGAATGGTATTCCCATAACTATTTTTCTAGTCAATCCTTTATACAGATAATATTTGAGCCACTAGTTAAGTTCAGATTGCCAGCAATGCATGTGCATTTAGAAGGGTCCTTGATTTTTAAGAGTTTTTTTGTTGTGTTGTTAATGTAGCTTTTTGATATGTACATATTTTGGGATAGCATTTTGTTATCTCTCAAAACATCATCGTATAAGCATTTTTAATGTTACTTTGATAATTTAAGCTGTTACATGTGTGGTTTTTTTTCTCTGTCCAGAAAGCCATCTACATTTTTTGATCCATTGTTATCCCACCGGAGCTCGCACTGTTTGTTGATGTTCAGATAATTCATGCAAGTATACCAGAGATCTCTTTTTTTTAATAAAACACTTACTATGCAGAGCAGTGTTTTTCTCTATACAAACTAACTTTGTATTTGTAACTTTGGCTTTTTAATACTCACCGTAGAACCAGTGGTGCTACAAGATATCATTATTTGGTTTATTCACTAAAGTGTAGAAAAGGGACTAGCCTGTGAGCAGCTAAATTATTATTTTTATTCATTAGTTATTTATCACATTCCCATATTTCAGTTTAATCATGACATATATGAATGAATATTGCTATGTTTGAACCTAAAATCATATCAAATAGGCAGCATGCTATACTAGCACCTATAGATATAGTTTACATTTCAGAATTAGCGTTTGATAAACTATTACCGTATTTGCTCGAATATAAGACAAGGTTTTTTCAGAGCAAATGGTCGTCTTATAATCTGACCTCAAATCGAGGTCAGATTATAAGACTGGGATCCAGGTCCCCCGCAGAGCTGCAGGGGACCTGGATCCCCCTCGCTAACAGCCCGTGGATATCTGCGCGATGCCTTGCTGCCGCCCGGCACGACCACCGGGACTTCTATGATGAAGCCGGGTCCTTCCGGCTTCATCATAAAAGTCCAGGCAGAAGTGCCGGGCAGCAGAGCAGGATGTCTGCTCGTATCGTGCAGACATCCTCCGTCTGCCTCCACTAGGCACCAGGGAGATTTGGCAGCTGGGGGATGTCTGCATGACCAGCTGTCCGTCATAATGGACGGAGGTGTTGGGCAGCATGGAGGATGTCTGCACGTATCGTACAGACATCCCCCAGGTGCCCCCACTAGCCACCAGGGAGATACAAGGTGAGGTGGGGGGGAGGGAGGGAGGGATGGAGAGAGACACACAAGGAGAGTGAGGGGGGAGAGAGACACACAAGGGGAGGGAGGGGGCAGAGAGACACACAAGGGGAGGGAGGGGGGAGAGAGACACACAAGGTGAGGGGGAGAGAGAGACACATACAAGATGAGGGGGAGAGAGAGACAAATGTTTGGGGGAGGGAGAGAACAAGGAGGAGAGAGATAACGCTGGGGGGACAGACAGAGACAAAACTAAGGGGGGGAGAGAGAGACAATGCTGGGGGGAAGGGGGGAGAGAGAGAGAGGCAGCATTGGCACATAAAAGGAAATAAAAACAAGAAATGCATTTTTTAATATCATAATTTTTATTAAATATTAAAAAGCAATTTACATGTGAATATATACAAGTTGAACTTTTTTTCCTATAGGGTAGTCTTATATTCAGGCTTTTAGTTTTTTTCCTAAAGGAATATCCAAAGTTTGGGGGGTCGTCTTATAATCAGGGTCGTCTTATATTAGAGAAAATACGGTATACACTGAACAAAATTATAAATGCAACACTTTTGTTTTTGCTCCCATTTTTTATGAGCTGAACTCAAAGATCTAAGACTTTTCTATGTACAACAAAAGTCTAAATCTGTGTTAGTGAGCACTGCTTCAAGATGCTGATTAGACAGCATGATTATTGCAAAGGTGTGTTTTATGAATATATGATTGTCTGCCCTGTTGTGATCACACTGAACAATATAATCATGTCCACCATATTTTATTAATATTATATCAATAACTGATTATTGAAAAATTACAAATGGCATGAGTTATGAATTGAAACAGAAATATATAAAGATATTTTATGCTTTCAAGAAAATAAATAATAATGAAGATTTCCCATTTTTATGCACATAGCATTTTTTGACATGGCATTTCTGCGACACTTCCATGAACCCAGAGAAACCAGAATTTAATATGAAAATGATGGTGTTTCATAAAGATATGTAGATGTCTATAAGTGCTATTTTATTTCTCAGTGTGGATAAAGTGTTTTTTCAACATAATTTCTGATGTAGCGGCTGAATTAGGCCCAAGAAGAGGGACAATGCAACTTTACACATCATTAGTATTCAAGCTACATAACCCAACCAACAGCAGTTATGTATTTTTGCAAGTATGCATATAATTTATTGTGGAGAACACAATTTACATGGGTAGTCGATGCCTGTTTTATAGCCTCACAAATAGATGTATGAACTCAAGCATATAATGGCTCAACCAGCAGGCACAAATACGTTCTAAATCTTCTAAATGTGCTTCACAAAAATGTAACTGAGGAATATAAAACAGATCAATTCTTGCATGTTATATATTGGTTTTTGATTTACAAATCTAATCTGGGAAATTTCTATACAAAACGAATGGATATTCTTCTGTGAGCGTGTGTATGTTTGTGCCTCAGTGTATTATATGTATATTGTGTGTGTATATATGCAGTACACAAACACACACACATATATATATATATATATATATATATATACTACCTACCATTCAAAAGTTTGGGGTCACTTAGAAATGTGCTTGTTTTTAAACGAAAAGCAACATTTTGTCCATTAAAATAACATATATATATATATATATATATATATATATTTCCCCCATACAGCTAGTGCAATATAAACACTGATTTGTATATAAAGAGAATGTATCTCCTAACATAGCTTAAACTGTGATTGAAGAGAATAAAAAAAAATTACATTTATCTATATAAAATTTGGTAAACAAGAATAGGAAAAGGGTTGAAGGATGCAAGTCTTTTTTCAGCCTAAACTACTATGGAACCAAATATGCATTGTGTTAGCAGAAGTGCAAGCAAATGCTTAAATTATGAGAAAATGTATTTTAGTATACAAATAAAAAACAATAAGTGCGCTTGGAGCAAACTGTGATAAAAGAATTTATGTGGTGAACAAAATATATATATAAAACACCTTATTAGGTGACAGTGTGAGGTAATATCCTGAGGGATCAGGAGGAAACTTTTGATCCCCCTTAAGGGGATGCACTCACAAAATAGCAGGATAATAGTTGCACTTCAAAAATAAGGTGTTGTTTTGTTGAATCCTGTGTGTGCCAATCTGCTTAGATTCTTTGACTCAGGAACAGAAACGACAAATATCCGATAAGTAGATAATATATGTAAACATTTAATAAAAAGATGTATCTGCTTACATGGAAGTAATATTTGTCAGACGTAGTGGGCGCCACACAGCTGCAGGTAAAATCATGTCCAGTAAGTTTAACAGACAAAAGGAAAATAAAATATACAATATATATACATAAAAGAACAGCAGGGCGAGTCCAGTCCAGGACGCGTTTCACCCTTCGTGGGCTTCTACCAGGCGTATTGTAGCATGTCTCTGGAGGCTCCTGTTTAAGACATCACCTGTGGCAAATTGCATATTTTCCAGTTGCAAATTGCACATTTTCCATTGAAAACCAGTTAATTTGCATATCAAACCACAGTTGATGTCATAAACAGGAGACTTTACAGACACATTTAAAACACATTTTTCTCCTAATTTAGAAATTTGCTTGCAGTTTTGAAAACACCATGTATAGATCTTTTTTTTTTTTTAATTCAACAATGTTTAGGTCATGCAGTCCTTTTAAGGTTTACAAGAATAAACATCCAAAGCCACCTCCTGCAGATAGTCCAAAATACACTATTTTATCAGGAATATTTTTTACAATACGATATGAACAGAGTGTTGCCGAGATAGTACATAAGGGGGAGATACCATGAATATATTCCCAGATAGATTTGTTGTCAGAGTTTTCTTTTCTTTCTCCTCTTTTTTTTCCTCCTATCCTTGCCTTTTTTTTTCTTTTTACTCTCTCCTCTTCCTTACACTCTTTAATATTCAGTCCTTTGTAGTAAAACACAGTACTTTGCAAGATATTTTAAAAGGGTTATGCAGATACACAGCACAAAAGAAAATTGGGATAACTTGCTTGTCAGAAGTCATCTGAAATACAAATACCAATTTGGAGAAGTCTATGTTATGTCTAATAAGTCCACATTCCTGGTAAGTTTCTGCTATATTTGCCCTTAAACAGCTTGTCATTGTCATATTTGCCCTTACAGGGACTGTCTGGTGCCCAAATAAAATCTTCCAAATGTTAATGTATATGTAATTATATTTAAAGTACTTTACAATGCATGTTTTACATTTTGCACTGCTTAAAACATGAAAATCTTACACTAGCTGAGTAAAAGTCAATTTCCTTGTTTGTTTTTGTTGTTGTAAGAACCAATGAGAATATTGGATTCAAATGAATGGAATATCCTGTCTATCTTGTGATGTCGTCAGACAATGTGTTGCACGTTGTTTTTTTTACGTGTACAAGAGCAAGGTCACTTAGGTTCCACACAGTGTATTCTATTCCACAGGAAGTGACTAAATGAAACAAAACTGATTCATGCTCAGTGCCTACCCGCAATCAATGTGGCAGTCCCTGTAGGATAGGAAGCAGGTGAGTGCTTGAGTAGAATATTAAAACTGTTATTAATGCAGAATACCTGCATCAAATCACACTGGAAAAAAAGCCTGTGCACTAGTCAGGCAGTAGTCTTCCACTTGCACCAAAGTGAGTTTGGGGACTAGACTGTCCCTTTCATTAGCTTCTCAGAGCCATGATTGCCCTTAAACAGCTTCTCAGAACCATCTTTAGCAAAAATGTATTAATAAAAAGTACATATAATTAATAAAAACAGCCTCCAAAATTGTTGCTGAGCAGTCACAATAAAAAGGGCACTGGCACTTTTGTGAGTAGGCTGTTTTAATTAATTATATGTACTTTTTACAAGTGCTTTTATTCAGGTTCGTCTGGTGTTTCAGACTAAGCCAATAGGTGAAACGCGTTGTGCCACGATATATCTCGGAAGTGGAATACCGAAAGCAACTTGAAAACACATGTGGACGTTTTCGTCAGTAGAGTCAGTTAGATGAATTGTTTGGCTATTTGGTTCACTCGATTGGAGCAGCATGTATTTTATAAGAGATACTGTTTTTTTATATCTTATGTATTAAAGCACATTTTTAATGATATCCTTCTCTGGTTCTCTCTGAGGAACTTTGTTGCCTCTCCTGATCCCTGGATTATCCATTTCCCCTGTGGGGCTTCATGTGTCCACGATACTGAGCAGTGAATCTAGTGAGTGGTTTGGTTAAAGTATACACTGCTGGGAATACCATTGTTTTACAATATTATGCTATGTATTTTCTCTATTTTTTATCTTCCCTGTGAAATACCGTGAGGCTACAAGCACAGAATAAGATTTACCTAAATATATGTATTTTACTTGAATGATGCACAAAGTGGTATCTTAAAGTTACAAGCGCAGCACCTTATTTGTTTATTGAGTTTATAATGTTAATGACTCTAGGGATTACAAAGGTTTAATTGGCCATTTACACGTTCCCACAAACCTGTAATGCTGATGAAGTAATATGCCTGTTCACGAGTCTCTTCAACAGTATTTTAGTAAAATAAGTGCTAGTGCAGGTACACAGAAACCATTAATGATACTTTTTACACATTTCATGCCCCCACGCACTTAATCATAAGTCTTCCCTGTTTGGAATTCTGATGGTCAAGTCTGGGTTTGGTGGATGCCAGGAGAATGTTACCTGCTTGACGGCACTGTGAAAATTGTAAAATTTGGTAGATGAGGGATAATGGTTAGGGGTTGTTTTTCAGCAGTTGGACTAGGCCCCTTACTTGGAGTGAAAGAAAATCTTAATATTTCAGCTTACCAAGACATGATATGATTCCAGCTTTGTGGGAACGGTCTGGCAAAGACATTTTTGCATTCCTGCATGACTGTGCCCAAGTGCACTAAGCAACGTCCATAAAGACATGGTTGGATGAGTATGGTGTGGAAGAACTTGACTGGCCCACACAGAGCCCTGGTCTCAACCCATACCTATGGGAGGAACTGGAATGAAGCTTATGAGCTATCCCTTCTTGTCCAACATCAGTGCTACATATTCATGTCTATATATTTAGAATGTGATGTCATAAACGTTCCTGTTGGTGTAATGGTCAGGTGTAACCTCTGCAGTCAACAGACCCAAATATTATGCACTCACAAGGTTTGATTGTTGAAGCTTCTGTGGTTTAGTCACACATCAATGTTTTAGTCTCACAAAGGAGACTTTCGTTCAGATGACCTACTCATGTTAACAAACAAATATATATATAGGGCCGGACTGGCCCACCGGGATACCGGGAAAAATCCCTGCCCTGGGGCCGCCTTTCCCGGTAAAAGTGACTCGGCGGCTGCAGCCACTTTAAGAAATTTGGCTGCTGCAACAACCGGCAGCAGCAGGCGAATTTCTTAAAGCAGCGACAGCCTCCGAATTGCTTAAAGTGGCGGTGGGCCCATTTACTTACCTCCTTCCTTGCTGCTGTGCAGGTCCGTGGCTGTGAGGGAAGCGTTGTGCGCTCCCCTCCAGCCGCGTGGATCAATAAAGTTTGTTTAAACTTTTTTCTTCAACAAACCTTATTGAAGCTGTGAGGGGAGCGCACAACGCTTCCCTCACAGCCACGGACCTGCACCGGGAGACAGCAGCAAGGAGGTAAGTACTGGCTGGGGAAGGGGGGAGGAGGGTGGCATAACGAGAATACTGAAGGGCAATATCCTGGCATATTGAGGGTCAAAATCATTGCTTATTAAATGGCAATATCCTGGAATATTAAGTGGCTATACCCTGGCATATTAATTAGCAATATCCTGGCATATGAAGTGGCAATATCCTGGCATATTAATTGGCAATATCCTGGCATATTAAGTGGCAATATCCTGGCATATTAAGTGGCAATACCCTGGCATATTAATTGGCATTATCCTGGCAAATTAAGTAGCAATACCCTGGCATATTAATTGGCAATATCCTGGCATATTAAGGGGTAATACCCTGGCATATTAAGTGGCGATATCCTGGCATATTAATTGTCATTATCCTGGCATATTAATTGGCATTATCCTGGCATATTAATTGGCAGTATCCTGGCATATTAAGTGGCTATACCCTGGCATATTAATTGGCAATATCCTGGCATATAAAGCGGCAATACCTTGGCATATTAATTGCCATTATCCTGGCATGTTAATTGGCATTATCCTGGCATGTTAATTGGCATTATCCTGGCATGTTAGTTGGCATTATCCTGGCATATTAATTGGCAATATCCTGGCATATTAAGTGTCTATATCCTGGCATATTAAGTGGCAATATCCTGGCATATTAAGTGGCGATATCCTGGCATATTAATTGGCAATATCCTGGCATATTAATTGGCAGTATCCTGGCATATTAAGTGGCTATACCCTGACATATTAATTGGCAATATCCTGGCATATTAAGCGGCAATACCTTGGCATATTAATTGCCATTATCCTGGCATTTTAATTGGCATTATCCTGGCATGTTAATTGGCATTATCCTGGCATAATAATTGGCAATATACTGGCATATTAAGTGTCTATATCCTGGCATATTAAGTGGCAATATTCTGGCATATAAAGTGGCTATATCCTGGCATATTAATTGGCAATATCCTGGCATATTAATTGGCAATATCCTGACATATTAATTGGCTATATCCTGGCATATTAATTGCCAATATCCTGGCATATTAATTGGCTATATCCTGGTATGTTAAATAACAATATCCTGGCATATTAAGTGGCAACATCCTGGCATATTAATTGACTATATCCTGGCATATGAATTGGCAATATCATGGCATATTAATTGGCTATATCCTGGTATATTAAATAACAATATCCTGGCATATTAAGTGACAATATCCTGGCATATTAAATGGCAATATCCTGGCATATTAATTGGCAATATCTTGGCATATTTAGTGGCAATAACCTGGCATATTAAGTGGCAATATCCTGGCATATTAATTGGCTATATCCTGGCATATATATTGGCAATATCCTGACATATTAAATGGCTATATCCTGGCATATTAAGTGGCAATATCCTGGCATATAAAATGGCAATATCCTGGCATATTAAGTGGCAAAATCCTGGCACTACAGGGGGGATGGGGTGAAAGACACTACTGGGGGGATTGGGTGAAAGACACTACAGGGGGAAGGGGGGAAGAAAGAGACAATACAGGGGAAGGGGGGGGGAGAAAGACACTACAGGGGGAAGGGGGTAAAAAAGACACTACAGGGAGAATGGAGGGAAGAGAGACACTACAGGGGGAAGGGGGGGAGAAAGAGACAATACAGGGGAAGGGGGGGGAGAAAGACACTACAGGGGGAAGGGGGTAAAAAAGACACTACAGGGAGAATGGAGGGAAGAGAGACACTACAGGGGAAGGGGGGGAGAAAGCCACTAAGGAGGAAGGGGGGGAGAGACCAACTACAGAAAGGGCAGAGAGAGAGACGCTACAGAAAGGACAGAGAGAGAGGCGCTACAGAAAGGACAGAGAGAGACGCTACAGATATGCGAGAGAGAGAGAGAGAGAGAGAGAGACGGTACAGATATGCGAGAGAGAGAGAGAGAGAGATGGTACAGAAATGCGAGAGTGAGAGACGCTACCGAAATGCGAGAGAGACAATACAGAAATATGTATTATATTATGCTATGGGGCTGGTTTGAAAGTTTTATGCTATGGGGCTGGAATACAAATTTTTTCCAGGGCTAGTTTTTGTTCCCAGTCCAGCCCTGAATATATATATATATATATATATATATATATATATATATATATATGTACTTTTTAATTAAAAAACATCCCACTGCATTACCACTTACTATTAATCTGGCTTACCTCTGCTCACAATCATCCACTTAATTAGCTTTACTTCAATGGGTGTTTTGTATAGCATTGCCTGCCAGCAGGACACCACCTACCGGGACATTGAGTTTCCATAACAACTGCCATAAGCATCTCTTACTTCCATTTTATATGAACTCATGTTGTCATGACTGCCAACTTGAGCATCTAAGTTTCACTGCGGTGTAATAAATATTGAAATAGTGCCCTATGGATCTTGTCCACAGTGATATTGATGGACTATTTTTATGTCTGAACCAAACATTGATCCTTAGTTTGAACTCACCAGATAATGGCAATTATAAATAATAAATAAAATGTGTTTCCAATTTTATGGTAGTGGTTTATCTATGTATCTCATGGAAATCTTAGCATTTTACTTATGCTTTGTAAATGGCATTCCAACACGTTAGTTATAAGGAAGTAGCACCTACTAAAATTTGTTATATGTTGCTAGGGTAACACCACTTGGCGTCCTGGCATTGCTGGAGCAGCATTAGTATACACTTGTGCTTGAGTAGGTTAATATATGGAAATACCTTAAATATATTACTCCAAGATTTTATTTTTTTGCTTGATTTGCTGAAGTATGCTGCAATAAATATAAATAGCATGCTCCATCCCCTGTGCCAGTTTTCACGATACTGAGCATATATCAGTTTTCTCCAACCTGTGCCTGAATAAAAAAAATCCCCCCATTTAAAATAATGTGGTAAGCATTGGGCATGAGTGACACAGCAGCATGCAAATGCACAGCGAGTTCCCATGCTGCTTCATGCTTATATGTGCTGGGCATCCCCCTGCGATTATCTGGGACTCCATTGAGTTTTCTGCGAAAGTGTTGCACAGACTGCTGAAAAATAAATGCATATTTACTTTAAAGGGCATTTCCATGCAAATTTTTATTGTACACTATTTTACAATATGCCATGGGGGCAACCATCCTTTTCCATCAAACTTTCTGATTTGGAACCATTTCTATAAACTTGAATAGTGGTGTTACCCTAGCAACATATAACAAATTTTAGTAGGTGGTACTCGCTTAGCTCCACCTACTGTCTGCATCCATGTATACAACTGTATGATCTGCCATTTTTGTGACAGACACATTTAACGTTTGCATGGTGCCCTGCATAAAATATAATCCATATGTGTCCAGATGGAAATTGTTATTTATTCAAGGTAGATCCTGTCATTTTATCCTTGATTAATGAATTGGATACCCCTGACACACATGCCCATTGAGATCATTTGTTTATTTTTTTATGTCATAGTAGTCCTCAAAAATAACTTAATTATATATGCGCGTCATGAAGTAAGAGCAGTAATTGGCTGTATCTCACTTTTAGAGACAAATCCCAGTCCCTAGTATAGTAGTGAGGCCAGCGGACAAATGTCAGACCCATAAGGCAGATGCCTGGTAAATAACACAGAAAAGACAATTTATTGGACAAGGCAGTTTAGTAGTAGTTTAATAGTGAGGCCAGCCTATTAATGACAGACCCAATAAGGCAGAGGACTCTCAATAACCCAGACACAACTGATGTAGTGAGGGAATAGAAGGAACAATTCTTTAATGGTGAAAACACATCATGTAAATCTAATTATGGTTCCTTTGGTGCACCATTAAAGAGTTGTTCCTGCTTTACCTTCACTACACCAGTTGTGTCTGGGTTATTGAGGGTCCTCTGCCTTATTGGGTCTCTCATTAATACGCTGGCCTCACTATTATACTACTACTAAATTGCCTTGTCCAATAAACATCACTGAATCAGGGGGGTCATAGATCACAACCAATTCACCCTGATCTGATTTTCCTTAAAACTGTCATACTGGAAAGAAGACAAATGCCAGTGTCTGGAAATGGCAACTTTCCCTATTGCTTGCGCTTATTCATGTCTATTGTGGGTGGAGGCCATCAAGTTATTGTCCTCGCTTACTCTGTACAGAAGGTGAATAGTTGAATGATTGTGACTCAAGTTTTCTTCAGATAGTGTTGAAGATGCAACAGTGGATGGAGTGTATCGCATAGTTTCATAAAGTTTCCCTAATGAATGACAAATTAAGTTTTTCATCCCAAAGGTCTGGTCCCTGAGTCAGATCTTCCTCTCAGAAGCATCTGGACAAACAGTGTGTACACCTTGAGCAGCCTCTGAATTAGAACCCATAGCAATCTGTTGTATGTAACCTGAGATGGACTGGGATCTCTTCTGCTCTGTCAAGATTGTTTATTCCCTTGGGCCACTGCTTCTATAATCTAATTCATTAAATCAGGAAATGTGTTAGAGGAAGTTTTTCCATCAGTGACTTTAGCACCTGGTAGATGGTAGATTTATTTCTTCTCTTTTTAAAGGTTCAGAATCATTACACTCACTTGAACTGTAAAACAGAGAAAGAAACTAGATCTAAATGCTCAATATAAAAACTACCCAAGGGAAAAAAACAGACACACCTGGATCCTGTATAGTGTGACTTTTTAGAGGATGTGGACGCCATAAAGAAGGGCTGCTAAAAGACAGATCAGTACAGCATAAAACAGAGTAGAAAAAACTTGAAACAACAATTAGGAATGCATACCTGAGGATATAAAACTGATGCTAAGGCATTTTTCTGCAGATATGAGTAGGTGCAGGAAAAAAACACTGAGCCAAAGTAGGACAACTCTGCTATGATATACAACTAAATATGCACCTATAATTGGCACCAAAATGATGCCTCTGAATTGTGGACAGATTCAGGGCACATAAGTGGCACATAGGGATCAAATGTCGAGTTACCCAGTATGTCCCAATGTGCCTCCACATGTATATAGTTGGACACCATAGCTGTTTACACACCGATAACTGCGTAAATTGAAAGCAGCAGAAGCATATCCAAAATGCACTGAACCATGGTGGTAGTATGAACTTATCTATGGGGTAGATAGCGACTCATGTCTGAAGGACTTCGGCTATTGCTGAAAATTGCTGACATCCTCCCATAATAAAAGTAGCCCTGCCCCCTAAAAATAAATGTGGCTGGTAGCTGCCCAAATGGCTCCCAGCCTCCAAAATATACACATGGGAGGTCAGGGCAAGGAGCCCTGATCCCACCTAGCAAAAATGGGTCTAGGAGCTGGCAAAATGGCTACCACTTCAATGTTATACAAATGGGAGGGCAGGGCAGGGCAGGTATGATGAATGGGGCTGTGAGCCAATCAAATGACTCATAGCCCAGAATGCAATACACTGGGGACCTGACCCTCCATATTATACATGTAACACTTCACACTCCCAATAAAATAATATACCACCAGAGTACAAATGCTACTCAAATGCCTCTAGAACCCCCAATTTAATAACCCCCAGGGTCCGGTGACCATATACAAAGCATTGGTAAATACAAGATGAAGTGGGTGTATTGGTTAAATACTTTACCTTTCGAGGGCCTTAAGTTGGATTTTGATTTATATACTTTTTTTATAATTATTTTTGCAATTTTATATTATATGTTAAGAGTGTTTTTTTTCCCTTTCTTTGTCCCTTCTATTTAGGTATTTTATATGGACACGTAAAAATCGTGATAAATGAATATTTCATCCTTTTTGTATATATTGAGATTGCCCACTCGATGTAAAGGCCAGAAATGTGGAGAAGTGACTTTTGGGAAGAGATTACTTATTAATGGCACTTCATCATTACTTAATCTTTAATAATGTAATAAAATAATTATTTTACCTATGGGGGACCAGATATCTTTCTAGTTGAATTTGATTGTATTTATTGTTAGCCCCTTATTGACAACACCTTTTTACCTTGTCTTTCCCTTGGTGACAAGGGCTGTTTTGACATTTCTGGGGTGTTTGTTTTTCGGTGTGATTTTCTTCTTTCTCACATACTGTACCTACACAAATTATATGTTGTTTTTATCGCCATAAGAAGTGCTTTCATTAGATACCATTATGTTCATCATATCCTATATCATATATATACCAAAAATAGTGTTTTTTTTTTTCTTCTACAGTGACCTTTTGACAACAACCCAAACCCTAACAACTATTCTAACCCTAACTCTAGATTTTAGCTAATTAAGTCCTTTTTCTTTTTTATTACAATGTCGCTCACTGCCTCTAGGGGCATTGCATCAGAGCAACGGAAGAGATTTTTTTTTCACTTCCGACACTCTACCTACAAGAGGGCAGCAGCCATATTGGAGGAGCATGGAGCTCTTCCAATATGGCGCCCATGATCGCTCTGTGGAACTTTGTGGAGAGAACGTGGGTGCTCCAGAACCAAAATTTCAGTGCTGCCTAATGCCTTGACATTGAGGCAATAGAACAGCACTGTCAGAGCGGTTTTCGCAATTGTTGATCACAAAAAACACTCGCTCCACCACAGGACATGCCAGGCACACGCCTGACACGTCCATTGTCGAAAGGGGGGTTAAAGTATACACTCTAGCACTTTAATACTATTGAAAATAAGACAAATAAAATATGGGTGCCATTTATAGGTAAAACATGTCAGTGCATGATGCTTGGGAGTACTACAATCCACAGACCCTGTCAGATGCCAGAACAAGCCATAAACTTTTTGCACCACAGTTGACTAAGTCTTGGCTTCCTACTCAGACGGAGTCTGTGTCGGAAATGATAACTGTGTGAGTCCAGAAAGGAGATCTCACCAATACATCCATTAAGCACATTTTAGTTGTTTTTAAATCTGATATTTTATGGAATAACTTTACATTTTCTACTGACCACCTGCCACTTCATTTGTTTGGAAAATCTGGAAACAGCCTTTGTGGGTTTAACCATAAATAATGATTTTATTGTACTTTGATTTGTTTCACAATTTTTTCTCACCCCCATGCTATTCTGTTTTATTATAAACAACCTAATGCATGAGTTTCTATTTATTAGGTAAGTCTTATGGGCCATGACTACGTCTATTGTGTTTATTAGCTGTATATTTTTATGTAGAATATTTGTGTTTATGTATATGTATATTAAGTGATTCTTACCTTACAATCTTCTGATGTTATCTGGTGAGGAGTTGGTACCTACTTCCTGATGAAGTTTGTGCAAGTCTAATGAAAAGCGTTGAACAGGTACTTCACTATTGGATTATATTGTTTCTCCTTATATTTTATTATTTTTAAAATCATCATTACTACAAAAAAAACACCTTCCCCCAGCCACGATTTACCTGCTGTACAACCGGAGGCTATCAGCACAACAGCATTGGAACGCATGAAGTCTGCACCTGCACCTTATTCCAAGTGGCACACTTATCAAAATAGTGGGGACGGTGGTCCGGTAACCTTCAATATACCTGTATACCTTTATTTACGCTTGAGCTGATTCTCAGTGCATGTACGTTTGTGAGTTGTGGTCTTAATAAATTTGCTTTTGTTATGTTTTTTTTATAACAATGTTACACTATATATTCTTTTGTTCTTTCTTTCCCACATGTCCACCTGAGTCTCTGTTGAGACATCCAACTATTTTCTTCAGTCATTTGTTTTGTTGTCTGTTTTCCATTGCTGTTATCAGTTGGTATGTTATATTTAATGTTGTTGGTATATTAAAGGCATATTTCTCTCTAAAAAAAACATTCCTTGGGGTGGTGCTTTTAGGTGTGTGTATTTTTGGTTAGTACTAATTAGCTTGGGTAATTTAGTAGCTTGGAGGTTGGTATGGGTCTTCACCAGTGGGAAAAAAGATCAAAGGTTTACAGGAAAAAGTGTAAAATTAAAAAATCTGTAAAAAAAAAAAAAAAAAAGGTCATGAAACACGTAAAAATGAATACAGTTGTATGCCAAATGTTGCAATAAACCTAAAGCATTTTGCCCCACAGGGCTTCCCCAGACTTTGTAAATGTGAATTGCAGCCTGCCTTATATTCAGAAACCAATTAATTTACTAGCACTGCCAAGCTATATGAGAGCATGATCAGCTCTTAAGTGGTGTCTCATGCTTATGACATCACCTTATGGCTTGAAATGCAAATGAACAGCTTTCAAATGGAAATGTGCAATAAGCAGGATACTCCGCAGACACATTTAAAACACATTTTCACTTAGGCATATACATGCACTTTTTCTAACAAAGTGGGATCTATTTACTAAAATTCAAGAATAGTGAAAGGAGGTCCACTTGGGAGATTGATTTTAACTTTAAACTCCCAAGCACACCTCCCCGGGAATCAGAATGAATAATTACCTTGCCCCCAAACATAATACCCAAGGGCTTGTCCAAGGCCCCATATGATATAATTAATAATAAAATAAATAAAAATGTCCCCTCTTTTGGGGGGCTGCCACAAAGCCTCCATATAACATACATAATAAATTAAATTACCCCTTCCTAACCCCCACCATTGGTAAGGTGGGACAAATCATATTTATTGTTCCAAACCTGCAAAAACAAAAAAAACACCTTGTCATGGAAATCACTGCCCACCTTGGCACACAAAGAGCATCCTATAAATAAAATATTACCTGAATTAAATGTCCACTGATGATCAGTGACACCCTTGCTCCTCATAATCAACTCTGAGGAATGGGCCAAACAAAAGTTTTTTTTTAAAAATTACTAAAGAAATCCATGACGGCAAAATCCATGCAAGAAAATCCAGAAAGAAAAAAGAGTGCTAGTATAGCTAATGGTTTGCTCTGAGCACAGATCAAACCATAATAAAAGCCCAGTATGGGAGGGCTGGTTTTTCAAATGAGCATAGGAGGTGTCTGATTGGCTGACCTTGTACTTTAGTGCTCACAAACGGACCAGTCGATGCAGGGCCGCCATCAGAAATTTCAGGGCTCCTTACTGAACAAATTCTGCTCCCCCTCCCTCCCATTTGTCTCTCTCGCCCCCCTACCCTCCCAAAGTAATTTTATCCAGGTCCTTGTATATCATGCCAATGATTTAAATACACCCCAGGACATGCCCCATAACCTGTATTACACATCCAGAATTTACTGCTGCCCCATTATCCGCATTGTACATCCAAGACTTAATATGCCACAGCCAGGGTTAGTTTATCCATTAATATGCCACTGATAATTTGCCCATTAATAGCCACTGATAATTTGCTCATTAATAGCCACTGATAATTTGCTCATTAATATGTCACTGATAATTTGCTCATTAATAGCCAATGATAATTAGCTAATTAATATACCTCTGATAATTTGCTCATTAATATGCTACTGATATTTTGACCATTATTAGCCCCTGATCATTTGCTCATTAATATCCACTGAAAATTTGCTCATTAATATGCCACTGATAATTTGCTCCTTAATATGCCACTGATAATTTGTCCAGTAATATGCCACTGATAATTTACTCATTAATATGTCACTGATAATTTGCTAATTAATATGTCACAAATAATTTGTCCATTAATTTGCCACTGATAATTTGTCCATTAACACTAAAATTCCAAAGCACACAAAGAAAATAAAATGCCCCCAGATCATGCTAAATAAATAATAGATGGTGCAGTAGACACTGTTTACCTAGATTTAAGTAAGGCTTTTGACACTGTCCCACATAGAAGATCAATAAATTTAAATCTTTGAGATTGGATTCCAATATTGTTGAAAGCATTAGGGAGTGGCTGAGTGAAAGACGACAGAAGGTTGTGCACAATGGGGTATATTCGGAGCAAGGTCTTGTTACCCGTGGGATACTTCAGTGATCTGACATATTCTCTTTAATATTTTTGTGGTGATATTGTGCAAGGTCTGAATGGTAAGGTATTTCTTTGTGCTGATGATACAAAGATTTGCAACAGGGTTGATGTTCCTGGAGTGATAAGCAAACGCTGTGGCAATTGACATTTAATAAGTGCAAGATAATGCACCTTTGGTTTAAATACCCAATATACCCAATAGCAGAGTATACAATGTTTGATACTGTCCTAAGTTCAATATCTGAGGAAAAGGATTTAGGGGTAATTATTTCAGATGACTTAGAGATAGGTCGATAATGTAATAGAGCAGCAGAAAATGTGAGCAGAATGCTGTTTGTATAGGGATAGGTATTAGCAAAGATAAAAGTACTCATACCATTGTGCAGAGCACTGGTGAGACCTCAGTTGAGTATTGCATGCAATTACTGGAGACCGTATCTCCAGAAGGATATTATTAATTTGGAGCAGGGCCGTCTTTAATAGTGATTGGACCCCGGGCAAGCATTTGCTTGGGCCCCCTGGACCCTGCCCCATCCCCTGCATGCAATCACGCCATCCATCGTAATGTTACCCCCCCCCCCCCCCCACACACACACAAAAAACCCCATAAAAATAAGCACACACACAATTGGACTTTTCTTGCAGTGAGTATTTTTATTGCTCTGTATAAAATATGTATATTATTTGTATAATTGCAGTGTATAAACTGTATATTTGGATACAAAATGTGTATATATGGCTGCAATATGTATACCATCTTACTATGCAACACTGCACTACAACTACTCATTACCTAAATGACAAAAATATACACAGATATTAGAGAGCACTTACATATATTCATATATATTTATAAATATCTATACATATCTCAATCTCTCTCACTAGTTGCATTTATACTTATATGAATTTCTTAATATTATATTCAACTACCGTATTTGCTTGAATATAAGACAAGGTTTTTTTCAGAGCAAATGCTCTGAAAAATACCCCTCGTCTTACATTCGAGGTCGTCTTATAATCTGACCTCAAATTGAGGTCAGACTATAAGACAGGGATCCAGGTCCCCAGCAGAGCTGCAGGGGACCTGGATCCCCCTCTCTAACAGCAAGGGATGTCTGTGCGATGAGCGCAGGCCAGCTGTCCGTCAATAGACTGCCTTGTCGGGCAGCATGGAGGATGTCTGCACGTATCGTGCCGACATCCCCCGGCTGCCCCCACTAGCCACCAGGGAACGAAACCAGGTGAGGGGGAGGGGGGAGGACACAGACAGACAAGGGGGGGAGGGGGGAGAGAGAAAAGGGGAGGGGGGATAGAGAGACAAAGGGAGGGGGGAGGACACAGACAGACAAGTGGAGGGAGGGGGAGACACAGACAAGGGGAGGGAGGGGGACAGAGAGAAAAGGGGAGGGGGGATAGATAGAGACAAGGGGAAGGGGGAAGAGAGAGAAGTTTTGGGGGGAGAGAGAGACAACGCTGGGGGGGGAAGAGACAGCTGGGGGAGGGGGAGAGAGGCCGCATTGGCACATAAAAGGAAATAAAAACAAGAAATGCATTTGTATAATATAATTTTTTTATTAAATATTAAAAAGCTATTTACATATATAAAAGTTAAACTTTTTTCCTATAGGGTAGTCTTATAATCATGCTTTTAGTTTTTTTCCTAAAGGAATGTACAAATTTGGGGGGGTCGTCTTATAATCAGGGTTGTCTTATAATCGAGCAAATACGGTATTTTCATGTGAAAAATGTTATTAAAGAGTTGCATTTCTTGTTTTATTCCCTTTTTCTGCACCCACATTGCACCTAAAGGACTTAACACAGCCCCATAGAGTAGCCCTTGTCATGCACCTAAATTGCACCCACAGCACTTGTCATGCACCTATAGTGCACCCCCAGCACTTGTCATGCACCTATAGTGCACCCACAGCACTTGTCATGCACCTATATTGCACCTACACCACTTGTCATGCACCTATATTGCGCCAACAGCATATGGCTTGCACTCATATTGAACCCACACAATTTTGCATGCTACAGTGTAAATTTGCCCCACAGAACATACCAGTTTCACTTTGTTCCACTGCCCATGCAGAAAAAAGCCACATTGTCACTTTCCCCCATAGTACATTTTATTTTTCCCCACAGAACATGCCACAGTCACTTTGTCATTGCATATGCAACAGACAGTTTGCCTGTTAAAATATGACACCGTTTGTCCATTAAATATGCCATAGACATTTTTCCCATTAATATGCCAGTATTATTGTGCCATTCAGATACCATTAATATTGTACAATTAAGATGCCCCAGACAATTTTCCCATTAAGATACCAGTATTATTGTACCATTAAGATGCCATAATTGTTCTGCCATTCATATGCCAGTAATATTGTGCCAGTCAGATGCCAGTAATATTGTGCCATTAATATGCCAGTAATATTGTGCCAGTCAGATGCCAGTAATATTGTGCCATTCAGATGACTGTAATATTGTGCCAGTCAGATGCCAGTAATATTGTGCCATTCAGATGCCAGTAATATTGTACCATTCAGAAACCAGGAATATTGTGCCAGTCAGATGCCTGTAATATTGTGCCTTTCAGATGCCAGTAATATTGTGCCAGTCAGATACCAGGAATATTGTGCCAGTCAGATGCCTTTAATATTGTGCCAGTCAGATGCCTGTAATATTGTGCCATTCAGAGCCAAGTTATATTGTACCATTCAGATACCAGGAATATTGTGCCAGTCAGATGCCTGTAATATTGTGCCTTTCAGATGCCAGTAATATTGTGGCATTCAGAGCCCAGTAATATTGTGCCATTCAGAGCCCAGTAATATTGTGCCAGTCAGATGCCTGTAATATTGTGCCAGTCAGAGCCCAGTAATATTGTGCCAGTCAGAGCCCAGAAATATTGTGCCAGTCAGATACCAGGAATATTGTTCCAGTCGGATGCCTGTAATATTGTGCCTTTCAGATGCCAGTAATATTGTGCCAGTCAGATGCCAGTAATATTGTGCCAGTCAGATACCAGGAATAATGTGCCAGTCAGATGCCTGTAATACTGTGCCATTCAGATGCCTGTAATATTGTGCCATGCAGAGCCCAGGAATATTGTGCCAGTCAGATACCAGGAATATTGTGCCAGTCAGATGCCTGTAATATTGTGCCAGTCAGATGCCTGTAATATTGTGCCAGTCAGAGCCCAGTAATATTGTGCCATTTAGAGCCCAGTTATATTGTACCATTCAGATACCAGGAATATTGTGCCAGTCAGATGCCTGTAATATTGTGCCTTTCAGATGCCAGTAATATTGTGGCATTCAGAGCCCAGTAATATTGTGCCAGTCAGATGCCTTTAATATTGTGCCAGTCAGAGCCCAGTAATATTGTGCCAGTCAGAGCCCAGAAATATTGTGCCAGTCAGATACCAGGAATATTGTTCCAGTCGGATGCCTGTAATATTGTGCCTTTCAGATGCCAGTAATATTGTGCCAGTCAGATGCCAGTAATATTGTGCCAGTCAGATACCAGGAATAATGTGCCAGTCAGATGCCTGTAATACTGTGCCATTCAGATGCCTGTAATATTGTGCCATGCAGAGCCCAGGAATATTGTGCCAGTCAGATACCAGGAATATTGTGCCAGTCAGATGCCTGTAATATTGTGCCAGTCAGATGCCTGTAATATTGTGCCAGTCAGAGCCCAGTAATATTGTGCCATTTAGAGCCCAGTTATATTGTACCATTCAGATACCAGGAATATTGTGCCAGTCAGATGCCTGTAATATTGTGCCTTTCAGATGCCAGTAATATTGTGGCATTCAGAGCCCAGTAATATTGTGCCAGTCAGATGCCTTTAATATTGTGCCAGTCAGAGCCCAGTAATATTGTGCCAGTCAGAGCCCAGAAATATTGTGCCAGTCAGATACCAGGAATATTGTTCCAGTCAGATGCCTGTAATATTGTGCCTTTCAGATGCCAGTAATATTGTGCCAGTCAGATGCCTGTAATATTGTGCCAGTCAGATACCAGGAATATTGTGCCAGTCAGATGCCTGTAATATTGTGCCATGCAGAGCCCAGTAATATTGTGCCATGCAGAGCCCAGGAATATTGTGTCAGTCAGATGCCTGTAATATTGTGCCAGTCAGATGCCTGTAATATTGTGCCATTCAGATGCCAGTAATATTGTGCCATTCAGATGCCTGTATTATTGTGTCATTCAGATACCAGGAATATTGTGTCAGTCAGATGCCTCTAATATTTTGCCAGTCAGAGCCCAGAAATATTGTGCCAGTCAGATACCAGGAATATTGTTCCAGTCAGATGCCTGTAATATTGTGCCTTTCAGATGCCAGTAATATTGTGCCAGTCAGATACCAGGAATAATGTGCCAGTCAGATGCCTGTAATACTGTGCCATTCAGATGCCTGTAATATTGTGCCATGCAGAGCCCAGGAATATTGTGCCAGTCAGATACCAGGAATATTGTGCCAGTCAGATGCCTGTAATATTGTGCCATGCAGAGCCCAGTAATATTGTGCCATGCAGAGCCCAGGAATATTGTGTCAGTCAGATGCCTGTAATATTGTGCCAGTCAGATGCCTGTAATATTGTGCCATTCAGATGCCAGTAATATTGTGCCATTCAGATGCCTGTATTATTGTGTCATTCAGATACCAGGAATATTGTGTCAGTCAGATGCCTCTAATATTTTGCCAGTCAGATACCAGGAATTTTGTGCCATTCAGATGCCTGTATTATTGTGCCATTCAGATACCAGGAATATTGTGACAGTCAGATACCAGGAATATTGTGCCAGTCAGATGCTTGTAATATTGTGCCATTCAGATGCCTGTAATATTGTGCCATGCAGCGCCCAGTAATATTGTGCCATGTAGAGCCCAGGAATATTGTGCCAGTCAGATTCCTGTAATATTGTGCCAGTCAGATGCCTGTAATATTTTGCCATTCAGATACCAGGAATATTGTGCCATTCAGAGCCCAGTAATATTGTGCCAGTCAGAGTCCAGTAATATTGTGCCAGTCAGATACCAGTAATATTGTGCCAGTCAGATGCCAGCAATATTGTGCCAGTCAGAGCCCAGTAATATTGGGCCAGTCAGATGCCTGTAATATTGGGCCAGTCAGATACCAGGAATATTGTGCCAGTCAGAGCCCAGTAATATTGTGTCAGTCAGATGCCTGTAATATTGTGCCAGTCAGATACCAGGAATATTGTGCCAGTCAGATGCCTGTAATATTGTGCCAGTCAGATGCCTGTAATATCCATCCTCCCCCCCCCCCCTTCTAGTACTTACATGCTTCTGCTCCGTGTCCCTGGCCGGATGTCTCTTCCGTGCATTCTTCCCTCCTGCACGGAGGAGGGAAACAGTCACCGGATGTGACGTGACGTCACATCCGGTGTCAGTTATTTATTTATTTTTTTCCGGTCCTCGCATCCAGTGGATGCGGCTTGCCGGAAAAAAACTTTCACAAGCGCAATGCGCTGTGAACATGGCAAGCAGGGGCTGGGGGCCCACGGGACAGCTGCTTTGGGGCCCCCAGGAGTAACTGGGGCCAGGGCAGCTGCCCCGTTTGCCCCACGTTAAAGACGGCCCTGCTTTGGAGAGGGTTCAGAGGAGGGCTACTAAACTGACAGCTTAGCGTTGCTCCTCCATAATAACTTTATTATATTGCTATATTACTAAAATACTAATTTTAGTTAAAGTATTTACTAAATAGTATAAAATTAAATATCATCAGTTATAGGTTATAATCACTCAAATGCTGTATAATATAAAGTAGAAGATATTTGCTATGTACTGATTCAAACTTTAACATTACCTGCTGTGACAGGACATAATTTTACTTCAAATAATGCAATGTAAACATCATAACTATTCAATGTAAGATGTTTAGAGGAAGACTTCGGATACACTGTAGTTACCCACTGAAAAAAGCAATTTAGATCTCTTTGCAGTTTGTGTAATACATATCGAAGAGAGATACAATGGAATAAAAATATATATTTAGTATCCTTAAAGGGACTGTCTAGTGCCCAAAATGCCTCTTCCAAATATTAATGCATATTAATGTGATTTCAAAGTAAATTTTTATTCTGATATTACAAATTACATAATCATACAGTTGTGATTCATTTTACAAATACAAATATACAGAATACCTTGTCCATAGATTCTTATTAGTTTGTTCCTGCAAATATACAGAATATGGTAGCCATATACATCTAGTTTTACCCCCTCTCTCCTGAATACGTACAGTGAAGAGGAAAAAAAATTAAAATACATGAGGAGAACAAGAAAGGGACGGAGAAGAAGCGGGAAGAGAAGGCTACCAGTAATCTAGGTGGACATATGTATTTAACTATATAATTAGAGTTAAAAGTACCTTTGTGTCTTGAGGAGCGCGGGGTGAGCCCCAGATCTTCCCGGGGGGGGGGGGGTGCGCCGGAGCGGGGATTGGGTTCACCAATCTGCTATTATTTTCCATTTTATGCTCTCTAAAAATGTGCAGGTTGCTCCTTTATGAGTATGACACTGCTGCTATCATGTTATCGAAATCCTCCTTATGTTTTTTACCCCGTTCCGTTTGTAGATAGATTTCCTTCTCCATTTTTAACTGGAAGACGGCCTGGTTCCTGATCTCCGGCCAAGTAGGAGTCAAAGTAGACCGCCATCTCCTGGCTACCGCCAATTTGGCTGCTACCAGGAGGTGGACAATCAGGTTTCTATATTCCTTTGGCCAATTTTTTTCATCCAAATGTAATAACATTGATTCTACACTATAGGTCATCTTCATCTTACTGATTATATTAATTTTCTTTAGCACCATCTTCCAGTATAGTTTAATTGGGGCACATTGCCACCAAATATGGATAAAATTCCTCCTAAGTGCCCACACCTCCAACATTCGTCTCTTTTATTTGGGTACATTTTAGCCAAACGACTCGGGGTTAGGTACCATCTATTTAAAACCTTAAAGTGGGTTTCTACTACATTCAGACAGTGTATGGTTTTATTTACTCTCTGTAGGGATCTATTCCAATCTTCCCTAGGGATCTTTATACCTAGTTCTTTCTGCCATTGAGAGATGGCTGTAGGGCTACTTTGATATTTAATATCTCTCATGATTTTAACTATATTTGAAAGAAGATATTTACAGCCTTTCTGTTGTATTATTTGGTCTAATTTCTGTTCTGCCTTCGTATGGGCTTTGTGAGCATGTTTCAGTAGATAACCTCTTACTCTCAAATAGCTAAAAATCTCTCTATTTGGTATTCTCAGCTCTTCACTCAGCTGAGGGAAGGTTTTTAAACCTTCGCCGCCATATATTTCTTCAATGCGTTTTACCCCACGTTTATCCCAATTTTTCAGACTTAAATCTGCTACATTGTAGCAAATATATGTTAATGGACAGCTTGTCAATATTCTATTCTCTAGCTGGATTTTTTTCCTAAAATGTTGCCATACTGAAAGTACTTCTCCCATGACCAAACTAGCTTCTCCTCTTCTATCCCTAGTTTGTTCCTCTTTTTTGGTATGCCAAAACATTGCCCCCAGTCCATTTACCCCCGTAAGGTCTTGTTCAATTCTGTACCAGCCTTCTCCCTGTAAACTGGCTTTCTGTGTTGCCAAGGCCTGGGCTATCATGCTGGCATAGTGGTACTCTTCTATGCTAGGTACTCCCAGTCCACCTTGTGTTGTTTTTAGTGATAAAGTGGATGCATTAATTCTAGGGCGTTTCCCTTGCCAGATAAACTGATTCATGGCTGTTTGGATCATCGTTAGCCAAGGTTTAGGTATTTTCAATGGTATCATTCGAAAAAAGTATGACCACTTTGGCAATATATAAGATTTAATTATATTAATCCTCCCCCACCAGGACAAGCCCAGTGGCTTCCATTCTAGTAACTGTCTATTAGTTGTTTGTAATAATGGCAGGAAGTTTAACTCTACAGTCTCAGATGGGTTTTTACCTACTTTAACCCCAAGATGTTCAATATAATGACTTGCCCATCTGAAATCGTATCTCCCCATCAACTTATGTTTTTCTCTCTGTGAGATATTGCTTGGAAGTACTATAGTTTTATCCGAATTTATCTTATAGCCCGAGATTTTCGAAAATTTATCGATTACAGCCATTAGCTCCACCAAGGAATCCCATGGTTTCTGAAGCGTCAGAATAATATCATCTGCAAATAAATTAATCTTAACAGGGTCTCTAGATGTCCTAAGTCCGTGGATTTTTGGGTTATCGCGAATTGCTATAGCCAATGGTTCGATTGCAAACAGATATAAGAGTGGGGAGAAGGGACAGCCCTGTCTTACTCCGTTGGTCACTTTGAACCAGTCTGTTGTAAATCCCCTACTCACCACTCTCGCTGAGGGAGATGTATATAGGGCCATGATTTTCTCCAATATTTTCCCTCCAAAGCCAAATGCCTGCAGTGAGTGTCTCATGTAGCCCCAGCCAACCCTGTCGAACGCCTTTTCCGCTTCCAGCGACAGGGTCAACAGGGGCCTTCCGGAACTCCCAGCTGCATCCAAAGCGTCCAAGAGTCTTCTAACGTTATTTGTAGATGAGCGCCCTGGTACGAAGCCAACCTGGTCTTGGTGTATCAGATCCGAAGCTACCTCCTTCAATCTCAATGCTATTATCGATGCATATAGCTTAATATCTACGTTTAGCAGAGAGATTGGACGATAGTTAGCCACTTGTTCCTGATCTTTGTCTGGCTTAGGTATGGGTACGATGTTTACCTGCAACATTTCTGTTGGGATGTTTTTATTGGCGCCAAAGTCATTGAATGTATCTAGAAGATCTTGTTTGATGTTGTCTGCAAACATTTTATAGAATCGGTTGGAAAATCCATCCGGACCGGGGGATTTATTTAACTGTAATTTGTTTATTGCTAGTTGTAATTCCTCCATTCTAAAGGGTTTATTCAGCTGTTGTAGTTGGTCTTCTCTTAGTCTAGGGATGTTTAAAGATGCCACAAACTCCTGTCCTTCATTGGCTACTGATTTTTCGGGTAGGTTGTAAAGAGATTGATAAAAGAATTTGAACCGTTCTCCGATCTTTTCGGGAATCAAAACCAGATCCTGCCCTGACCTTATCCTGGAGATTACCCTTTTTGATTTTTCTTTTTTAATTCTGTTAGTCATCCATCTATTTGCTTTGTTACCCTGATAATACCATTTTCTCCGGATGTTACCTAGAGCCTGGTTAGCCCTTGCTATCAGGATCTCATTTATTTTATTTTCGATTTGTCCTAGATCTTGTGTTGTTTGTATATTGGGGTTTAATTTATTCAGATCTTTCAAGGCGTCTAGTTGGATATATAATTCAGCCAGAGTACTCCCTCTATTGTTTTTACCTATCGCTCCCAGTTTTATTAGTTGTCCTCGTATCACACTCTTATATGCACACCAAGTTGTAGGTGTATCAACTCCCTTATTCCTATTTTCTAGAAAGAATCTGTCCGTGACATATTTAATTGACTCGATATTTTTTGTTTAGTAAATAGTCGTTCAATTTCCATTCTGTCCTATTACCATTTCTTAGGTCTTTCATTTCCATAATAATTGGACAATGATCCGACCAAGAGATGTTCCCGATTTGTATACTTTTAATTCTCTTGGTCAGTTCCCGTCCCCCCAAGACCAGGTCGATTCTAGAGTAGGCTATATAAGATTTTGAAAAGCATGTGTAATCCTTTTCCTCTGGGTGAAAGGTCCTCCACAGGTCAAGGAGTTCATGCTCTTTCGTCATTTCTCTAAGTCTCCTAGCGTTATTTTTTACATTTCTATTCTGATTGCCACCCCTTAAGTTTCTGCTATCCATTTCTGGATCCATCAAGCAGTTAAAGTCTCCCAGAAGTAACAACAAAATTTTATCGGAGAGCTGTTGGTGCATAGATATTAGCAATTGTAAAAATCCTGTTGTTAATCTCTACTATAAGAATCAAAAATCTCCCTTCTGGGTCTGAGTCTTGGTATAGAACTTTAAGATTTCAAAGTATTTTAAAATGCATGTTTTACAGTTTGAATTGCTTAAAATATAAAATACTTACAGCTAGATGAAATTGTGAAATTACAGAAGTTTGCAAGAAGTCCACAGACTGCCCACACGAGCTGAGTAAAAGTAATTTATTTATTTATTTTGTACAGGAACCAATGAGAATAATTTATTTCAAGTTAATGGAATATCCTGTCTCTCTAGTGATGTCATCAGACAATGTGTTACACTGATAAGAGATCCTACTTTGTACAAGAGCAAGGTCACTCAGAGTCCTTATACTGTATTCAATTGGAAGAGCACAGAAAGTGACTAAATGAAACAAAAATGTGTATCCTCAGTGTCTATATAATCAGTGCTACCACATCTGCAGTAAACAAGCAGAGTAATCACTCGGGAGGGCTTGAGTCAAGTATTAAAAATGTGATTTATGTAGAATGCCTGTCCAAATCACACTGGAAAACAAGCCTGTGCACTTTACACGCAGTAATGTCCATTTTGCACCAAAGTGAGTTTGGGGACTAGACTGTCCCTTTAATATAACTTGTAAGTCTAAACACAATTGGCTGTAAGTATGTATACACTAATTCCGACAGCCCCTATTCCATGGAGTCAATACTGCAAATAACTGGATGCCCCGGGGATCATGAAACCCTTTGTGTAATTTAGGAAGGTAGTAAAATGTAGGAGTAATGGAGTTATCAGAATATACATTTCAAATGAATAGTGAAAAAAGTGGCTTTTTTTTTTTTAAATGAGGTGGGATAAACAAAATAATTAATAAAGAATAATCTATTCAAGAAAAGGCATAAAAAGAAAAAAATGTAAAAGAAAGAAAACAAAGAAAACAAAGGGAGAAAATGAATATAGGTAAATCATAGGATATCACACAATAACAATGAATAGTGTAATATTGAGTCCAAACTATTGCATGTTATCACCAAATAGGAAAGGAAGTAGATGCAAAATATTATACACAAAATGTACACACAAAAAATGCCTCTTGCAATAAATGAACGTAGTCTGTATATGGATTGAACCAATCAAAACAGTCATTGTAGCTCACATGGAGATTCTGCACCTCAGTAGCTATAGTCAAATATGTAGTGCAATATAGAAAAACAAAAAACAAAATGTCTGTATTAGAAATCTGATGATCAGATGATCTGCAGATGAAGTGATGCAATCAAAGTACATTCAGCTGAGGTGACGAGCAGAGAGCCTGAAAAAAAGGTACCATGCTCGGAAAAGGTGCCTCCTCAGTTAATGATCCAAGAGCGCCGCCTATGCTGTTTTAAAGTGAGACCATCACTAAGACAAACATTTTTTTGTTTTTCTATGTCTGACACTGGACTACATCTTTGACTGCCGCTACCACGGTACAGACTAGGTTCATTTATTGCAAAAGGCAACTTGTGTGTTTTATTTGTTTACTTTTTTGTACATTGTGTGTATAATGTTTTGCATGCCTTTCCACAGTCTATTTGGTGATAACTTCCAATAGTTTGCTAGAGATTGGATTTGTTTTTTCACTTTTTTTAGGAGCTATATCTTTGTACTATATATTACACTTTTCATTATTATTGTGTGATAACCTATGATTCCTCAATATTCCTTTGTTTCTGCTTTTTTTATTTGTTTTGTTTCTTTCACTATTTGATTTGCTTTTAAAGCCTTTTCTTGCATTGATTATTTTTTTGCTTATTCATTTTTCGTCTTTCCTGCCGCATTTACTTTTTTCTTATTTATTGTCTTTTTTTTTTTTGCTATTTTTTCTCCTTTTTTCACCAACTTTTTTTTTACAGCCAGATTATTAATATTTGTACTAAATTGCTTTCTCCCTTGTTTGCCTCTCTCTCAGGCTTGTTTTGTGCACTTCAGCAGCCTTTCATTTTTATTTTTTATTTCTATAACGCCCTATTTTTCCTCCTTGAACCCATTGTTACTAATTATTACTTTTATACCTGATCCATTCCGAAATAGATTCAATTTTGGCATAATAATCAAATCAAAGAGATCCCTGTAAATTGGTTGCCACAATTCGGATCAGAACTGAACTTATTTGACAAGGCCACTGCCCACCCTCCTGGCACCCAAAGGGTGCTCTGTGGAATAAAAATTATTACCTGTTCCAGGTTCCAGCATCGAGCTACTAGCCCTGGATCCTGAATGTATTTTTTTAGGGGGCTGGGAGCACTTGCCCGGCTCCTAACCTCATATCTATTAGCAGGGGTTGTCAGGATTTGTTTGCCGGTTCATTTTTATTTATTTATTCATCTTTCATTCTGAGCTGAATTCGGCTATGTCCATAATAGTCTTCCCATATACTATGTCCATAATCAGTCTATATTTGAAGTTTGGTGTATTTCGACGCTTTCTGTTTTGAAATCAATCAGCGTGTATTCGGCCACAATGGCTCAATTGCAAAACTATTCGGGGTCACATCAAGGCATATTATAATTCGGCTTTCAATAAGACACCAATGTACTCCGAATCTTGCCAAATTGTGGGCCTATTAGTTTAGACCCAAAGTTCCGAGTATATGTGTAGACCCTTTAAATATATAGAATAATAATAAAAATCTTCATTTCAAAAGAATCCTACAGTGTGTATTTCTGCTGTGCATCCCAATAAACACAAACATCCTACATACCAGACATTCTACAGACACCATTCTGCCTGCTCACAGCAGAGAGTCAGCGTGACACACTTTTTTTAATATTTAAAGGGGGCCTGTGTGGGTGTATCGCCTGTTACCCCATGATTCCGGCCCTGTATGTGGAGCAATTGTGGGAACCAATAAAAAAGGATGTAATGGAACTGGAAGGGGTTCAGAGACAGGCTACAAAACTGATAAAAGGAATGAAAGACTGCAACTACTAAGTCAGGATTTTCAAATTGGGGTTGTTTTCTCTGGAGAAAATAATATTTGCAGGGATTAGATTACTATGTACAATTTTCAATTTGGAGGTGCACTGACAACTGTTGGGGGCAGATTTTCAAGTATGGGGAAGCAGATTGAGATGTGTGAGGGCAAATTGTCAAGTCTTGGGGGGGCGAATTGTCAAGTCTGGGGGCATATTGGCAAGTGTGGGGATGCATTTGGAAGTGTGGGAGGGATTGGAAAACCTGTGGGCAAAATGGCATATCTGGGGATGGATTGGCAAGTGTGTGGGGGCAGATTGGCAAGTGTGGGGATATACTGGCAAGGGTGGGGGGCAGATTGAAACGGTGGAACATTGATGACATAAAAATTATTCCCCCATGAAAAAAAATCTACAGACACCCATGGGCCCAAATCTTACTGATATAAATAGTTTACCATTGAATTCTATTTTTATTAGTGCTTACATTCTCTGTAATATTATACAGTTGGGGCAGGTAAATTGAGGTAAATCCACCGATATACTTTTGCCTTTCCTTCTCACGGTGGTTGAAGTGTGAATTGTGGATTTTTTGATATATTAAATTATCTCTCAGAAGCAAGCGAATGCGGGATCTCCTTTATTTATGGGAGTGATTATCAGGAGCTCCCATCCAGAGCTGAAGCCCAGAGACATTGCATTGCTTTATCAGTTAAATTGTGGAAAACACTGCTATCGGCAAATAGTTTGGCAGATTCAATCAATACTTTCAAAAAACAGTTGGATGCCTTTGTAGCAATTAAACACATACAGGGCTATCACAATTACAAATAGCTTAGCTAATGTTAATCCTGGTTGAATACGACTGTATTCAAGTAAACTGCAAACTGCAGAGTAAAGAAGGATATTACACACAATCTGCGTGTGTGAAATGACTCAACTTTTCACTTTATTTCACTATGCAAAAGTTTTTTATTTGCAAATTTCTTCTCACAAGTTGACATCATAAACATAATAAAAACACATTTTTATCTTAATGTATGCAATTTCTTTAAAAATTCTGCAAACACAATTTACAGATCAGTTGTTTGAAAATCTATGTCCTTTGCATTCATATAGTAAATAATATGTATGTGCTCAAGTCCTTTCTTGGTCAACTCAAGAAAGAGAGAACTGCAGAGAATTGAGATACAAATTTTAAACTTAAAGGGACTCTCTGGTGCCCAAAATGCCTCTTCCAAATATTAATTAATATTAATGTGCTTTCAAAGTACTTTAAAATGCATGTCTTCCATTTTGCATTGCTTAAAATATAAAATACTTACAGCTAGAATAAATTGTGAAATTACAGCACTTTGCAAGAAATAAGGACTGCCCACACTAGATGAGTAAAAGTTATTTCCTGTTTGTTTGTTTTTGAGAATAATTCCATTCAAATGAATGGAATATCCTGTCTCTCTGGTGATGTAATCAGACAATGTGTTGCACTGTTAAGAGATCCTACTGTGTACAAGAGCAAGGTCACTCATAGGCCACACAATAGATTAAATTTAATGAGGACAGGAAGTGACAAGACTTTATGAAACAAAATTTTATTTCCTTAGTGTCTATATAATCAGTGCTGCCGCACCTGCGGTAAGCATGCAAAGTAATCCCTGGGGAGGGCTTGAGTCAAATATTGAAAATGTGATTTATACCGAATGCCTGCATCAAATCACACTGGGGGAAAAGCCTGTGCACTATACAAGCAGTAATCTTCATCTTGCACCAAAGTGAGTCTGGGGACTACACTGTCCCTTTAAGAACTTTGTTACATTTGCCTAAAGTTTGAATTTCCCGTCTGAATTTTCTACAGTTCCCTGCAATTCTCTCTTTTATTTGGTAGACCCTTAAATCTTTTTACTGATTCTATACTTATGCTAGAAATTCTGCTAATGCAGTTACAGAATATTAAAATATACTGTGACACATGAACATTGTTACTTTATTTTATAATATATCTTTGAGAAATATTGGTTTATTATGATATCATCTTTAGTGGGAGTTTTAGTATATATGGATAATTAATAATTGCTTTTTCGATTTACCTTTTCAGTTGTGCAGAGGACATGAAATACCACACAAATAAATTATTGTCCTAATAAGATGAACTTATTTTCTAAATTCATTTATTTTTACATTCATCATGGAAGAGGTGTTTATTGGGGACCTCAGCCTAAGAAAATTAATAATTAATACCTTAGATAACACTTGAGAATACATTTTATTGATAAGTAACACGATTTGTGAAATACTAGAGTCAGAAAAATATAATCAGATTGAAGAAATATATTTTGTTCTTCATCGTGTTTGGTGAGTTTGACTGATTTTATGTAATCCTACCAGTGTGAGTGTGACACCTGGTGGTGAAGGTCTGCTACAGTATGTACTTTTTAATATCTTTGGCTTTTCAATATGTATGTTAATGCAGTTTGTCATGCTTGGTGCAGCACTATTTTTGTTGTGCTCCAACTTGGTATCCCCAAGTCTCCACTTGTGAGAGTACTTGGATTTTTTAAATAGTTTTATAGTTTTCTATTTCATTAGTATCCATAATAAAAAGGGAGTTTATAATTTACCTTTATGTATCCATATGATTTAAATAGTTCAGAAACATAGAAACATAGAAACATAGAATGTGTCGGCAGATAAGAACCATTCGGCCCATCTAGTCTGCCCAATTTTTTTTGAGTACTTTTATTAGTCCCCCGTTCCCGGTCTTATAGCTAGGATAGCCTTGTGTCTATCCCACGCATGCTTAAAATCCTTGACTGTGTTTACCTCTACCACTTCTGGCTATTCCATACATCCACTACCCTCTCAGTAAAGTAATACTTCCTGATATTACTTTTAAATCGTTGCCCCTCTAATTTAAGAAGATAGGCAAAATAAAGTATATGTAAAAAGTTAATGTAAGAAAGTGTTACATATGGATCATGATAATGTTTATTATAACTAGTAATAAAAGTGGATCCAGGGCATCATAGATCACAGCTAGAACCTGGATATAGGGTATATTTACCCTTACAGGGCACCCTTTGTGATTTTCACTGCCCACCCTCATGGCACTCATGGTGTGTGTTTTTTTTTTAGCTTAATGAACTCATTTTTAATTGACTAGTAAGCAAAAATGTGGTCAGGAATGGTTTGAGGAATGCAACAACAAGTCTATGGTATTGACTTGGACATGTTGACCCTGATCTCAATCCACTGGCACATCTGTGGGATGTGCTGCACACACCAGTCAGATTCATGGAAGCCTCACCTCGCAACTTACAGGATCTGCTGCTAACGTCTTGGCGCCAAATACCACAGCACACCTTCAGAGGTCTAGTGGAGTCTATGTCTCGAGGGGTCAGGGCTGTATTGGTGGCAAAAGGGGACCTACACAATTTTAGGCAGGTGGTCATAATGAAGAGAATGGTTAAGGGTGCTCTTAAAGTTAAAAAATAAAAAAATATTGTCACCACCAAATTCTGTGTGTAATTCTGTATACAAAAAAATGGTAATGGACTGAGAAGGGTTTTATACATTTAGCAATACACATTTCGACGAGCATTCCGAACCTGATGGAGAAAATGTTTGAAATATTGTTTCATGATACACAACTTAAACTAAATAAGACCTGGTGTTTCAATGAAATATCATGGTAAAATAAATGTCGTCAGATCATATGTATTGCCGAAATGGATATACATATTTATGATGCTACCATTAAAATCTCTAAATTTAAGCTACAGATGGTTCAGAAGCTGTTTATGCTTTATGTTTGGAATGGGAAGAAGCCCAGAATTAGTAAAACTCATCTAATAAAACATTCTCGGGAAGGGGGGCACTTATCCTAAATCTGGGGAAACACTATGAATCCAGTAGATTGTATCACATACACAAATGGCAGGACAGCTCTGAATCATTGGAACCATGGTATCAAATTGAAGCAGATCTAATAGGAGTTAAGGAATTGTCAACAATACTCTAAAACGGCTAAAAAGGGGAGCTGAAAGGAATATCATTAAGCAGGAAACACCAATATTTGTACAGGAGTTACTAAAATACTGGAACGGATTTAGAAAAAAACACAAGATTTTACATAAAATTGCAGGAACAGCATCAATTCAAATTTTGGTATATAATATAGATGAATTATCTTTAAAAAATGTAATAATAAATCCAAAATCGCAGACTCAATGGATGTAGATAAAATAAAATATTTTATACAATTACAAGCAGAGCTAGATTTACCTTCAAGGGAATTCTTCACCTATTTAAGATTAAAACACTACATAAAAAAAAAAAATAGAATACTCACTATAAATGCAGATCTGATCGAAAGCAAAATCGATAGGATATTTGATCAAAAAACAAAAAGTAAGGTTATGCCAAAACTATACAACTTATTGAGAACAAATAAAATAGCCAAAAAAACAAAAGCATGGTTATCATGGGAGAAGGGTATGGGTGAGACACATGAGAAGAAACAATGGTATTCCATAATTACAGATGTTAAGAGATCAATAAAATGCCTAAATATTATTGAAGTACAATTAAAGATTATGTACAGATTGCATAGAATCCCGAAAATCATGCATAAAATCAATAACAATAACTCGGCCTTATGTTGGAGAAGCTCACAAAGTGTAGGGGATCACAGCCACATATGGTGGGAGTGTCCTGTGATTACAAAACTATGGGAAAATGAATTAGTGATAGTGAATACAATCCTAAAAATTAAGTTAGAAAAAACAAAAGCAGTTGCTCTCTTTCATATGGTTCCCCCATCATTAATATTCCCAAAAAAATATCTTCTAATCCATATTTTGATGGCTACCAAAATAGTCATCGCTCATAACTGGAATCCAAACAAACAACCATCATGGATACAGACAAAGAACCAAATTATATACCAAAATAAAATGGAACAAAATATTGCATATAATGATGGAACTATTGGGAAGTTCAATAAAAGATGGTCACCTTGGATTGCCCGCTTTCCTTTGGCCAAAGGTGAACCCATGTAGATAGTGATAAAAAAATAGATCAACATCCATTTGAGGAAGGTGAGGTGGAGGGAGAGGGGAAGAGAGAGAGAGAGAGGGGGGGGGGGAGGTGGGAGAATACCAGGATAGAGTTTGGTGCCTGGTTGCGTGGTGGTGCACCTCACATTGGTATATATGTATTTGTTCTGCATTGGTAAATTTTTTTGTTCAATATATGTTTACTACAGAATTTCGAATACAGATACCAGTGTTAAGTATATATGTTAAGTTAATGTATGGGGGGAAGGGCAACGAAAGCTGTCGAGATGGCATTTATTTAAAAAAAAGTAGAATGCTTTTTAAAAAAATGTTTTGTTATAAATAAAAAAACATAGAGGAGCTGGATGGCCCACAATCCAGTAAAAGGTATAGGGGTAAACACTAGAAAAAGTTATAGTAGCCTTGTGCCCAGCAAAGCTCCATGCTTGATTTGGTCAGAGTGAGGCCAATTCCTGTTATTTTGTGGTCACTGTAGAATTTCACTCATTGTTTATTTAATTGTACAGTGATCTCAACCTGAAATATTGAGGCATAATCCCCCAATTTCCCTACTATGTTATATTCTAACTTATATTAACAGATTGATTCATGAAATATGCCCATGGCTTCCTTTCCTCTCTCCTATCCTCTGCCTGCACTTTATATTTATGCTAATTATAGTGTGCTATAAGCCATGTTTGCTAATGTTTTTAGTGTTTGCCAAAGTCTTTAAGAAAGGACGACATGTATAATGTGACATGTGATATGTTTGTTTATGTCTTTGATGTTTGTTATTGTATTTTATAAATGTAATAAAAATATTTTTTAAAAGATCGGATAAAAAATACAACCTTAAATGTATGTAAATTCCTGATTTTACATTTTTATATAAATGTAATGGAAATAAAGAAAGAAAATATTTATAGTGCAATATGCATTACATTAGGGCATATCAACCCCCAATGTCCCCTTTTGGTTTTGAACTCACAAAATGTGACTGTTAATAAGGCCTTCAGTAAAATATATTAAAAATGTGCAGGAATTATCAGGCTTCAGCTTTGATTGCTTAAATTCTCCAGTACCTCTGAAAGAATACACCAGATTAGAAGGTAACAAGAGTAGAAAATGTAATAAAATGTAGATTACTTACATATCAGTAAGCAGCAAGATGCTCCCGGGTCATACAGTGGTGGACCGGATGCAACAAATCAATGGATGACAAACAGCAACAAAGATAGATGTATGGTAGCGACAGTGCTGGTGGTGTTGAGCTCTTTGATCCTGGGCTTCCTCCAAGGTGGTCGTAATGTTTTGGCTGGTTGGTGTATGGTGGTACATGATGTCTTTCTAGGTGTTATGCAATCATTTTAATATGTTTAACATTACTAGTGTTGAGCGAACCTGAACCACACTGGACCCCGGACCCAAACACAGACATTCCACTGTATGTTCGTGTTGGAGTTTGGGGTTCGGCGATTACATTGTATGTAATGCTATTGGCTTTCTATAAACCGAAATAGAGTCCCCATTCATAAGAATTTCTTATGAATGGGGACTCTATTTCGGTTTATAGAAAGCCAATAGCATTACATGTATTCCATAAGCCGAAAGTCTATAAACCGAACGACATTCGGTTTATAGACTTTCGGTTTATAGAATAGCAATAGCATTATATGTATTCTATAAACCGAAAGTCTATAAACCGAATGTCTTTCGGTTTATAGACTTTTGGTTTATGGAATACATGTAATGCTATTGCTATTCTATAAACCAAAATAGAATCCCCATTCATACGAATAGGTCAATTGATCGGTTTATAGAATAGCAATAGCTTTACATGTATTACATCTGAGAGTCAAATAGAACAGTCAAATACTGTGCTTACAGCGCACTTTGAAAAATTCGAATAGTTTTGGGTGGTAAATAGTACATTTGCGTCTTGCGGTGCACTTCATATCTGAGAGTCAAATAGAACAGTCCAATACTGTGCTTACAGCGCACTTTGAAAAATTCTAATTGTTTTGGGTGCTAAATAGTACATTTGCGTCTTGCGGTGCACTTCATATTGGAGAGTCAAATAGAACAGTCCAATACTGTGCTTACAGCGCATTTTGAAAAATTCTGGCTACCTCCTCCTCCTCTTCCTCCAGCTCCGCTTCCACCTACACCGCCACGGTCACCGCCTCCTCAACCTATGGGTCATTTAGTATAAACTGAGAGAGAATATCCTGCACTCCAACCCTCTCTCAAATGGATAATTCTGTTGATCCTCCTGGCAGCCATGCTTTAGATTTAGATTTATGTTCTTCCAAAAGTAAAATCAAAGATTCCATCTAGTGCTATTTTATGGCTCAGCTGTATTTTTAATTTGTATGTATTTTATGTTATTTTAAGTTATTTCCCTATCCATATTTGTTGGCAGGGCACTTGTCCTACTCTTACCCACATTTTACTTCCTTTTGCAGCCCTCCAGCCCTTTCCAGGACTTTTTTAGAGGCATTTTAGTGCCCAAAAGTTCGGGTCCCCATTGACATCAATGGAATTCGGGTCCGGGGTCAAGTTCGGGGTCAAGTTCGAGCCCGAACCCGGACTTTTTTCCGAAGTACGGCCGAACCCGGCGAACCTGAACATCCAGGTGTCCGCTCAACTCTAAACATTACACAATTTTAGTCACGAGAATATTTAACTGTTCTATCATTTGTTGAGCTAAGGCTTTTTGTTTATATTTCTTAACATGAAAAAACATCTATTCCTGTCTACATGAGGTGAACCCTGAATGTTCTTTTGGGCATTGACCAGATAAATACCATCTATGGATATTTTTCCATCAATGCAGCAGTGATCAATAGTTATTACTTTTTTCTTATTTAAACGTTTACACATTTGAAGATTTTTTTAAGCTTTATGTTTCACCACTATCATTGCTTATTTACCAAGTTCCCCTCCTAAGAGCTTTATTCATTTAACAGAATTGCAGGAAATTGACAAGGGAATTACACATGTAAAGCCAAAGTTACCAAGTTGCAAAAATTCTGCCATTCAGCAGATTTTTCCAATATTTTGGCCATCATTTTGAAATCCCCTTGGCAACACCCTGAAATTTCTTCTTACTGTAATAAACTTTACATTAAGCAAAATAGTACTTTATCTGTGGCTGTGATTTTTTTTAAAGAAAAAAAAAAGGTCATTCAACATAATGGCTGTTTTAACATTTCTGCAGTGTTTGTGTTTAGCTATAATTTTCTTCTTTTTCCTTTACTGTAGCCACACAAATCATAAAATTGTTTTTTTTTACAGAATAAGAAGGTCTTTCTTAACACTTAGTCATAAATTAATTAAATTACACTTCTTTATTTGAAGGGTGGGATTTATCATATATATAAATATATATATATATATATATATATATATATATATATATATATATATATATATATATATATATATATATATATATCATGTATTTAGACCACATGCTGCTGCAGGGTCAGGGGTGTCGGCAACTCTAGAGCTGATTTTGCCCCATTCAGGTGAACTATACTGCATAGCTGACACTGTCAGATTTTCTAAAATGTCCACCGCAGGTTTGCACATGTGCCCATGACATGCCCTTTCACCCAAGTGGCATATCCAGGAAATGACCCATAACCCACACTGCACACCCAGGACATTCCCCATCACCCTATTACATGACCCATCACCCACATGCACACACATGAAATGCCCCATCATCCCCCATTACATGCCCGAATCACCCCATTTCATACACATTACATGCCCCCATAACCCCCACTGCATGCCTTCATCACCCTATTACATGTCTCCAACACCCCATTACAATCCCCCATCACCCCATTACATGCCCCCATCACCCCGTTACATGCCTCCCTCACCCTATTACATGCCTCATTACCACATTACATGACTCATCACCCCATTACATGCCTCATTACCCTATAACATTCCTCATCACCCCCTTTATATGACCCCCATCGCTCTCCATTACATGACCCCATCCCCCCAGCACTCAAGGACATACCCTGGTCCCTGGTGGCTAGTGGCAGGCAGCATGGCGTGCTACGATGGTAATTGCAGATAGGTGTCTTACGTCAGAGCACCGGGTCACGTGACCTGTCAGCATTTCCCCGTCATACCGCACAGGCAGCTGAACAGGCAGCATTGAAGTCTGTCTTTGCTGCCTATTCAGCTCCATGTGCTCCAATCAACAAACTGCCTGCTTGCAGGCAGAGCGGTGGTGAGGGGAGTTTTTTTATTTTTAAAAAGGCAGCTTCAAAGGCTTCAAAGGCAGACAAGGCAAGTGCCGCCCTAAATACAGCGCTGGGTTAAGTGCCACTACTGGTTACAGGAGACCTTCAAAGGAACAAGTAAAATTGACTGAAATATCCAAATGCTCTGGTTTTGTGGTCACAGAGTCACACATTTATTATACAAAAACACATCAGTTGCTTACATTTAAGAAAGATCTGCTCCTCAAGGAAAGGCTGAGAGTCCTGCCACTGAACTAAATGCTGAGGTGAAATAAAATACAGTGTGTTTAGCAACCATCATATTTTCCTATATAACACTATATACAGTCATGAGAAAAAGAAAGTACGCCCTCTTTGAATTCTGGGTTTTTACATATGAGCTTAACTAAATAAGTAAACTTCTGTGCCAATGTATTTAGGGAGAATAATTACAGAAAATATTGGAGAGGAGATAATAATCAATGCTGATGTGAGTGCAAATTCTAAGACAGATAGTACAGAAAACCTAGTAAAGCCACAAAATAAAATATTACAAATTTGTATTATAATGATATAAAAAACAGTAAATCAATATAACAGTGTATCCATGAAAAAATACAATCACACAAGGAGGTTGATATTTTCAAGAGATTTTTGTGCGCAGAAACAACTGAAATGATTCGCAAAGAGGGATTCTCCAGTGGTGCGTGTGCGATACAATCAAGATAAAAACATAATCTAATAAAGTGGTGTCTTGGGTGAAAAGAAAAAATGCATTTAAAAGAAGAACCACCGTAGGTGGTTCTACAAGCTATTGAATCATATGGTTTGCTTAGTTTTTCACACATGAATTTGTGATGTATAGAGATATTGAGGATGTTTTTGCATGAGTAAATGCAATGAAATTTTATAAAAAAAATATGCATCTTGTGCAATGTTTATTGAAAATAGTAATAATTTGTGACTTAGCACAATAGCATGAAACCAAATTAAAATGCAGTTCCCATAGTAGATGTGTAGAAATCCATTAAGATAACATATGGTTTCTAGCAGGAGATATTATAAAGTTAATGTATAAATACAATATTTAGGGCAGATACATCAGGGACGCATTAGTTCCAGTTGGCTATGCAGTTAGGTTTCTGACCACAAGATGGCAGTGTTCCCTTAATGGGGCCTGGTACCAAAACTGGTCATGTGACTGAACACATAATTCAACAGTAGAACATTTCTGCTTAAAGATATCACAAAATGTAAAATCTCCTATAACATTAATCTCTGTAGTCTCCAATGTAATTATCTCTAAATTATACATCTGCTAAGGGTACTATGCATATTCATAAATCTCATAACTGGCTTTAATACATTACTACAAAATGATTTATAATATCAGAAGTGAATTCTGAAAGGGTAATCATTGTGCAAATATTTATGATCATAATGCTCCAGTTGTTATGATTAATTAAAATGCAATGATATGCTGACCTCATGCTTCCACCAATATGTGGGCAATTGGAAGGAGTCTGTCCAGTAAGGTAAAAATATCTCAGTATAAAACTAGTAAGATTTAAGAATAATAAAAGAAAATATACTAAACCAGATACAGATGAATTGCAATATCAGGATTTCCTAAGGAACTGGCATGAATGTGCCAGTGTGAGGAACTGACTCTGCTGGGTTTCGAACCCTGGTTTACATGGTGCTAAACCTTTTCCTTACCAGTACACCAGCCTGCCTTTTGCAAATTTTCCTGAGATCAGATACTATTGCTTGTAGAGTCAAGGTTATCAGTGACAACTCACTTCAGCTGTGTCTGGTCAGGTGTCTGGTTCTTGGCCTATAAAAGCCACTTCCTGTCTCTGTACCCTTTGCCAGATTATTGTGGTTCCTGTACTCTCTAATCCAGCGTGTTCCTGTTTCTCCTTCCTGTTGCTGAATTTGGACTGTTTTTGACTTTGCTGCTTCTCCTTCCCACTGACCTCGGCTTGCCTCACTACGATTATCATCTTTCTGTTCCAGTCTCCCATCTCTGCTTAAGACCAGAAGGCCACTCAAGGCTCAGGGGCTCAACCACCTGGGTAACGAGTGGCTACCTCTGGCAGAAAACATTGCTGATCTGGCTACTGGACTCCAAAACTTTGTAACATCAATATCATTACAGAATAATCTGGCCCATTCATGGAGACCGTCGGATCAGATTCTGCATTGGCCCAGCAGGTTGCTTTTAATGCAAGAACTATGCAGACCCAGGCACAGACCATTCAAGTGCTGCAGGATCAGGTAGCTGAACTGCAAAATGAAGTTCGATCAATGCATAGTGAGCTTACCAGCTACAGGGCACATGATGTTGCGGCTGCTGCTACTGTTACACCTGCACAAGATGCCCGCTTGCCTCTACCAGAAAAATTTGGAGGAGACCGCAAAAAATTCAGGGGTTTCCTAAATCAATGCCGTTTGCATTTCATGATGTTACCTAACCGTTTTCCATCTGAAAGAGAGAAGGTGGGATTTATTTTTTCCCTCTTCAAAGATGAAGCCCTGGCCTGGGGCTCCCCTTTTCTGGAACAGGACAGTCCAATCTTGGGAAATTTAAAAGACTTTCTTGAGGCCATGTGCCTAGTTTTTGATGATCCCAATCGCTGTGCTACAGCAGAAGCCACTCTCCTTCATTTACATCAAGGGAGGCGCTCTGTGGCTGAATATGCTGCTGAATTCAGACAGTGGGTTACTGATACTACTTGGAACCAATCAGCCCAGAGGTTCCACTTCAGAAGGGGTCTCTCAGAAGCTATAAAAGATGAGCTAGCTCGTGTTGATCTTCCTGTTGAGTTTGATGCATTTGTGCGGTTGGCTATCCGTATTGATCGGAGACTTTCAGAAAGAAGATTGGAAAGACAGGGCTCTTTTAAACCAAGTGCTACTCCTACTTTCTATTCAAGAATTTCTACTCCAATCCCACAAACACCTACAGACTCTGAACCTGAGGCTATGCAGGTAGATCTAATAAGAGGGCCATTATCCAATGAAGAAAAACAGTGGCGACGCACTCACAACTTATGCCTGTATTGTGGTAGTGCAGGGCATTATGCCATCAATTGCCCTAACAAGTCTAAAAGAACAATAGCTATGACTGCTGAGGGTGCACAGATTCAACACCAATCCCAGATTTCAGACCAACTGGATTCTGTCACACAACCCTTGTTTTCTCTGGCTCAGGGTGAAGAAGGTATGATGACTCAACATCCTCATTTGGTGGTGCCTATCACTTTGCAATATGGTGATAATAAAATTTCAACTACAGCTATGATAGATTCCGGAGCAGGCGGAAACTTTATGGACATTAAATTTGCAGCAGGAAATCAAATTCAGTCTATCCCTAAATCTTCACCTGTGTTAATGGAAACAGTAGACGGTTCTCCACTTACGTCAGGCCCGGTTACACATGAGACTGTGCCCTTAAAATTGATACTGGAAGTGAATCACCATGAGTCTATATCTTTCCACCTAATTTCCTCAACACAGTTTCCAGTGATTTTGGGTATACCCTGGCTTGCTCTGCATAACCCACAGATTGATTGGAAGACTAGAACTTTGTCCTTTCCTTCAGAACACTGCTTAATGAATTGTCAACCCTCTAAGGCGACACCTGTTACCACAACAATTAATGAAATGGTTGCTACAAACTTAACTAAGCTTCCGCTACAATATCGGGATTTTGCAGATGTCTGTGATAAGAAGAATGCTGATCAGCTTCCACCTCACAGGCCTTATGATTGCCCCATAGAGCTGCTACCTGGAGCTGCTATCCCATTTGGCCGTATATACTCCCTTTCTGAGCCTGAATTGAAAGCACTTCGTGAATACATACAAGAAAATCTTGCCAAAGGCTTTATTCGACCATCCACTTCTCCAGCAGGAGCTCCTATATTCTTTGTAGAAAAGAAAGATGGCAGTCTACGGCCATGTGTCGATTACAGGGACATTAATAAAATCACTGTTAAAAACCGTCATCCCTTGCCTCTCATTCCTGAACTTCTGGAGAGACTTCGTTCAGCTAAAATATTTACGAAGCTTGATCTACGGGGGGCATATAATCTGGTTCGCATAAGACCGAATGATGAATGGAAAACAGCTTTCAGAACCAGGTACGGACATTACGAATATCTAGTAATGCCATTTGGGCTTTGTAATGCCACTGCAACTTTTCAGCATCTAATCAATGATGTACTACGGGATCTCCTGGATCAGTTTGTTGTGGCATATTTGGATGATATCCTGATATTTTCTGATAATCTTGAAAATCACAGAAAACAGGTCTGCATTGTTCTTGAGCGCCTTCGTACCCACCACCTATACATTAAACTGGAAAAATGTGAGTTTGAACAAACAGAAATTCAGTTCCTGGGGTATGTAATAACTCCTAAAGGTTTAAGTATGGACGCAAGTAAAATTAAAGCTGTGCTGGACTGGCCCATCCCCAAGAATGAAAAAGATATACAGAGATTTGTGGGGTTTGCCAATTTTTACAGGCGTTTCATTAAGAATTTCTCTGCCGTTATTACACCGATCACTGAACTTACACGTAAAGGGACTCCTTTTCAGTGGTCCAATAAGGCTGACACTGCATTTTCCAGATTAAAGACTCTGTTTACATCTGCCCCTATCTTGGTACATCCTCAGCCAGAATTGCCATTTACTGTAGAGGTAGATGCTTCTGATTCAGCTGTTGGGGCTATACTGTCTCAAAGGACTGGACCTAAGATGTTGTTACATCCATGTGCCTTCTATTCCCGCCAGATGTTACCAGCAGAAAGAAATTATGACATAGGGAATAAAGAACTTTTGGCTATAAAAGCTGCCTTCACCGAATGGAGACATCTCTTGGAGGGAGCCACCCATCCAATTACTGTCCTCACAGATCACAAAAATCTGGAATGTATCCAATCCGCTAAGAGACTGTCAGCCAGACAAGCACGCTGGTCCCTATTTTTCTCAAGGTTTAATTTTTTTTATTTCATACCGCCCTGGTTCCAGAAATGGCAAGGCGGATTCCTTGTCTAGGATAGCTGACCCCCTCCATACTACAGTAACCAAGGCCACCATCTTGCCGGAGAGCAGATTTTTAGGAGTTACCTTTCCTTCTGATCTAATGTCTCGCATTAAAAAGGGCTACTCTAAAGATCCAGTTTTTCGTGATCCTCCTCGTGATCTTCATATGACCATGCTTAATGGGTTTTGGATTTTTCAACAACGTCTGTTTGTTCCAGAATCAGTGCGACTGGACGTTTTACGCCTCTACCATGACTCTAAACCAGCAGGTCATCCAGGAATCCGAAAGACACAAGAACTACTTACCCGATCCTTTTGGTGGCCTAAATATTATGAGGATGTTAAGAAGTATGTGTCCTCTTGTGATGTATGTGCCAGACATAAGACTCCTCGCTCATCCCCTGTTGGCTTGCTTCAGCCTCTTCCGATTCCTCATCGTCCCTGGGGATCTATATCCATGGACTTTATTGTGGAACTACCTCCCTCTAAGGAACACACTACTATTCTTGTTGTTGTGGACCGGTTAACCAAGATGAGTCATTTCATACCAGCTCGTGGTCTCCCTTCAGCTAAACAGACTGCTGACCTTGTTATTCGGGAAATATTTCGCTTGCATGGAGTGCCTGATGAAGTAATTTCTGACAGGGGAGTGCAGTTTACATCTCATTTTTGGAAATATTTTTGTTCTATTCTAGGTATTAATGTAAATCTGTCTTCAGCTTTTCATCCACAAAGTAATGGACAGACTGAGCGAACCAACCAGACTTTAGAACAATATTTGCGGTGCTATATTAGTTACCTGCAGGATGACTGGCTGGATTTTCTACCCACGGCGGAGTTTGCCTATAACAATGCCCAACACTGCTCCACTTCTCTGAGCCCATTTTTTGCCAATTATGGTTACCATCCAACCTTTCTAGTGAGTCTCCCAATTACTACTCCCATTCCTGCAGTCACTGACCGGCTAACCGCCTTACGAGATTCCCAAGAACTGTTGAAGGAGACTCTTTCGGAGGCTCAGGAATGTTACAAAAGAGCTGCTGATAGGCACAGAAAGGAGGCCCCAGTTTATCATGTTGGTGACAAGGTTTGGCTGTCAACAAAGAATCTTAAGCTTAGGATTCCTTCTCATAAATTGGGTCAAAAGTTCATGGGACCTTTTAAGATAATCGCTCAGATCAATGCAGTCACCTTCCGTCTGCAACTTCCGGATTCCATGAAAATACATCCGGTATTTCACGTGGCACTGCTTAAACCTTTTCATGAAAATACTTTCCCTGGTCGAGCCTTGCCTGCCCCACCACCAGTCCTCGTGGATGGTGAAGATGAATACGAGGTGGAAAAAATTCTTGACTCCAGGATCTTCCGCAACAAGCTTCAATACTTGGTTCATTGGAAAGGCTATGGTGAGGAGGATAGATCGTGGGAACCAGTGGACAATATTCATGCTCCTGATCTTCTTCATTCTTTCCATGCACAGTACCCTGCTAAACCAGGAAATAGGGCATCCAGAGGCTGCGCCTGTAGAGGTGGAGGTAATGTGAGGAACTGACTCTGCTGGGTTTCGAACCCTGGTTTACATGGTGCTAAACCTTTTCCTTACCAGTACACCAGCCTGCCTTTTGCAAATTTTCCTGAGATCAGATACTATTGCTTGTAGAGTCAAGGTTATCAGTGACAACTCACTTCAGCTGTGTCTGGTCAGGTGTCTGGTTCTTGGCCTATAAAAGCCACTTCCTGTCTCTGTACCCTTTGCCAGATTATTGTGGTTCCTGTACTCTCTAATCCAGCGTGTTCCTGTTTCTCCTTCCTGTTGCTGAATTTGGACTGTTTTTGACTTTGCTGCTTCTCCTTCCCACTGACCTCGGCTTGCCTCACTACGATTATCATCTTTCTGTTCCAGTCTCCCATCTCTGCTTAAGACCAGAAGGCCACTCAAGGCTCAGGGGCTCAACCACCTGGGTAACGAGTGGCTACCTCTGGCAGAAAACATTGCTGATCTGGCTACTGGACTCCAAAACTTTGTAACATCAATATCATTACAGCCAGTCAGTCTTCTTCCCAAAGAGAGAATAGATCTCACCATGTGATTTCTTCTTTTTTTTATTCAGTTTTTTTCATACAAAAATACATTATATATAATTTTCCTTGAAATACATATCGGAAACATGAAACAAACAATTTACCAACAAGTTTTTAAAAATTGTGGAGACGACACCTATGAGACCTTTGTAGTTTTTACAGGAGGTTGGGAATGCCCATAATGTTGTATGACTAGAAATTGTGTGGGTGGGATCTGGGTTAGTGAGAAAAAGTAGCATTCTCCTCCAGTCACTTACACCACTCTCCATTTTTCCCAAGTTTAATTGAATCTATCCCAGTCAGCTCTATGAAGATAGTAGCCTCTTTCCATTAACCATTGTGTGTCTATCTGATTCTTTAAGTAGGCCCAATCGATTCTACCTGATTTTTTCCACCTTCTTGTGATCACTAATTTCTCTGCGAGAAGTATGTGTGTTATTAGGGGTATATCTGCCTTGTTAATCTTCTCCATATTTTGATGCAGTAATGTCCTCCTTGGAGATCTGGCCATGTTCCTACAAATAATTTGTGAGATTACTTCAAAGGCCTCTTTCCAGCACTCTTCAATTTCACAGCACTCCCTTTAAATGTTCCACATCTCCAACACTGATCATCATAATTTGGATTCATTTTTTTTTCAGTCATGTTGGAGTCAAACACAATCTATTGCTCACCTTAAATAATACTTCTTGCAGGTTTAAGCAGTGGATGTGTTTCCTTATCGAATTCCATCCCATCTGCCATTTTCCCTCATATTCTACTGATGTTAACTGATAATTTAGCTCTCTAAATTATGCCATTCTATTGTCATTTAATATGGCAGTATTTTGCCCTCAATATGCTATTCTTTTGCCATTTACTATGCAGAATGGGTCTCCCAGAAATATCATCAGTCTCAGTTAAATCAATAATTTTCCTGATATTATCGCCTGACATTCTGTCCTGTATGAATCCCACCGGCTCTTTATGTATTAGGGAAACTATACATACCTTCATTCTATGTGCCAAAATGGCTGCAAAAATTTTAGTATCTATATTTATTAATGATATTAGGTGATATTTTTTGATATTTGAGGGATCTTTCCCCGCTTTGGGGATTGGTAGGATCGCTGCCTGCTCTCTCTTCTCTTTAACCTCATTAAAGAATATGGTCAAATAAGGGATTAATTTACTAGTCAGTTTCTTATAATAGAATCCTGCAAAGTCATTGGTTCCTGGAGCTTTGTTGTTCTTCATATGTTTGATTACATTTGTAATGTCTAACCTCTTATTTTGAGCTTCTGACAGTCTCTGTAGATTTGCACACTCAATGTACTTCCTCACTTGAGATCTGGACTGTACCCTATCTGGTATGTTATACAGTGTTGAACAGAATTCTTTAAATTCTATTCTGATTTTTGTTTAGGAGAAATTTATATTTTATATATATTTTATATATGATTTTATTTATAATTTTAGATATTCTGGCTTTGAGGTTCCCTTTCTCGTGCTGCCTAGTCAACAGTTTCTCAGGTTTTTTGCCCAGGTAGTACCAGTTTTGTTTAGCATGCACTAAGATTTTGTTGGCTCTTGACACCAGCTTTTCATTTATTTCCATCTTGATTTGTTTAATTACTTTTTTTGTATTGAAGGTTAGTATAGTTGTTTATTTTTCCTAGTGATATTTTCTAATCTGATATATAATTCAGGTAGATTAGCTGTACATATTTTATTAATGTATGCCTCCCTGTTAATTGGGGTCCCTCTTGCTACCCATTTGTATGCACACCATACGTTTGACATAGAGGTCTCTTCTGCTAGATTTTCTTGAAAATAGAGATCAGAAAACATTTTGAGTTACACTATATATCTTTTATCTGCCAGTATATTTTCATTCATTCTCCAACCAGGTCTAACAAGTTTGACATCATTATTAAGGACACATATTAACGCAGTGTGGTCTGACCGGGAAATCTCTGTAATATCGACCCTCTTGGAATTTTTAACCAATTGTGCATGGATGAGGCACATATCTATTCTGGAGTAGGACTTAAATCTATTGGAATAGAACGTGTGATCCGTTTCTTCAGGGTGGAGTGTTCTCCATAAATCATAAAGTTTATGTTTCCCCATAAATTCATTAAACGCTCTGGCCAAACCATAAACCGATGTATCTACCCATACACCTCTAGATACCTTTTTGTCCCATTCTGGATCTGAGATCCACTTGAAGTCTCTCGCCATTATGAATGTTCTATGAATGAGGTCCTGCAAGCTCTGCCATTCAGGAAACTGACCTGTTCCATATTAGGGGAATATATATTTAAGAATAAATAGATTCTGTCATTCAACTGCAAATAACCAGGATATATCGGCCCTCAGGGTTGTGTAATTTATATAATAACTCATACTTAAAGTTCCCAGAGAAGAGTATGGTCACTCCCCTCTTTTTTTGAGAAGGTAAAGAAGCAAATTCTATGTGGGGGTATTTACCAAATCACAATTTATTGGCAAAGTCTTAGTTACAATGTGTTTCTTGTAACATAGCTACGTCTATCCTTTGTTTGACCAAGAAATCCAACAGTGTTATCCCTTTTGTGGGACATTCATCCCTTGCACAGTGAGCAATAAAATCATATTAATCATATTTACAAGATGTTTAAGTTACCCCTTCTCCGGTCAAACATTATAATCATGTCATGTGAGGAATGGCTGTACTCAGAAGACTTTGCAAAAAAAAAAATATTTCAGTGCTTTTTTGTGCAGTAACACACAACTCCCTAAACTCAAATCTAAACTTTAATGTCTGTGTAAAAAAAATGCAAAACAAATAAACCACTAAACATTGTGTCAGAAATTGTTGATAAAATGGCCGCATTAAAAATGTCAAAATACTGGACAGTCACTTCTTTACCCTCTTTTGTAGCAAACTCTGCACCTCTTTTTGTCCTTTTCTTTATTACTGTAGGAGGGATCCTGATTGTGACGTGTTTGGCTGCAAGTTGAGCATTTTGTGGAAATGCACTGCTCTCATAATCTTTCAGAAATGATTTGTAGTTGGAAATCCAGGGTTGGCCAGATTGTAAATTGCAAATGCATTATATGTTGCAGTTTGCATTATATAGACATACTTTTTTTTTTTTACCAATATTTGGTTTTGTGCATTATAAGGTAGGGCTGGAGTGGGAAACAAGGATTACCATCTGAAAGAAAGGATTAGGGAACATTTGGCCTCAATCTCCTCTATGTAGATTTGAATAGAGAGACTCCTATTGGGAGATACTTCATGACATGTAATGGAGGCAACTATGAAAAATGCATCGTAAAGGGCATAGAGAGGGCCACTCTAAACATCAGGGGTGGTCATCTCACACAAAAACTTAAACGTCTTGAAACAAGGTGGATATTTGAACTGAAGACTAGGAAACCTCATGGTCTTAATTCAGAATTTGAATGTTTAGACTGTCACCCTCTATCTCTATTTCTCTACATTTCGCTACCCCACTCTTTCCTCTTCCCATCCCCTTCCATCCCCCCTTTCCCCTTCTCCCTTCCAACGACCCCCAACACTCTTTTTCCCTTCTATTCCCTTCTTCTTCTGTCTGTATTTTCATGAATTATTGATCTAGTTGGTTCTATCTCCATTTTTTATTTTGTTTCACTTTATCAAATTCAGATCAATACATCTGAGTTTTTCATGATGTCTTTCTATTTCTATTCATATTTACATACTTGTATAATTATACTTTCAATTGCATGTGTTGATTTGATGGTGGGTGTATTTTAGCATTTTGCTTCCCCCCAAAAAATTGTTTTATCATGCTTAGTACTAATAATTACGATTCAAATCTTATCAAATCCTTTAGTGTTCACCATCCTTTTTTTTTTTATTTTTTTATAAATTCTTTATTTTTGGACATTTTAATTTTTTCTTTATTTCCATAACAGTTAACATGTGATTGAACTACAGGCTCATATTTTACACATAGCATACTTCTCAAGATTTGGAAATAACAGTATTAACCAGGAGATTAAGAGAACATGTGGTACATGCATATTATGAGTCAGCATAATAATCCAATGAAAAAGCATCTCGGGGTACAGTATATGTTAGGTACAGTATCTCATACTAAAGTAATTTGTTTTGTTGGGAACCTGGTCAGTCAAACAATATGTAACAATATAACTTTTCTTATGTGATTGGAGAACGGGTCAAACAAGTAAACAAGGACAACAAGACACACAAGAGAAAACAAAAGAAAAAAACAAAAAAAAAAGGAAAAGTAGAGAGAGAAGCGGAAAGAAAGGAAGGAGAGCGGGGGGTAGTGTTTTGTATCTACGGTAGATATCAGTAAGTAAGTCAAAATTACCTCTGTCCTAGTTTGGAGGCCTTTGGGTGATCCCATTGGGGAAGTAAGCAATCCATGGGTCCCAGATTTTATGGACATTTTTGGACATATCGTGTAGAAAGGCAGTCAGTTGGTCCATGTTCCTTACTTCATGTAGCATGTTAAGTACAGTAGCGAACTCTGGTATTATTGGTTGATGCCATATCTTTGCCAGTGCCCTTCTAGCGGCTATTCTGGATATGAGTTTATTCTCTCCTCTGGTGAAGCTGTCATGCGGTTTGGAAAGTAGAAAGACCGTCGGATCCGGAGATATGGGTTTTTGTAACACTTTTGTGATAAGATCGGACACCTTCTTCCAGTATTGATCTAGCTTCGGGCATGTCCACCAGCAGTGAAAGTATGACCCTTGCTGACCGCAGAGTTTCCAACAATGAGAAGATGGGAGATGATGCATATGTGCCAGCATCTCAGGAGTGTAGTACCAATGGAGCAGGGTCTTGTAGCCCTGTTCTTTATGGGTTGCACAGATGGAGAGTTTGGCTGTGGCCTCCCATATATCGGTCCATTCGTCAGGCTCGAGAGTTTGTCCCAGATCTCTCTCCCATCTACGTACATATGAAAGTTGGTCTTGGGGACTAATACTTGTAAGTTCTGTGTTGAGCCTGGAGATAGTGCCTTTGGAAACCTAGAGATTAAGACAGCGGTATTGAAAACATGTTTTATTGGATAGTCCCGCTTTTTTGGTTTGCGTTTTGTGGGCAAAGTCTCTTAGTTGGATATAACGAAAGAAATCTCTGGTATTGAGTGGGGCTACCTTTTTAAGTTTTCTCAAAGGTTTTGACTTTGGAGTCAGAGTAGAGGTCAGCGTATCTTCTTATACCATGTGAGTAGAAGTTGTGAAAATGGGTGTTTGCGATTCCTGGAGGAAACAGTCTATTCTGAAAGATCGGGGTCAGCGGTGAGGGCTGAGAGGTAAGGGTATATTTGATTGAGAGTTTGTCCCAAGTGTATAGGGAGTCGAGTATCCCTGGGCATTGTGTTCTGAGCAGAGGTCTCTGGTCTTTGGGGATCCAAATATATTGGGAAGGTGAATCTGGGAGCATCAATTCGTGTTCGAGATCTACCCAGTGGATGGTACCTGGGGGTACATGCCAGGAGATGACCTGGGCTAGTCTGGCTGCTTGGTGGTATTTTAGGATGTTTGGTAGGCCTAGTCCTCCCCTTCTGGGAGCTAGTTGTAGAATTTGTTTGCCTATCCTAGGTTTCTTTTTGGCCCATATGAAGCCGTCTATTGTCCGTTGGAGGCGTTTAAAGTCTACAGTCTTGATTGGAATAGGCAGGGTCTGAAAGAGGTATAATAGGCGTGGAAGTAGGTTCATCTTAATTGAGGTTATTCTCCCCAACCAGGAGATGTGAAGCTCGTGCCAGGATTTTAGATCCTTGTGTAAATGGTTAATAAGGGGAGTGTAGTTGGTTGAGTACAGCTCTTCTAATTTGTGTGGAATCTGAATTCCTAGATAGTGAAGTGGTGAGCTCAAAGTTCAATTGCAATAACTTGATTGTTGATTTATTAAGTAAAACTGGGAGGGCCTGTGATTTGTCTACGTTTACTTTAAAGCCCGAAATGTGACCAAAGTCCTGTATCTCTTGAAATAAGTGGGGTAAAGACTTCAACGGCTGTGAGATTGATAGCATGATTTCGTCGGCATAGGCCGCCACTTTGAATTCAGCGTGGGTTGTTTTGAGACCGAGGATACTTTTATGGGATCGGATGGATTGTAGCAATGGTTCCAGCGAAAGGGCAAACAGTAATGGGGATAGGGGGCAGCCTTGTCTCGTTCCATTGTGAACTGATATTTGTATCGGGGTCCCCCCGGAATTTTGATCCTAGAAGTGGGCTTGTGGTAGAATAAGGCTACACAGTTCTGAAAGCTTGGTGGGAAACCCATATGTTCGAGTGTTAGGCGCAGAAAGGACCAGTTGACACGGTCGAATGCCTTTTCAGCATCTAATGATAGAAACAGCGCCGGTGTTAGGGTTTGTTTGGATAGCCAGACCAGGTCGATACAACGACGGGTGTTGTCTAGAGCTTGGCGGTTAGGTATGAAGCCTACTTGGTCTGGATGCACTAGTCGGGATAGAACTTTATTAAGTCTGTTTGCTAGAACTTTCGTGAATAATTTGTAATCCCCATTGAGTAAAGATATTGGTCTGTAGTGGGCTGGTAATGTCTTGGTTTTGCCTTCTTTATGAATTAGGGACATGTTAGCCGTTTGCATGTCCTCTGTCATGTAGCAGCCATCCATAAGACCATTGAACAGCGTGACCAGATGAGGGGTTAGTATAGTGGCAAACTGTTTGTAATAAATGTTCGTGAAGCCATCCGGGCCGGGGGCCTTGTTTGGTTTTAAAGTTTTAATGGCCAATTCCACTTCTAGTGTGATGAGTTGATCGAAGAACTCTTTCTTCGGGAGTCAGTTTTTGTATTTTACGTTGCTGTAAGTAGTCAGTGATCTGCTGTACATGGGTATGATTAAGTAATGATTGTTCTGGCGTGTGATTGTATAAAGCTGCATAGAACTCCCCAAATTCCTTGGCTATCTCATTCGGGTCAGAGGACAGTGTTCCTTTCGAAGTCTGGATGGAGGAGATCATTCTGTCCGATGTGATTTTACGGAGCTTAGATGCCAGGAATCTATCTGCCTTGTTTGCTTTCTCGTAGTATTTTTGGTTGGTGTATTTCATTGCTCTAGCTGTGTCTGATAAAGTGAGAGCACCCAGTTCGTTTCGTACTTTGGCTAATTGGTCTGAGACCTTCGCTGTCGGATTTTGTTTGTTTAGAGTTTCCAATTGTTGTAAAGAGTGAAGTAGGGAGACAGATTTGGCTTCTTTGTCTTTCCTTCTTTTGGTTGCTAATGATATGAGTAGGCCCCTGATCACAGTCTTATGTGCTGCCCATAGGGTCGCTGGATTTTCCACTGATCCTGAGTTTATGTCAAAGTACTCGGTGATAGATTCCGATATTGAGGATGATATGTCGGGTGAGTGAAGCAGGGATTCATTCAATTTCCATGACCAATGTTTGCTGAACTGTGGGATCTCCAGATTTAAAGTCACGTCTGCGTGGTCGGACCAGGTGATAGGGTGGATTTGGCAGTCTGAGATCATAGGAATACAGTCTTTTGATATTAGAAAGAAATCTATGCGTGAGTAGCTTAGGTGTGGTTTAGAGAAGAAGGTATGGTCTCTTACTGAGGAATTCAACAGTCTCCAGATATCGATTAGCGAAGTGGTGGAGAGAAAATTACTTATTAGGCGATCGAAAGGGTGGGGTGCTCTAGTTTGGGAATTATCTGTTCGGTCTACACTGGGGCATATTACTGCGTTATAGTCACCCCCTATGATTAATCTAGTTGCCGGAAGGTTTCCAAGGAACTCAGTAAACTGAGGCCAGAAGGCCGGGACCGATGGGGCGTATACATTTACTATTGTTAGGGGGGTTTTAGCTGTGTGACCTATCAGGGCCATATATCTTCCCTCAGAGTCTGTCTTCACTGATTTGACTATGAACAATTTCTTCTCAGCAGGATAGCAACTCCTAATTTTTTGGATTTGTGACAGGAAACATAGCAAGTTCTGTAGTAGTGGTCTCTCAGTTGGGGGGTACCATTATTTGCAAAGTGAGTTTCTTGTATTAAGGCTACATCGGCATGTCTCTTTTTTAGGTGGCTTAGCAGAGTTCTTCTCTTTTGCGGGGAGTTTAGGCCGTGTGCAATCATCGAAACTAGACATAGGGTGGTAGGCATTGTGAGTCAGGTGTTCCCTTATTCCTGTGAGATTGGTGTGAAGGGGACAGGGGCGAGGGGAGAGAGTAGGGAGGGGAAAGAGGGAGAGAGAGGAGGGAGGGTAGGAGAGAGAGAATAAGAGAGAGAAGAATAAGAGAGAAAGAAGAAAAAAAAAAAATAATAGAAAACGTAGACGGACTGAGAAACAGATAAACACGAACTGTAGGCTGGTCTTTCATTAATTGCCAGACTGTATAAGGGGAGAGGTTCTTAGTTTATCAATTAAGATAATGTCGTGTGAAAATATAATGTGTAACCGTGGCTTTGCTGAGCCAGTAACAGCAGCTTGCGTAGGTAAGTAATACAGTACAACAGGTATACAATATATACAAATATACAATGGTAGCGGGGGTACCAGCACCCGGCAGGTAAGTCATATTATGTCCCTCCCCCATTCCATCACTTTCCGAGCCAGAATAGGAGGCAGGTTACTCCAAGTGCCTCCCACTCCCTCGTACTGGTCATAGACAGAAGAGAATGATTTGTGGTGCATCATCAAAACATAACGAGGTGGTTCAACTGCTCATTTACAAGGTGATCAGAGGTTACCGTTTCATATCGGGAGGTACATCAGTTCTGAATAGAATACGTGTTAATAAATGAATGAGGGATGCTTCAAAGGGTAGTGAAACAGGTACACTGAGTGGGGAGGTCATTTTTCGTTCAAGCACCAAACGTTACATGTAAGTTCTGAACTTGCCATCAGTGAGTGTTTTTAGTCTTGCGTAGTGGGTCTTATATATTGGAGGTCTTTGGCCCCCAAGGCAGTTAATAGAATGTATGCGCCCAGGGTTCATATCAATATTATGATGCATTATGATGGTGTAGCAACCGCAGGTCTGGCGCTATTTATGAGAAAGGGACCTTAATATCTAGTGTCAGGTCGTGGGGCTCAACATCCCGGGTAAGTTGGTCGGATAAGCAGTAAACACAAAGGCGTAGCGTTAACTTGCTAGTCGCCAGTATGGGAGTACAGGTCTCATCCCTCAGGTGTAATATTTACAAACAGTCGATATGCCCTGAGGGTGACTGTGAGGGGTATACTGCCCGGGTGGTTTACAGTCAGTCATCGGGTATGTAGCCCTAACATGTGGAATTTGGTCTTGTTATCATTAAGGTAATTTAGACTTGGTCGATTTTTTAGCTGCTCTTGGATTAAGGGGCAGTCGTTGGGATAAATGGGAGTAAATACCGTTAAGTGAGAGGTGCCTGAAGGAGTATGTTAAAAGGCCCGTTAGTAGTGGCTTATCAGTGTACCGACAGGTATTAATTATAACATATAAGTTTTGGACATAGCTTAAGTGAATTATTTATAACTTGTATAACTGATCATTTGTACTCACGGACTTCGGCCCTGTTATTGATCAAGTCCGGTAAACGATGTGTTGTGACAGAAAACTTTGTAAAAAGTAGATTTTGGTAAGTCTCAGTGTTCTGAAGGTAAGAAAGAAGGAACCATGAAGAAAACAATTAGGAGTCCGAGGTCTTCAGGTTTGTGAGTATCGCGGTGATCCTCTGGAGGTAACGGCCGGTTGTGTCATTAGTTCCAGATGATCCACAAATGCTTGTAGGTCTTCGTAGGTATGGAATGCTTTCTGTTCACCCTCATATTTAAGGGTAAGGCGGAAGGGAAAGCCCCAGGCATATTTTATTTCAGCTGCTCTGAGCTTGTCTGTCAGAGGCTTCCATTGTCATCGCTTATACAATGTAGAGGGCTCTAGGTCTTGATACAGTTGGAGCTTTGTGTTCTGATAGATCGATGTCGTTTTCCTGCTTTTTTGCATGATCGCTTCCTTGGTGGTGTGGTAGTGGAAGCGGATCACCACATCTCTCGGTCTAGAGCCTGGGGGCCAGGAGCACGTAATGCCCTATGGATCCTGTCCATTTGGAGCCGTGTTGCAGGTAAGTCCAGGAGCATGTTCTGGAAGATTTCAGTTACCGTAGAAGCTAGGGACCCCGTCTCTACCGTTTCTGTGAGCCCTTTACTTGGGTTTCGCGGTGATGAAGATCTAGGGTGTCATCTGCAAGTTGGTTATAATCGGTGGTGAGGGATGCTACTTGTTCTGCCTGGGTGTTCAGGTCTGTACGCATTGTCCCTATCTCATTTTTAATGGTCGCGAGGTTCGTGGATAGTTCCTCTTTGATGAAGCCTCGGAGTTTAGTATACATATCCTCCAGGTCTTGTTTGGTGAGGGCTTGTCCCGCTGAGGGTGTAGGAGACGTCATGTTTGGGTCTTGTGAGGCCTCTGTTGCCGTTTTGGCGGGATTTCTTGTTTTGAAGATAGAAGCCACGTCCAGGGGTTGTTGCTTCTGTCGGCGCCGTGTGGCTGATGGGGGGCCTATAAGAGCTTTTTGCACTTAGTCTTGGTGCAGTTTGGGGGGATCAGACAGCTATAGATAGCTAAAATTAGCTAGCCTGCCGGGGAGCGGGATTTTCACGCTGCCATCTTGGTTCAGGAAGCCACGCCTCTCTCACCATCCTTTGTTTTTAACATTCTCTGCAACAATTCACAATCCAATTGTATCACTGCTCCTGTGGTTTGTTACATGTGACATAAATTGGAGGTGTTTTTCTGAACACATTACCTACGATTAAGTGCCGTAATGGCACAAAACGCGTTAGGTGTCACAGTGTCTGTATCTATCTGCTTATGTCATTGCTGTGGATCTATTTACCTAGAATTTTTTTACCTTTAATAAAACTTTTTGAGTATTTGTACCTGAACTACTCCCTTCATGTATTTATTGTAGCCTGTCACGCAGATTGGATTCTGATGTTTCCAGATTTTCTATGCAGACAGTGGTATCATAATTGTTAAAAGGTAAACATCCTTTTTGTCAATAATTTTTACTGCCAGCAGTTCTTCTTGGCTTAAAGTGAATGTATCGCCCATTTTGTGCTTGATTGCAGAAAGCTGCCTTGGATAACATGCTGAGTTCTTCCAAAATTGTCCCCCAGGCAACAGTGTCAAAATAGAACAAACATTTAACAAGGGGACACTGGTATAAAAGTTATAGGTATGAATGATAAACTTTATTTAGTAATGGGTAGAATAAGTACCACACTATTTTTGGCAGATGTTCCCAAAAACCTGGTGAGTTAAGCTGACTGTCTAAATTCCAGATACCTGTGTATATCCTGTGGCACTCTAACATAAATTGCTACCCCCTGTTATAATAATGGGGCTGGGAGCCTGCTTATTGGCTCCCAGCCCCCTGATAAAATTACCAAGGCTGCAAGCCTGCCAAATGTTAACACATCTTATCTTCCCTCCCCCACAGTGATATATTAGGAAGGATATAATAAATCCCCCCATACACTGAAAATAAATAAATAATACCTGGTGGCTAATAAAATATGGTGAAAAATTAAAAAGAAAATGTTTTATGACTTTTATTTGAAAAATCGCATACTTATCTACAAAAGACAACAAAAAAACACTGCTAAATAGTTTCTCATATTTGTCTTGAGTTCAGAAATAGCCCATGTTTTATGTTTTTGTGCTTTTTTATTCAAGTTACAGGGCTAGAACTATAAGTAGGGCAATGCAATTTAAAACTCCTTTTTTTTTTAAATTTGCGATAGTGACACTGTAACACTGATATCTGTACTAAATCCATGAATGACCCCTCAAATGTACATATTTTTCAAAACTAGACAACTCAGGGCATTTAAATTGGGGTATTTTGACACTTCTCACGTAGCCATTTTACCACCAACCTTTGCCAAACATTGCCAAACTTTGCAGCAAAATATATATATGTATATATTTTTTTTTTTTTCACACAGATTATGCTTCAGGTAAACATTTCCTGAAAATTTTATGGGGTACTGCCAAATAACACCTCATTATGTGTTCAGCAACATCTCCTGAGTACAGGGATATCACCCATGTATAGGTAGGTTATGTTATTTGGGGGCTAACAGGCCACATATGGGAGGTGCACATTTTGAATTTCACACTTGGAATTTTGACATGCTCTCAACCTGGGCCCATGTCCCATTTGGGACATATTTGAAGCCGGCCAGTGTATTTTACCCTTCAAAACCATATATTTTTGAAAAATAGACACCCTAGGGTATTTCAAATGGTAGTTTGTTAACACTTTCCATGCACAAATTCTACCACCAGCCTATGGGTAATATTTTATGTGTGTTTTTTTGCACATTCCCTTCACTTTAGGACATTATCAGATTCTGTTAGGTGTTACAGTCAAACAACACCTCAATATGTGTTCAGCAACATCTCGTGAGTACAGGGATACCACCCATGCATAAGTTTGTCAGGTTATTTGGGTGCTAAAGGGCCACAATTGGGAGGTGCGCATTCTTAATTTCAGACTTGTAATTTTGACGTGCAGACAACCTGCGCCCATGTCCCATTTGACTCATTTTGGAAGCCGGCCAATGTATTTTACCCCCATCAAACCATATATTTTTGAAAACTAGATACCCAAGGGTATTTCAAATGGTAGTTTTTTAACACTTTCGATGCACTAATTCTACCACCAGTCTTGGGGTAGTAATTGTTTGTGTATTTTTACATACATTGTACTTCAAACATGAATTTACAGATTCTTGTATGTGTCAGTGTCAAATAACACCCCAATGTGTGTTCAGCTACATCTCCTGGGTACATTGATTCCACCCATGCATAGGTTTCTTGGATTGTTGGGATGCAATGGCAAATTTGTGACATATGCAGACATTTTTCTAATTTGTCATATTCTTCTACCCATCTTCTTTTGGGGACTTTTTCACAGACACTGTGCAAATTATTGCCATGTAAGTGTATATATTTTGTAAGTTTCAATCTTGGATTTTCCACCCACATTCCTTTTTTATGGTGATTTAGGTGAGCCTGTTATAAATTACTGCAAGAATACAGTCCAGGTTGTTTTCTTCAAGGCCCTCTGAGTATACCTTGTGGTGGTAATTTTTTAATCTTGTTTTTTTCACACACATTGCTTTTTGACTGCAACTTAGGAGAGCCTGTTACATGTTACTGCAAGAAAAAACTCCAGGTTGTTTTCTGCAAGGCCCCCTGAGTATATCTATGCCCCCCATGCATAGGTTTTCCAGGATTTTTGGGAAGGTACAGCGCAAATTATAGGACAGGCTGCCTTGGAACAGAAAAATGTTTGGAGCAGAACAGGTAGAAAATAGCAGTACAAGTAAAAACATTTAAAACCCACTGGAGCAGAAACCACAAATAAAAAATTAAAAGTTGGCCACTGTGTGGTACAGCTTACACCATGTACCTATACAGAGTGCAGGTTGTCCAGGGCAATCAGGACAGTAGAAGGAGGTCTCCTTTCGTTGCCCCCTGGTGTAGCACACTCTACACTTTCTCTGCGGGTTCTGCTTTTTTGGAGTAGGGGGGATTTTAAAAATGAAATGGGTAGCCCCAACCCTACTTTCCCCCATCACCGCCCGGGGACCAGGTGCATCGTGGTACAATATCCGCGAAATGACCTGGAGCTGAAATTGCAAAAAGGTCAGTCTCATTTCGGGGTTTGCTTTTTTGCAGAGCAAAAAAAAATTGTGGGTTGCAATTTGCATAAGATAAATAGCAACTTTTTTGTACAAGGCCTTGGTCTTACGCATGCTGAGGTAGGGCTGTAGCAGCTGGTCTGCCAAATCAACCCCCCCCAGGGCCGGGCCTTAAGTGTTCCGGCGCCCTGTGCGGACCTCCCCGTGGCGCCCTCCCCCCCCCCCCGTCTCTTTCCTCTCCCTCCATGTATGTGTCTCTCCCTTCCCATGTTTGTCCCTTTGGACTTCCTTGCGATGTCTGTCTCTCCCCCTCTTTCCCCATATCTGTTCTCTCTCCCCCTCCCCCCATATCTGTTCTCTCTCCCCCTCCTCCCCATATCTGTTCTCTCTCTCCCCCTCCCCCCATATCTGTTCTCTCTCTTCCCCTCCTCCCCATATCTGTTTTCTCTCTCCCCCTCCTCCCCATATCTGTTCTCTCTCTCCCCCTCCTCCCCATATCTGTTCTCTCTCTCCCCCTCCTCCCCATATCTGTTCTCTCTCTCCATCTCTGTTTTCTTTACTCCCCCCTCCTCTGTTCTCTTCTCTCCCCCTCCTGTTCTTTTCTCCCTCCACCTTTCTCTGTTCTCTCTACCCCTTTCTCTGTTCTCTCTCCCCCTCCCTTTGTTCTGTCTCTCCCTCTTCCCTCATTCTGTCTCCCCCCTCCCCTGCTCTCTCTGTCTCCCCCTCCCCTGCTCTCTCTCTCTCTCTCCCCCTCCCCTGTTCTGTCTCTTCCCCCATCCCCTGTTCTGTCTCTTCCCCCCTCCCCTGTTCTGTCTCTTCCCCCCTCCCCTGTTCTGTCTCTGCCCCCCTCCCTGTTCTGTCTCTGCCCCCTCCCCTTGTTCTTTTCTGTCCGTGAGGGGGCGGAGCTCACCAGTGAGAAGTGTAGCTCCACCCCACCCTGCTTCACGGGGAGCCGCGGGAAGCATGAGAATGTGCTGTTCGCGCTCCCCACACATAGTGATTTTGCAGGGTATTGGAAATCCAATACCCTGCATAATCACTATGTGTGGGGAGCGCGAGCAGCACATTCTCAGGCTGCCCGCAGCTCCCCGTGAAGCAGGATGGGGCGGAGCTACACCTCTCACTGGTGAACTCCGCCCCCTCCACCGGCAAGGCAAACCTTTTTTTTTTTACTTTTTTTTTGCTAGTCGGGCGGGCGCCCCTGGGGTGTTGCACCCCTAAGGCCGGCCCTGACCCCCCCCCCATATGCGTGTTATAGGCCTTGATGCACCCTTGTTTTCTGACCTCAGCTCTGCCACGTACATCGACCTCCACAGTCCTCTCATCATGGATGGTGCTGAGCAGACACACATCCTTCTTGTCTCTGTACTTAACAACCAAGAGCTCCTCTTGGCGCAGAGCTGAGGTCTCCCCCCTTTTTAACCGGGTCTGTGTCAAATTTTTGGGGAAACCTATGCAGTTCTGGCGTACAGTACCACATGCTACTGTATCAAAACAGTACAGTAGCTTGAACAAAGGTACACTTGTGTTGAAGTTATCTACGTACAAGTGGTACCCTTTGTACATATGGGGGAGTATTAGGTCCCAAACAATTTTGGCACTGGTTCCCAGATGTTCTGGACAACCTGGAGGGTCAAGGTGGCAATCCTTTCCCTCGTATACCCGGAAGGCCTGAGTGTACCCATTCTCGCTATCGCAAAGTTTATACACCTTGATGCCATACCTGGAGAGCTTGGAAGGTATATACTGTTTGAATCCCAACCTTCCCTTATATTTCATCAGGGATTCATCAACAGATATATTCTTCCCAGGTGTATAAACTTCTGCAAACCTGGCAGTGAGGTGGGTAATCAGGGGTGAATTTTAAACAGCCTGTCAAATTGGGGGTGCTCCCTAGGGGGGCACAGGCTGTTATCACTAAAATGCATATAACGCAGGAGCGTTTTATAACGCAGCCTGTGCATTTTCTGGGGGAAAATAGGGGTACTACAAATAGGACTCGTGCCCATCAATAAAGGGAGTGCCCATAATTTCTGCCTTCCCAAAAAGGACTGAGAGTTAGCAGCACGGTGCTGCTGAGCAAAAAGATTTGTTTGGGAGACAATGTCCCCCAAAATATCATCCCCCATAAAAATCTGAACAAACTGCAAAAAAAAAAATCCTGCGACATCAATATTGATGCCCGGAACTGCAGCGAAAGGAGGGATAGCTGGCCTTTAGCGATAAGGCGCTACCCACTCCTCAGCAGCATTGTTGTATCAGAACACTGATCAGGGTCAAAATCAGACCCTGAATCAGCAGCCTCAGAATCTGAGGCGAGGATGGCATAAGCCTCCTCCGCGCTATACAAGCGATCAGACATAACCCATACAAATAATTACTTTACGTGACCTCCTAGCGGGTATAATTACCCTTAATGGGTTTCAAAAAATAAATATGCAGATAGCAAAAATGTGCTTCTGCAGCCGGATCAGTGCAATCTCAAAGATCAACGGCAAAGAAGGGGTTAATAGCGCTGTAATAAATTACAGGTAAAAAAAATGAACCCCTAAAAAATGCACAGATAGCAAAAACGTACAGCTGTGCAAGATCACTGTTTACAAGTGATCAAAGACAGGGAAGGGGTTAAAACACAGGGAATGGCTTTGATAAAAGTCTTTGGGTCTCACAATATTAAATTTTATTAAAACTAACTAACTAACTCACTTTCACAATACTGATCTGTCTCTCTCTCTCACCAGAACGCAAGTGAGGAGAGGGAGGCAGATCCATACTGGTCTGAGTCAATATTGATAAATATTCTGAGCTCTCACCCCACCTCCTACCCCTGTAATTAGATGTTACTGATTGCCTCACTGATGAGGCAATCAAGTAACACCTCCAGGGGGTGGAAGCAGCTACTAGCTGCTTCCTGAAGCAACTGCCCTTAGAAGGGCATCGCCATCTTAGCCACATGGAGTGTGGCTGAAGATCGCGTTACTTTTTTTATTTTTTTATTTTTTTTTAAGTGTTGCTGACATCCTCCACCTCCAAGGCATGTCAGCAACACTTAGAGATGAATAGGAAGTGATGTAAAGGCAGTGTGCCTTTAAAACCGGCTTTTTAAATCGCTCCAGAGAGCGATCGAAAAAAGCCCGGCAGGTTTTTTTTTTATTACACGATGCCTCCACATGGAGACATCGTTGCAATACAGTTGAAGCACTGAAAGCGAAAAAAAACCCAGTAATATTGTGCCAGTCATAGCCCAGGAATATTGTGCCAGTCAGAGCCCAGTAACATTGTGCCAGTCAGAGCCCAGTAATATAGTGCTGGTCAGAGCCCAGTAATATTGTGACATTCAGAGCCCAGTAATATTTTGCCAGTCAGAGCCCAGTAATATTGTGCCATTCAGAGCCCAGGAATATTGTGCCAGTCAGATACCAGGAATATTGTGCCAGTCAGATACCAGGAATATTGTGCCAGTCAGAGCCTAGTAATATTGTGCCAGTCAGAGCCCAATAATATTGTGCCAGTCAGATACCAGGAATATTGTGCCAGTCAGAGCCCAGTAATATTGTGCCAGTCAGAGCCTGGTAATATTGTGCCAGTCAGAGCCCAGGAATAGTGTGCCAGTCAGAGCCCAGTAATATTGTGCCAGTCAGAGCCCAGTAATATTGTGCCATTCAGATACCAGTAATATTGTGCCAGTCAGAGCCCAGTAATATTGTGCCAGTCAGAGCCCAGAAATATTGTGCCAGTCAGATACCAGGAATATTGTGCCAGTCAGATACCAGGAATATTGTGCCAGTCAGAGCCTAGTAATATTGTGCCAGTCAGAGCCCAATAATATTGTGCCAGTCAGAGCCCGGTAATATTGTGCCAGTCAGAGCCCAGGAATAGTGTGCCACTCAGAGCCCAGTAATATTGTGCCAGTCAGAGCCCAATAATATTGTGCCATTCAGATACCAGTAATATTGTGCCAGTCAGAGCCCAGTAATATTGTGCCAGTCAGAGCCCAGGAATATTGTGCCAGTCAGATACCAGGAATATTGTGCCAGTCAGAGCCCAGTAATATTGGGCCAGTCAGATACCAGGAATATTGTGCCAGTCAGAGCCCAGCAATATTGTGCCAGTCAGAGCCCAGCAATATTGTGCCAGTCAGATACCAGGAATATTGTGCCAGTCAGATACCAGGAATATTGTGCCAGTCAGAGCCCAGTAATTTTGTGCCAGTCAGAGCCCAGTAATATTGTGCCAGTCAGAGCCCAAGAATAGTGTGCCAGTCAGAGCCCAGTAATATCGTGCCAGTCAGAGCCCAGGAATATTGTGCCAGTCAGAGCCCATGAATATTGTGCCAGTCAGAGTCCAGTAATATTGTGCAAGTCAGATACCAGGAATATTGGGCCAGTCAGAGCCCAGTAATATAGTGCCATTCAGATGCCTGTAATATCCTCCCCCCCAAGCCCCCCCCCCCAGTACTCACCGAATGCTTCTGCTCTGTGTCCCCGGCTGGATGTCTCCTCCGTGCAGTCTTCCCTCCTGCACAGAGAAGGGAAACAGTCACCGGATGTGATGTGACGTCACATCCGGAGTCAGTTGTTTTTTTTCGGTCGTCGCATCCAGTGGATGCGTCTTGCCAGAAAAAACGTTCACAAGCGCAATGCGCTGTGAACATGGCAAGCAAGGGCTGGGGGCCCACGGGACACCTGCCTTGGGCCCCACAGAAGTAACTGGGCTCATGGCAGCTGCCCCGTTTGCCCCGCGTTAAAGACTACATTAGCACTAACTCTAGATGCTAACCCTAAATGCTAACCCCAGATGATAACCATAAAATTATTTTTTTCTCAGTGTAACGTGGATGACTGCCTCTAGATGCCGTCTAGCAACAGTACAGAGTGAAGGCAGTGATATCTGATCATCACTCTTGCAGGTTCAAGGTAAGTAACATATTTGAGGAAAATACTGCTTTCAAATGTGACACACACTGTCACAATCGAGTTATGAGTTAATTAAGTTTTGAGGTGAGGTGCACAGACATTGGGGATGGGCAACAGGATATTATGACATGTAGAATTTCAGCAAATGAGATTTCTATCCTATTATGTTATAGGTTTAAAAAGTTCTAGTATATCTGGGACAATGCAACTATTTACAGCTCTCTACATTGTTCCTTTCCCAAGATATGAGATAATTATGTTTTGAGAAGAAACTCAACTTGCAGAACAATGATTGTGAACTGCTACAAGATGGAGCGACAAAACTGTTAAGGAAACAAAGGTATGACTTGCTGAACAACTAAGTAGTTTCTTAGTGGAGGAGAACATAGCACTGTGTGCACAAGCTGTGCCAACCTTACATTTGATAGGGGCAACAAAAAAAAGAACAAGTCAGAGGAGGAAAAATTTACTCTGGCAGCAGAGGGAATAACATTTCTGAGGAAGTGGTAAAGAAAAGGTAGGAACATTTAACAAACTTATCCACCATAGACAGCATGTTATATCACACTGAACTCAAAACTTTAGTTTATGTAAAGCATGTAATAGCCATGTATAGAAGTATAAGAGAAGGGGAACACAATTCTATACTGAGAGTAAGGTCACCACTAACAAGAGATAGCCCCAAGAAAGAGATTTTCCATTGTCAAAAATAGGAAAAAGAATTAGATACACAAACACACACAATATCAAAATATCAACATAAATGTATCTAGTTTATGGATGCACAAAGGGTTTTAAGAAAATTGACAGTTAACAGATAGTTTTTTAAACTATCAGCACTTATGTGTACCAGTGAAGGATACTTTTATTTGCACAGATTTTTTTTTTTTAAATTGAGAGGCACACCAAAATATTTATAATAAAAACATAGCAAAATATGATGCAGCACCTCAGATGAATCCATTAAAAACACAATATAAAAAAAGGGAAAAGGGTGTGTAGCTTTCAATACTAAAACAAAAATGTGTTTTAAAGTACAAAAAAGTGTACGAATTGCATGCAATAATACTTACATTTGAAAGCATGCAGTGAGGCAATGCAGAACAAGCATAATCAGTGCCAAAGAGCTGTATTGTGGTGACTATTTTTTATAGTTACATTTATCAATGCTACCTATCTGCCTTTTTTACATAGATGTTAACCCCTTGTCGACAAAGGACGTGCCAGGCACGTCCTGGGAGAAACTCCCTTGACGACAAAGGACGTGTCTGGCACGTCCTGCGGTAAATCAAGCGGTTTTCGCGATCAACGATCACAAAAACCGCTTTAACGGTGCTGGTCTATTGCCTCGATGTCGAGGCAATAGCCAGCACCGAAATTTCTGCTCTGGGGCACCCACGATCGCCCCACGGAGCGATCGTGGACCCCATATTGACGGAGCATGCTGCTCCGTCAATATGGCTATGCCCTCTGCTGGTCTGAGCTTCGGAAGTGAAAGTAACTTCACTTCCGTCGCTCTGAATATGCTACTTGACTGCCCCTAGTGGTAGTTAAGTAGCATAGCAATGGAAAAAATTAGCCTACATGGTTAAACTTAAATAATTTTTAGCATAAGGGATAGGGTTAAAATTAAATTAAAATTAAAACATATTAAGGGATATAATAAGGATTAGAGTTGGGGTTAAATTTAGTGTTAGGGTTACATTTTGGGTTTGGGTTGGGGTCAAAAGGTCAATATAGGAAAAAAACAAAAACCGCTATTTTTGGTTTTTGCCCCATAACTCGCAAAAAAATACCAAAAATTATGGAAACATGCGAATTTCTGAACTCGGGACAACATTTAGAAACTATTTAGAAGGGGTCTTTTTTTAATGATTTTATTTGTGTAAATTATATTTTAGGTCAAAGTTAGAAAAAGTGGGTTTTTTTAATTTTTCATAATATTTTATGATTTTATTTGTAGTAAATTATAAGATATGATGAAAATAATGGTATCTAATGAAAGCCCTTCTTATGACGATAACAACAACATATAATTTGTGTGGGTACTGTATGTGAGAAAGAATAAAATTGCAGTTAAACATAAACACCCCAGAAATGTCAAAACAGCCATTGTCACCAAAGGAAAGTCAAGGTGAAAATGTCTTGTCACTAAGGGGTTAAACCTTCTTCTAAATGTTATCCAGCTTCAGGAGTATCAGATCACTCTGCACTATTTCTTGAAATTAAGAACAACTCACAATATCATATAAAATTTAACACGATATTAGATTAGGCCAAAAATGATTTGCTAAAATAAGCTCAAAACTTTCTAGAAACTAATGACTAAGTGTCAGACTCAATTTAAAATTTATATCATTATTTGTATGGAAGGAGAAAAAAAATCTAGGATATCGGTAAATTTGTTAAAGAGACATCTCTGAGGAAATGGGCTTGGATATCCAGGTGTTTATAATCTTTCTGAGGCCTGCAGTTTCATACATACAGTCAGGACCATAAATATTGGGACATCAACACAATTCTAATCTTTTTGGCTCTATACACCACCACAATGGATTTGAAATTAAATGAACAAGATGTGCTTCAACTGCAGACTTTCAGCTTTAATTTGAGGGTATTTACATCCAAATCAGGTGAACGGTGTAGGAATTACAACAGTTTGTATATGTGCCTCCCACTTTTCAAGGTACCAAAAGTAATAGGACAATTGGCTGCTCAGCTGTTCCATGGCCAGGTGTGTGTTATTCCCTCATTATCTCATTTACAAGGAGCAGATAAAAGGTCCAGAGTTAATTTCAAGTGTGCAATTTGCATTTGGAATCTGTTGTCACTATCAGTGAAGCAAGCCATCATTAGGCTGAAAAAACAAAACAAACCCATCAGAGATATAGCAAAAATATTAGGTGTGGCCGAATCAACTGTTTGGAACATCCTTAAAAAGAAAGAACGCACCGGTGAGCTCAGCAACACCAAAAGACCCGGAAGACCACGGAAAACAACTGTGGTGGATGGCCGAAGAATTCTTTTCCTGGTGAAGAAAACACCCTTCACTACAGTTGGCCAGATCAAGAACACTCTCCAGGAGGTAGGTGTATGTGTGTCAAAGTCAACAATCAAGAGAAGACTTCACCAGAGTGAATACAGAGGGTTCACCACAAGATGTAAACCATTGGTGAGCCTCAAAAACAGGAAGGCTAGATCAGAGTTTGCCAAACTACATCTAAAAAAGCCTTCACAGTTCTGGAACAACATCCTATGGACAGATGAGACCAAGATCAACTTGTACCAGAGTGATGGGAAGAGAAGAGTATGGAGAAGGAAAGGAGCTGCTCATGATCCAAAGCATACCACCTCATCAGTGAAGCATGGTGGTGGTAGTGTCATGGCGTGGGCATGTATGGCTACCAATGGAACTGGTTCTCTTGTATTTATTGTTAATGTGACTGCTGACAAAAGCAGCTGGATGAATTCTGAAGTGTTTCGGGCAATATTATCTGCTCATATTCAGCTAAATGCTTCAGAACTCATTGGCGGCTCTTCACAGTGCAGATGGGCAATGACCCGAAGCATACTGCAAAAGCAACCAAAGACTTTTTTAAGGGAAAGAAGTGGAATGTTATACAATGGCCAAGTCAATCACCTGACCTGAATCCGATTGAGCATGCATATCACTTGATGAAGACAAAACTGAAGGAAAAATGCCCCAAGAACAAGCAGGAACTGAAACCCAGCGTCTGGTGATGTCTATGCGTTCCAGACTTCAGGCTGTAATTGACTGCAAAGGATTTGCAACCATGTATTAAAAAGTGAAAGTTTGATTTATGACTGTTAATCTGTCCCATTACTTTTGGTCCCTTAAAAAGTGGGAGACACATATACAAACTGTTGTAATTCCTACACCATTCACCTTATTTGGATGTAAATACCCTCAAATTAAAGCTGAAAGTCTGCAGTTAAATCACATCTTGATTGTTTCATTTCAAACACATTGTGGTGGTGTATAGAGTCAAAAAGATTAGAATTGTGTTGATGTCCCAATATTTATGGACCTGACTGTATTTTGGCTTGTGTTCTTAAAAAAGATTTATCCCCTGGTTGGTGCATATTTTTGGGTTGATTCAGATATAAGGGTTGACTTAGGTAGCTCTGGTTTTCAGCACCAAAATGGTGCTTGCGAATTGCAGATGCATTCAAATCACATCATTGGAACTATTCGAAAAATAATTTACAATTCCACACCAATAATTTCCAAAATCAAATGCAACTGAAATATGTCCAAAACTCACTGAACCAAAGAGGTAGCCTCAAAATTGTCATCATATCCTATAGGAGCTTTTCCAAAAAGAAAAAATAGCCAGAAATTTGTGAAATTTAACCGATATTTAACCGAATCAAAACCTAAATAAAAATCAGAAATGAACATAATTTCAACAAAATTATGCCTTTTGAAGGCTGAAAACGACATGCAGCCAAGAACAGAATATCAGTTGTGAGATATTCACATACCATGGAACACATTTGATTTTAAGTACCAATATTTGTAATAATAGAAACATGTATTCAATGCAAAAGTGCAAACAAGCACAAAGATAATTGGGGCCACAGCCAGAAACCCCAGTAAGAAGATGGAAAAATACCCTCTGGAAAGAGATAACCCAGCATGTCAACACAGTTGGAATGCAAAATATATCAATAGCTGTGTTTTAACAAAAGGTTACAACCATCACAATACTGGGCTACATGATACATGACACATTCCCATCCACACATAACAAAAACACCTGTAGTTACTATCATACATTTGTTACCCGAGCGAACACAACTCATTTGATAAAGCCACATGTCTGCATGATGACACATATAACTCATCGTGTCCTGCTGTCGTATTGCAGGTACTCAGATATCAGGAGACAGATGGTAAAGATGATGAAAAAGGCAAGACCAACAGGTGTACCACAGCAACCCCAATCCAACCTCTATACTTATGAGCTGGTGCTCTGCAGCCCCATGGCTCCAGCAACTACATGTGGCTCTGAAGGATACTTTCATCTCAAAAGCTACTATTGCTAAGTTGATGTTTATTTTATGTAATGCTTAGTTTATGATAACTGATGTACTCAAGGAAAAAATGCTGGCAAACCTGGTCTTTATACCTGTATCCTGTTTTTGCAAGAAGATTCTGTCATTTAACCAAAAGGAATCATATATATCCACATTCAGGGCCGGACTGGCCCACCGGGATACCGGGAAAAATCCCGGTGGGCCGCCTGCCCCGGGGCCGCCTTGGCCACTTAAAGTGAAGCAGCGGCGGCCGCCACTTTAAGAGTTCGGCTGCTGCAGCATCCGGCGGCAGCAGGCGAATTTCGTAAAGCGGCGACGGCCGCCGAATTGCTTAAAGTGGCCCACCGCCACTTTAAGCAATTCGGCGGCCGTCGCCGCTTTAAGAATTTCGCCTGCTGCCGCCGGATGCTGCAGTTGCAGTTCCGGCGGCGGGATGGGGAGCAGGAGAAAGCAAGGTGAGTGAGACATAAAGGGCAGGGGGTGAAAGACACTACAGGGGGAAGGGTGGGGTGAAAGACACTACAGGGGGAGGGGGAAGGGTGGGGTGAAAGACACTACAGGGGGGGGGTGAAAGACACTACAGGGGGAGGTGGAAGGGGGGGGGGGTGAAAGACTGTACAGGGGAAGAGGAGGGTGTGAAAGACTACAGGGGGAAAGGGGTGAAAGACTACAAGGGGAAAGGGGTGAAAGACTACAGGGGGAAAGGGGTGAAAGACACTACAGGGGGAGGGGGTGAAAGACACTAAGGGGGAAGATGGGAAGAGAGACGCCACAGAAAGGACAGAGAGAGAGAGAGATGCCACAGAAAGGACACACAGAGAGCGAGACCCCACAGAGAGAGAGACGCCACAGAGAGAGAGACCCCACAGAGAAAGAGACGCCACAGAGAGAGAGAGAGACGCCACAGAGAGAGAGAGAGAGACGCCACAGAGAGAGAGAGAGAGACGCCACAGAGAGAGAGAGAGACGCCACAGAGAGAGAGAGAGACGCCACAGAGAGAGAGAGAGACGCCACAGAGAGAGAGAGATGCCACAGAGAGAGAGAGAGACGCCACAGAGAGAGAGAGATATGCCACAGAGAGAGAGAAATAGACGCCACAGAGAGAGAGAAAGAGACGCCACAGAGAGAGAGAGAGATGCCACAGAGAGAGACGCCACAGAGAGAGAGAGAGACGCCACAGAAAGGACAGAGAGAGAGAGAAAGGACAGAGAGAGAGAGACGCCACAGAAAAGACAGAGAGAGAGACGCCACAGAAAAGACAGAGAGAGACGCCACAGAAAAGACAGAGAGAGAGACGCCACAGAAAAGACAGAGAGAGAGATGCCACAGAAAGGACAGAGAGAGACAGGCTACAGATATGCGAGAGACAGGCTACAGGATATGTCTCACACACTGCCCTGATATATACCTCTGCACAGGGCAATTCATATAACTCTGTGTACATACTGGAGGTATATATATTGCACGAGACAGGCTTATATATCAGTCTTATCTATAAATAATACACTGTTCAGATGTGCTTTTTAACCCTTTAAGGACCAGGGATTTTCCTGGGCCAAGGACCAGAGCGTTTTTCAATTTTTAATACGCGGTTTTTGAAACATAATTTCCCTCTCTCTCATTTAACGTACACATACAAGTTATATGTTGTTTTTTAAAGGACAGTTAGAGCTTTCTTTTGATACCCTATACATAAAAATGATTTACATTTTAGTATTAAAAAATAAATATAAAAGAGGAAATTTTTGAGGAAAAAAAAGTTTTTCCCCATTATTTTCCCAGTAATAACCTACATAACTAGTGCAACACTAACCCACTTATCCCCCCTAATTAACTAACTAATAAAAAAGAAAAACATTGGTTCCCAAACCCCCCATAACAAAAAATACAGAAAAAAACTCTGAAGAGTGCGATGTCAGATCAGTAAAAATCATGGAACAGGCATGCAGGGGTTAAATTCTATTAAATAAATATATTAAAATTACCTTTATTTATTTAAAAAAACTTTATAAATTGTAAAAATAAAAAAATCTGTTAAAAAAAAACTAAATGAGGGCCATAAAGTGGAAGGAAACTGATCACAGTTAAAAACTGTGATCAGCAATGAAAGGGTTAATTTTTTATTTTTTTATTTTTTTTTAACCTCTGTATTTAATTAATTTATTTTTACTTACAGGTCACTCTCTGTCACTATAAGAATGTGAAGCACAGAGAGTGAATTAGAGGCAGTGTGTGAACACACTGACTTTGCCATCTAATTTGCATGTTATTGCGGTGATCACTCAATCACCGCGATCACATGCCCGGAAATCCACCGATCGGGTCCAGGAGCTTTGCCTCGGGTGCGAGGCTTAGTCCTGGACCCGTTGCAGACTAGCTGGTGGTGCACACGGAGCGCACCGCCGGCTAGAATGCATGACGAGTTAACTCGTCATAAGGTCGCTAATGCTGCGGCTCTTATGACGAGTTAACTCGTCATAAGGACGGGAAGGGGTTAAAATGCATGATTTTCCCTTCTATGAATAAAAAAATGATATTATGCGATGGGGCTGGTATATACATTTTTTCCAGGGCTGGTTTTTGTTCCCAGTCCGGCCCTGTCCACATTCAAGTAAGGGACCATTGTGGTAATGGTTTCTTTTGAAGTATATGTTGTCAAACAGTTTTGAATAGGAAGAACAAAAGGCTAATTTTGTTCTTTGGAGATCTTCACTGAAATGCATTCTGTTCTAATGGGTAGAAATGTGGTACTCTATGGTATCTCCTCCAACATCTTTTCTTGATGTTTTCTGTTCCTAAAAGTACAGCATCATGTGCCTGGATAATACGTATCAACATCATTCTTGTCAGGGTTTTCCCTGCAGAGCAAAATTAACTGTGCTTCCTTAACCACTGTGCATCCAGAAAAATTAAAAGTAAATAAAACAGGTAAGTAATGCAGAAAAAAAAATTCAAGATTAGTGCCAAACTGGATTTGGGTTGGGAATTTTAGACAAAGTTCACAAATCACTGAATTGTGGCTACTCAATATCCCTGAATTTGGGTCCACCTAATCAGTCACATCTTGCTTGTGATTGGAACTTGTGCAAAGACACCATGCAGGGCTCAGGAGTTAGAGGGTATTCAGAGAGAGAGATAAAAAGATATAGAAGAGTGAATTGGTGAGTGTTGTAGTGTGTCAATAGTGTGTCTGTGAGTGTATCAATCATGTCTCTGTGAGTGTGCACATATTTTACATATTACATATTGCACATCTACTTTAGTATTTAAACATATGTTTCACTTTTATTTTCACATAACATATTTTAGTTTTTCTTTTATGTGTGGAGGTGGGGATGGAGGGGTGTGGGGAGAAGGTAGAGAGGAGAGGGTCTAGGAGGGGGAGGAGAGGAGGGTTGGAGTGAAGAGAGTAGTGTTGGGAAGGAGGAGGGCAGAGGCAGAAGTGAGTAAAAAAGAGGTGAAGTCAGGTTAGTGAAGGGGGGAGGAGGACCGGGAAGCAGGGAAACCATTCTAAGGGCGGAGCTCCCATTGTGTCTGTCTCTTCCCCCCTTCCCTCCCCTTGTTTCTCTCTGCCCCCCTCCCCTTGTTTCTGTCTCTTCCCCCCTCCTTCCCCTTGTTTCTCTCCCCCCCCCTCGTTACTCTGCCCCCCCCCCCTGTTATTCTGTCCCCCCCCTCACCTGTTTCTTGCTCCCTGGTGGCTAGTGGGGGCAGCCGGGGATGTATGCACTATACATAATAGACGGAAGTGTCGGGCAGCATGGAAGATGTCTGCACGATTCGTGCAGACATCCCCCAGCTTCCCGATTCTCCCTGGTGGCTAGCGAGGCAGCGGAGTATGTCTGCGCGATGAGCGAGACCTCCCCTGCTGCCGCCCGGAACGACAGCCAGGACTTTTATGAGGAAGCCGAAAATGCCGAAATTCTCATTGCGCAGACATCCCCTGCTGTTAGAGAGGGGGATCCAGGTCCCCTGCAGCTCTGCTGGGGACCTGGATCCCAGTCTTATAGTCTGACCTCAATTTGAGGTCAGATTATAAGACGACCTCGATTATAAAAGGGGTATTATCACTTCCCTTGCTGATCACAGTTTCTTTTTACTGTGATCCGTTTCCTTCCAAGTTTATGGACCTCATTTAGTTTTTTCAAAATAAATTTTATTTTGTACATTTTTACTATATTACTTATATTCTTTTCATGTATTAATGTAATTACAGTTAACTCCTACAAGCCGGTGCTGTGATTATGACCAGAGCATTCGTGACGTTAACCCATTCGTGACGTTGGGACGTTCTATGCCGTCCTGATTTTAAGTCCCTTAAAGTCGTTAGGACGACATAGTACGTCCTGTGTTAAACAGCTCATATCGCGGCTCGGATCATGCTGCAGGCACTTGCAGTGGGATCCCACCTGTCAGATGAGGCCATTTTAAATGGCCTCAGTCTGACAGGGGAAATTTAGCTGGTGCTCAAAACGAGCACCAGCTACATTTCTCTAAATCGTGCGTGACGTCCGAAGGGCTTGCAATTTTTGGGCAGGGACCCACAGGGTCTATTAAGACCCTGATTGGGTCTCTGCCATAGTGTTTCTGGCTAACGATCACCTTGTGATCAGTGGCCAGGAACAAATCGTGACGTTTTGGTGCTTACGTCATTTGGGACTCAAGCACCATGCGTCACAAAGAGGTTAAAACTCTCCACTTTTTTCAATTTATTTTTTAATACTAAATTCAAATCATTTCATGCTATTGGCAATTCTATAAACCGAAATAGAGTCGGTTTATGGAATACCAATAGCAAAATAGCCATTACATAAACCGACATAATGAACGAATTTCGGTTTATGGAATTGGCAATGGCATTCTATAAACCGACTCTATTTCGGTTTATAGTAATGCCATTGCAAATAGCATTACATTATACATTCCATAAACCGAAAGTCTATTAAACCGAACGTCGTTCGGTTTATAGACTTTCGGCTTATAGAACAGCAATAGCATTACATGTATTCTATAATCCGAACGTCGTTCGATTTATAGACTTTCGGCTTATAGAATACTATTGGCTTTCTATAAACCGAACTAGAGTCGAGTCCCCATTCATAAGAAATTCTTATGAATGAGGAGGGACTCTAGTTAGGTTTATAGAAAGCCAATAGTATTCTATAAGCCGAAAGTCTTTAAAACGAACGACGTTCAGTTTATAGAATACATGTAATGCTATTGCTGTTCTATAAGCCGAAAGTCTATAAACCGAGCGACGTTCGGTTTATAGACTTTCGGCTTATAGAACAGCAATAGCATTACATGTATTCTATAAACCGAACGTTGTTCGTTTTAAAGACTTTCGGCTTATAGAATACATGCAATGCTATTGGCTTTCTATAAACCGAAAGAGTCCCCATTCATACGAATAGGTCAATTTCGGTTTATAGAAAGCCAATAGCATTACATGCATTCCATAAACCGAAAGTCATTCATTTTGTTTTATGGAATGTACAATGCTATTGGTATTGTATAAACTGACTCTATTTCGGTTTAGAATGCCAATAGCACGAATGGACGAATGAACGAATGATTTTCGTTTATTAACCATTCGTTCATTCGGATTTTGTTAGTTAACATTTTCGTTATTCGTTTTTCGGACGAATGGACGAAAATGCTATTTTCGTCCGAAAATGCATTAGTCCGAAAACGAATGCACATGTCTAATTTCTTACTACAAACTGAATACGGAGAAATCTAGGGTCCTTTTGATTACCATCTCGGATCCTCTGTTAAAAGCTTTAAAACAGTGATTTCCCTTTGACTGGTCCAGCAGTCAAATTAATTATTTGGGATTAGTCATCCCAGGAGATATAGATAATATTATGGAAGTAAACTTTTTGAGACTTTTCAGACAGACTAATGGCTGGTTGAGGGAGTGGCGACGGGGAGAAACATCTTGGTGGGGGAAAATTAATATACTGAATTCTTATCTTGTCCCAAAATGGTCCTATTTGTTTCGAATGATCCCCTTATCGGTCCCTACCGCCTTGTTAGAGATGGTCCAGTAGAGCTTTATGGCCTTTGTGTGGAAGGGGAAAAAGCCGAGAATGGGTGCAAACTTATTGGCAAAGAATTATTACAAGGGAGGGCTTAACTTCCCCCTGATAAAAGACTGTTTCTCAGCAAATATGCTTGTCCACATATATAACTTCCAAGTGACGGCCAACCATTTAGTTCCCTGGTTTCTGCTAGAATAGGAACGTTTTGGACTTAAACAGCTGGACGGGCTCATATGGTTAAGGATGGATAGGCCAAGCTTGGAAGTCCTTATGACACAAAACATGGTTCTGGGCCAGACGGTTTAAGCAAGGCAACCTTGCCTTGCCCAGAGCCTCTGGTTCTGGGCCAGACGGTTCAAGCAGTCTTTTGGGTCTTCAGGGGGAAATTTTGGATACGTATAAAATCAGAGAGCTGGAACTTGTAATGGATGATATTTCCCTGAGACAGATTTAGTGAAATGGCAGTTCCCACCCACCGAGAAATTTAATTATCTAAGGATTAAAAGCTTTCTGTCTGTGTCCATGTATAATTCCACCTGTAAGAGGGACAATGTGTTAGTTAAGATTTTCTGTAATGATACAGTGGACAAGGTTCTTTCCAAGGCTAAAAAGGCTTTATCGATAGTTTCCAATAACCATATTACTACTACAGTCCAGAGTCATTGCATCTGTAAGGAAATAGAGTACTAGGTGAACACAGTAAGTCAGTACCGGAGGACAAGGGGGGACTGCAAATGAGAAAATGCTGGGGAAACTGCAAAACCAAGGATATTATGGCCAAAGAAAGCTGGTCCCACAGGGCTACTGGGGGTGGACCTCCTCAGATGCTCCATTACAATGGTTGGCAGGAGATAGAGACTGCTGTGCAGGGCATACCCAGTGGTGTAGATGTGCTTGTTCCTAGAACCCATGTTGCACCTGGTGAGTATTACTCCATCAGCAACATCTGCCTCATGGCATAGGTGACTCCAGCTCACGAACACAGGTGTCCATATAGCATCATATGGTGAGGGGGCTCAAGAAGAGCATAGTCCAACACAGCCAGTTAAACCCACTGCTGAACCCTTTTTGCCACCCAGCAGCCTACTTCTGCAAGCTTTCCACCAACCATCAACATCACAAGACCCCTCAGCATGACTGGTATTATTCAGTACAACATTCCCACCTGGTCCTCCTGCCTCGTTTACTGCTGCTGGACAGGTCACCACACCTCCATGTGGACACTGCCCCCGGAACTGCTGCTGTCAACATTGCTGCCACTGCTCCTGATGTGCGTGGTAGTGATGATGCAGCAACACCATGGCAACAAGTGCAGGCATGTAACTTGGACAGATTTTGACGACATATCCAGGGCCGTCTTTAATAGTGATTGGACCCTGGGCAAGCTTTTGCTTGGGCCCCCTGGACCCTGCCCCCTCCCCTGCATGCAATCCCGCCATCCATCGCAATGTTACCCCCACCCCCCACCCCCACCACACACACACACAAACATAAAAATAAGCACACACACAATTGGACTTTTCTTGCAGTGAGTATTTTTATTGCATTGTATAAAATGTGTATATTACGTGTATAATTGCAGTGTATAAACTGTATATTTGGATACAAAAAGTGTATATATGGCTGCAATATGTATACCATCTTACTATTCAACACTGCACTACAACTACTCATTACCTAAATGACAAAAATATACACAGATATTAGAGAGCACTTACATATGTTCATATATTTTTCTAAATATCTATACACATCTCGCTCTCTCTCACTAGTTGCATTTATACTTATATGAACTTCTTAATATTATATTCTACTATTTTCATATGTAATAAAAATGTTATTGAAGAGTGGCATTTCTTGTTTTTATTCCCTTTTTCTGCACCCACATTGCACCTAAAGGACTTAACACAGACCCATAGAGTAGCCACAGCACTTGTCATGCACCTATATTGCACCCACAGCACTTGTCATGCACCTATATTGCACCCACAGCACTTGTCATTCACCTAAATTGCACCCACAGCACTTGTCATGCACCTATATTGCACCCACAGCACTTGTCTTGCACCTATATTGCACCCACAGCACATGGCTTACACTCATTTTGAACCCACACAATTTTGCATGCTACAGTGTAAATTTGCCCCACAGAACATACCACAGTTTCACTTTGTTCCACTGAACTGCCCATGCAGAAAAAAAGCCACACTGTCACTTTCCCCCATAGTACATGTTATTTTTCCCCACAGAACATGTCACAGTCAATTTGTCATTGCATATGCAACAGACAGTCTGCCTGTTAAAATATGACACCGTTTTATAATGGGTACATGGATTAAGAGAGTGGTCCAAAGCCAAAAACGCGGATTACCGCAGGTAACATGGTTCGAACTAGACCAACCGAGAGACTCAGGTTCAGATGGGGGAAAAAGAAGCACCAGGACACAAAATGTTTAAATGTATCTCAATAAATACCCAGGGTCTCAATTCCATTTTTAAAAGTCTGATGGTGTATGATACTTTGAGTAAAAAAGCTATTCACATTGGTTTTCTACAAGAAACCCACTGGACGGACGATAAATCCCAAGTGTGGGGTGGAAAAAAATTTCCAACTATAATTCATGCATCTATGAAATAAAAAAAAAAAAGAGGAGTAGCAATAGTATTTTCTAACAGTTTGCAAACGGAGGTGCTCACAAAAATTTTAGATCCCGAAGGCAGATTCGTTATATTGGTGGTTAATATAGAAGGGGAATTTTATACTCTGGTTAACGTATACCTACCAAATAAAAACCCGGTAGGTCTACTGTCTAGTATCCTGGATAATACGGATTAGATCAAAAAAGGTACACTAATAATTGCTGGAGACCTAAATTGCGTCTTAGACCCATGTTTGGATAAGAAATTAATAAAAACAAATCCGATAGATAGGTCGATTATCTCTCAAGCCAGACGTCTTAGAACGCTATGTAAAAAACACGGCCTATATGATTTATGGCGAACTTTACATCCCAGCGATAAAGATTACACACATCTATCAAGAGTACACGGGTCTTACTCACGATTAGACTATTTTCTAGGTACACACCAGACAATCAAAAGAACAAAAAAAGTCTATATATCAGAAAATACGTGGTCAGATCACAGTAGTGTCACATTAGAATTAGGAGAAAAAATTTCAGAAGGTCAAACCACATGGAGATTGAATGACTCCTTACTAAAAGATCAGAATAATATAGCATATATATCGAAGATGTCAAAACTATTTTTCAAAGAAAATTCCTCAGATGAAATCTCAAACACTACACTTTGGTGTACCTACAAAGCAGTGATAAGAGGATACTGGATAAAAATACATAAGAACAATAATCGTAAGAAAGGGAAAGATCTATCAGATTTATATATAGACTTCTATGACCTCTCAAATGCGAACAAAATAGATCCATCCAAATGCAACGCTAAAAGAATATTGGAAATACAGATTAAAATTAATGCTAAACTAGAACAGAAGATGCTAAACACTTTGAACAGGCTGAGGATAAATACCTACCATAAAGGAAACAGGGCAGACAAACTGTTGACCAACAAATTAAAAACACACTATGCCAAAAGAACAATAGAGAAAATAATAGCGGGCGATAAGACCTATTTAAACCCAAAGGAGATTGGTAACCAATTTAACGAATTCTATCACAAATTATATAATTTACCACAAACCAATAATTTAGAAGCTATAGATAAGTATCTGCAGAATACAAAAATTCCTAAGATCCCAGAAACTTGTTTAACAAGTCTAAATGCCCCTTTTACCGAGAAAGAACTAGACAGAGCTATAAACAATGTGGCCCTGGATAAAACACCTGGTCCAGATGGATATACCAACCTCTTTTATAGAATCTTTAAAGAAGAGATTAAAGAAAACTTAACAAAAACATTTAACGAAATGGCGGATAAGAGATCTACCCCAGGAGAATTACTAAAAGCCAACATACTGCCTATATTAAAACCTAATAAATCACCAACGGATGTAAAGAATTACAGGCCCATATCACCCATAAATGGGGATATGAAGCTCTACGCCACTATACTTGCTAAAAGGCTAAAAGACGTAATAGCTACAGTCATACACCCAGATCAAATTGGTTTTATACCGGGCAGATTCGCATCCAATAATACTAGAAGGTTAATGGACATTATGGACCAAACAGAGCTGGTCGGTGCCCCATTGCTGACCCTGGCTCTGGACGCAGAAAAAGCGTTCGACAGGGTCAGCTGGGGGTACCTAGAAAAAGTCCTAAGAGTCTTTGGTATTGAAGGTTGGTTGCTCAACGCGATCATGGCCCTATATACTGCCCCAACAGCTAGAACAGTAGGTCCAAATGTCTGTGCCGGGTGGTTCCCACTCTCTAACGGAACAAGGCAGGGGTGTCCCTTATCCCCCCTCATTTATATATTGTCAATCGAACCGCTGGCAATAAACATACGTAACAACGAGGAAATAATGGGCTTTAAAACTAAAGACGGTAACCATAAAATAGCCCTATACGCAGACGATATCCTGATTTCTCTTACCTCGCCCCTCCACTCTCTCCCTTACCTTATGGAAGAAATAAACAGCTATAGTTCGATATCCAACTACAAACTAAATCTAGATAAAACCACTGCAATGACAAAAAATATACATGTCCAGACTCTTATTAACCTAAAAGACCAATTTAAGTTTCAATGGAATTCTAATAGCTGTGAATACCTAGGCTTAGAATTCCCACCTGAGGTTAATAGAATAATGGAAACAAACTTTCTCAGACTGCTAAAAGATACAAATAAATCCCTACTGGAGTGGAGGCGAGTGGAGGTGTCATGGTGGGGTAAGATCAACCTGATTAATTCATATATCATACCTAAATGGTGTTACTTATTCAGGATGATCCCATGGGGAATACAAAAACCATGGCTAGATATGGTCCAATCCAAATTTAAATCATTTATATGGAATGGAAAAGCCCCAAGGATTAACCAAAACAACATGTCTAGAAAAATAAACCAAGGTGGATTAAACTACCCAAATATTATGAATAATTACCTATCCTGTATGACCGTTCATGCTTATAATATTCAAAACCCGGTAAACCAACAAGAACCTTGGCATACCATAGAAAAGGAATCCACAGGAAAAGATGACCTAGAATATTATCTATGGTTAAATAGTAATAAAATGCAAGTTAAAAATTTGATGCAAAAGTCAAGAGTATTGGGACAGGTAATAAAAGAATGGGACAATATTAAAAAGAAAACTAATCTTCAGAACAAAATGATTCCTTCATGTAAGATAAAATCCTTAGAATATAACATGCAAAACCTCTCCTTAAATAATTGGGGTGAGTTACAAAACCTCCCTCTGAGAGATCTTTATGAACAGGGAAACTTAATACCATTCGTAGATCTGGCAAACAAATATTCTCTCCCGTCAAAAGAATTATTCTCACATCTTAGAATTAAGAATTTTCTTAAGAAAAGCCTGGAAAATGAACAAAATAACTTACAAAAGGAGTTTATAAATATTTTTACATATAAACAGATTCCCAAAATCACCACTAAAGTCAATAGGATAGTCAACATGCTAAATATACAACCCATTAAAGCTAAGAAGGTATGGGAAAAAGATCTGGCAACTATAATCTCAGACGAAGAATGGTCAAAATCCCTGACACAGGTGAATAAAAGAGTTAGAAGTTTGAACTTGGTAGAAAACCACTTCAAAGTCATGAATAGATGGTACAGAGTCCCGGTTATCTTAAATAAAATGTACCCCTTACAATCAACTAAATGTTGGAGATGCGGGGCTGAAGAGGGTACATTCCTCCATATTTGGTGGCAGTGCCAAAGGTTAACCCCTCTATGGAAATGGGCATACGATTTGATTAGAACCTTGACAAACGATAATATTAACTGGTCACCAGAAACGGCCCTGCTCCACTTAAAAATAAATGAAATACCTTCTAATAACCAGATTTTAATCATTCACTGTCTGGTTGCCACCAAAGTTCTCATAGCTAGAGCCTGGAGAAGCAGTAATACAATTCCTAGGACACGACTGGTGAATCAAATATCTTTTCAATTTAGAATGGAAAAGGCTCTGTTAAATCCAGGTACAACCCCAACACAAAGACTAGAGGATATATACACAAAAGCACTTAAAACTTTAGAACTTATGTCGGACCACCAGAGAGTCCCCCACCCATACCCACCTTAATATAAAAAGAATCCACTACTGGCTAATATAACAAATCCTCTTGGTTGGTCAGATTAAGTCAATAAGTAAATAACAACAAAGGAGAGGGGAGAGGGGGAGGATGGAAAAGGAAAGCCCCGCTCAAGTTTACTAATATATCTCTAACATTATTGTTTGGACCCAAAGAACTACTGCATCTATGTACCCTATATGTTGTATATGTTGTATATGTTGTAAATATATGTTGTAAATGTATGTCGTGTACTTACAAGGTACCTCATTGTAAGGACCCTTGATGGGTGATGTTTTGTATTATATATGGAAAAAACAGCATAAATAAAGAATTTATAAAAAAAAAAGGAAAAAAGAAAAAAGAAAAAAAAAAAATATGACACCGTTTGTCCATTAAATATGCCACAATCAATGTGCCCATCAATATGCTGTATTATTTTGCCATTAATATGCCAGACATTTTTCCCATTAATATGCCAGTATTATTGTGCCATTCAGATACCAGTAATATTGTACAATTAAGATGCCCCATCCAATTTGCCCATAAAGATACCAGTATTATTCTACCATTAAGATGCCAGTAATATTGTGCCTTTCAGATACCAGTAATATTGTGCCATTCAGAGCCCAGTAATATTGTGCCAGTCAGAACCCAGTAATATTGTGCCATTAGAAGCCCAGTAATATTGTACCATTCAGAGCCCAGTAATATTGTGCCAGTCAGATGCCTGTAATATTGTGCCATTCAGAGCCCAGTAATATTGTGCCAGTCAGAACCCAGTAAGATTGTGCCAGTCAGAGCCCAGGAATATTGTGCCAGTCAGATGCCAGGAATATTGTGCCAGTCAGAGCCCAGTAATATTGTGCCAGTCAGATGCCTGTAATATTGTACCAGTCAGAGCCCAGGAATATTGTGCTAGTCAGAGCCCAGTAATATTGTGCCATTCAGAGCCCAGAAATATTGTGCCAGTCAGATACCAGGAATATTGTGCCAGTCAGATACCAGGAATATTGTGCCATTCAGAGCCCAGTAATATTGGGCCAGTCAGAGCCCAGTAATATTGGGCCAGTCAGAGTCCAGGAATATTGGGCCAGTCAGAGCCCAGGAATATTAGGCCAGTCAGAGCCCAGTAATATTGGGCCAGTCAGAGTCCAGGAATATTGTGCCAGTCAGAGCCCAGGAATATTGTGCCAGTCAGAGCCCAGGAATATTGTGCCAGTCGAATGCCTGTAATATTGTGCTAGTCAGAGCCCAGGAATATTATGCCAGTCAGAGCCCAGTAATATTGTGCCATTCAGATACCAGTAATATTGTGCCAGTCAGAGCCCAGTAATATTGTGCCATTCAGATACCAGTAATATTATGCCATGCAGAGCCCAGTAATATTGTGCCAGTCAGATACCAGTAATATTGTGCCAGTCAGATACCAGTAATATTGTGCCAGTCAGAGCCCAGTTATATTGTGCCAGTCAGAGCCCAGTAATATTGTGCCAGTCAGATACCAGTAATATTGTGCCAGTCAGATACCAGTAATATTGTGCCAGTCAAAGCCCATTAATAGTGTACCACTCAGAGCCCAATAATAGTGTGACACTAAGAGCCCAGTAATAGTGTGCCAGTCAGAGCCCAGGAATGTTGTGCCAGTCAGAGCCCAGTAATAGTGTGCCACTTAGAGCCCAGTAATAGTGTGCCAGTCAGAGCCCAGTAATATTGTGCCAGTCAGATGCATGTAATAGTATGCCAGTCAGATGCCTGTAATATTGTGCCAGTCAGATGCCTGTAATATTATGCCAGTCAGATGCCTGTAATATTATGCCAGTCAGATGCCTGTAATATTGTGCCATTCAGATGACTGTAATATTGTGCCAGTCAGATGCCTGTAATATTGTGCCAGTCAGATGCCTGTAAAACCTCCCACCCCCCCTTCCCTAGTACTTACATGAATCTGCTCCGTGTCCCCCGCCGGATGTCTCCTCCATGCAGTCTTCCCTCCTGCACGATGTCACATCCGGCGTCAGGTTTTTTGGGGGGTTTTTTTGGTCGTCGCATCCAGCGGATGCGGCTTGCCGGAAAAAAACGTTCACAAGCGCAATGTGACAGCTGCCTTGGGGGCCCCCAGGAGTAACTGGGCCCAGGGCAGCTGCCCCGTTTGCCCTGCGTTAAAGACGGCCCTGGACATATCCTGAACAGGATGGAAGTCAAGAACCATATGTTAAGACGACAAGCAATTGACCTTCATGTCATGACCACTTACTAGAGATGGGCAAAACGAAAATTTTCATTTCGTTTTCATCTATCGGACGAAAATGTTATTTATTTCATCCAAAACGAATTTCGTCAATTGCTGCATTTGTTTCAGATGAAATGTGTTCAATATTTTCGTTTCGTTATATTCATTCGTACGAATGGAAAATAATTCATCTATTGGAGAATTTGGTTCAAAGAGTCAAATTCATCCGAATTTCATTTGAATTTCATCTCCTACCTTATGCAGTTGAACTGTTGAAATTCATCTCTTTCATCCAAATTCCCCAACCTTATACTATGTATTGAATGAAAATAGGTGAAATGTTCATTCATACGAATTGAACAGTGAAATTAATGCAGCAATGGACAAAAATGGTTTCACATCAATAGTATAAGGTTGGAGAATTCGGTTGAAAGAGTCAAAAACATCTGAATTTCATCCCTTACCTATGCTATTGAGCTGTCGAAATGTGGCTCTAAGTGGTTGGGGAATTCGAATATAGAAACTTATGGACATCATTTTGTTGAAATCAAACAGATAGGAACATAGAAAGTAAAATTTTAGTGGTCTAGATGTAAACCCAAAAGTTTGATTAAAATAATATTAATAAAAGTGTATAAAAAATATTTGATATGCTGCATATTAAATTTTAAAAAAATTGTGGTTTAAATAATAATTATAGTTGACAGTTTCACAAGTTATTTGTTGGCTTTAAATGCTACTTTGAATTTAAGTTTGAAATTCCTCTCTCAATTCCTTACAGTTTCTCTCGTGGAGTCTACCCGTTCATGCATGCTTTGACAGTATCCCTGGGAGGTAGATTGATAGCGCCACCATTCATGCTTGGTTGCGCTGTCACACAACCAGGCAGCACTGTGCATGCACAGTATTCATTCTCCAGTGTCCCAGACACCAGAAAACAGATAAAGTTGCAGATTTTATTTCCACTGTTCTGACGAATTCTACCTCTCTTCCGAAAAGCAAGACAGAGGTAGAGCTCGGCGTGACAGACCCGCAAAAAATCTTAGAACATGTTACTGGTGCATTACACCATTCAGTCAGGGATACTCCTAAGGCATGCATTAACCCTTAAAGAACCAGGGATTTTCCTGGGCTGATGACCAGAGGAGATTTTTTTCATTTTGATATGTGGTTGATTAAACTTCTTCCTCTTCCTCTCTCTCATTTAACACACCCATGTTATATGTCAGAATTTCCTTTGGATGGATACCATGTACATATAAATGAGGTACAATTTAGTATTCAAAATATATATGAAAGGGGGAGGAGTTTAAAAAAAATTCACTATTTTTCCAATAATATAGTACACAACTAGAACAACACTAACACTAACCCACTTATCCCAATTAACTAGCTAATAAGAATAAAAATATTGGTTCCCAAAACCCCGAAAAAGTACAGAAAAAAACTTTGACCAGTATAATGAACTGGCCAGAGCAATCAGAATCACAGCACAGGCCTGAAGGAGTTAACTGTAATTAAAATAATATATGAAAAGTATATAAGTAATATAGTAAAATTGCAATTAAAAAAAATATGAGAAAAAAACAAATGAGGGCCATAAACTTGGAAAAAAACTGATCACTGTAAAAAAAAAAACTGTGATCAGCATGGGAAAGGTTAACTTTTTAAAAAAAGGAAATTATATTATTTTTTCCTTTCACTGTCATTTTGCTTTCATTCTCTCTCTGTACTTCACAATCAGTATGTGAAGTACATGGAGTGAAATGGAGGCAAAGTCAGTGTATATAAGCATTTAACATAGGTTGTATTACTAGGTATTTTGATAATTATGGATATGAAATTTTAACTTTTTTTAATATGTATTACATGTTTAAAAAAAAGTTTAAAAATTACACATCCATAATTATCAAAATGCTTAGTAACACATTATACAAAATTGACAAATACAGACATACAGCATATTGATTGTTTTATTCAAACTGAAAGCAATTCCCCAACCTTTTACTAGTAGTTTGTCTGAGCTGTGGAATTCGTCCATTCGTCCATTCATTCAGTTCGGCTTTTAGGCTGTTGAATGTAATGCTCATAGCATTAGTCGAAATTGAGTCGAATTTGAGTGAAATGTTGTTCGAAATTTAGTCTAGTTGTGTCTATTGACTAAAATTTGAATTTGGAGGTTGACCACTAAATCCGAATTTTAGAGAGATAGACCCACTTTATTCGAGCCGAATTACCGAATGGACGAATTCCACAGATCAGATCACAGTCACAAGACAGTGATTATTCATTTAGGATTAGTTTTCTTCTGCATAGCATAATGTTATCCAGAATAAAAACTAATTAGATATGAATACTAAATGTCTGATTACTCTGTTCTGTGGAATTCGACAGTAAGGTCAATTTGGTGGAATTTGACACATTTCGACCTCTATTTCGGCTTATGTAATGCTATTAGCATTTCATACAATAATTTAAGCTGAAATTGAGAGGAAATTCGAATTCTACATATGAGAGTGGCATCTGAATGAACGAATGGACGAAGAAATTTCATTCATTTAACATTTATTCATTTGGATTTCGTTAGTTTTTTGTTTTTGTTATTCGGACGAATGAAAGAAAATGCTATTTTCGGCCGAAAATGCATTCATCTGAAAATGAATGCATATGTCTACCACTTACATGGCTAGTATATCTGAATCCCTGGCCACATTGGTATCATCATTATTCGCCACACCTGCTGCTACCCCTGTGGCTAAAAAAAACAGGCAAAAAGCCATGAGCCATTATTATAATATATTATTACTGTTCAGTTTAAACTGTCTGTTTCCCGTTTTTTATACTCCTTTTATGCAGAGTATTGCTTTGAGTGTCCCTGGCATGATGTGAGTTGAAGTACCATAACAGTATAATGCAAAGATATCATCAGTATCAACTGTTGTATCTTACCTGTAGGTGATGGTCTCTGGGGCCTCTACTTTCCATGTTACTCCTAAGAGTTTTATAAGAAAACTGTCAGTGGAGGGTGGTGCGGAGGGACATAGCTAGTGAGGGACAGTTGTTATTCTCACTTCATGTAAAATATTCCTTGATTAGTCATTGCCTGACTCGGGGCCCCCCTCTCAGTCAATCCCCTCTGCTGCAGGGTTCTCATCTTCCTCCTGCTGAGGTGGAAGTGGAATGTCCCATGGTATACGTGTATCCACAGCAATGTTATGTAGTACAAAACATGCTGTTATTATTGTACGCATTTTCTGTGGTAAATATTTTAGGTCCCCACCAGTCATGTACAGGTATGCAGATCTCTATGGGTGTGTTTTTTATGTAGCTCTAGTGCCAAAGCAGCATTTTAAAAGGTTTCTGCGTGAATGATGGATATATGATTGCATTTTTCAGGTCATGGAATTATATAATTATGTTAGTAAGTGATGTGCACCAAGTGTATAAGTTTATAACATGTTTAGTATGTGTTATGGTACCCCACTGAGTGTTTGTGATTGTGCTTCTTTGTTTAACAATTTTTAACTGTGTTTTCAATTTGATCCGGCATTGCTGTACGTTAAATATGTGTGACTGGTTCCTTTTGCACATGCGTGACTAGTTTGTTTTAACGTTATGGCATTGTCTACCTGAAGTAATTTTTTGGAAAAAATCTCCCTTAATGTACATTTTAAAAATTAGCGCTCCTCATAGGATCACTGGTTGTGAGGTGATTAACTTGTGTTTCCAGTGTTTACATGGTTTTTAAGTGGGATAATCTCATTGTGTGTATATGGCTTTTTTTAATGGGTGCAGTAGCATTTTTGTAATGTGTGCAGTAATTTTTAATGTGTGCTGCGATTGTTAACTCGTGCAGTACTGTTTGCCATGTTTGTAGTGCACCTATTGACCTGGTTAGTGGTAGGCATAGAACCACAACTGCCCAGTAAATTCACGATAATGGCAGTTTTTTCATTAATTTTGTTGTCATGGGATGTCGTTGAGGTATCGGCTATGATTTTTGGAATTGCATACATATTCAAAGGCCAAACGGTGCTACCTGGGTAGCTCAACATTCGGGTCCTGATGTGCCCCAAAACCATCTCTGTTCAGAGGCACCATTTTGGGGCCAATACTCAGCATATGTTGAGTTGACCTATACTATTTTAAATATTTTAAGAAAGAATAATAGATGAACTATAAGTAATATACAAGACGATGTTAAAAAAAAAAAAGATGTGTATCTATAGTGGAGAGTAAAACATTATTGCAAGAGAAGACTCAACTAACCCTAAAATAATTAAATAAATAAACAGTAAAATGATGAGTAAAAAAAGTGTAGGACAAATATAAACCAAAACAGGTAAGAAAACATGGGATGAACATACTCAATTATATTCTTATCAAATACTGTATTTGCTTGTATATAAGACAAGGTTGTTTTCAGAGCAAATAGTCTGAAAAAGATCTCTTGTCTTCTATCCAAGGTCGTCTTATAATCAGACCTCAAATAGAGGTCTGACTATAAGACTAGAAATCAGATCCCCCGCAGTAACATCATATCTATGGCTGACACAATACAAAATACAGCTAAGATTAAGTACACTGAAGATAAAGAAAGCTCCAGGACTGGATGGGATTATTTTTCAGGGAAATTAGCTCAGTAATTGACAAGCCAATCTATTTAAGTATTACAGATTTAGTTTTGAGTGGACATGTTCCATTGGATTCGATAAAAAGCAAATATGATTCTATTATTTAAAAAAGAATCCCATTCAAAGTCTGGAAACTGTTGACCCATACGTAGTGAGAAAGCTGTTTGAGGGATTGTTTTGGGATGAAATCTGGGAGATTGCTTCAGGTAAAAATATGGTTACAAAAAATCACAGTTATATGGATTATAGGGCATGTGATGTCACACCAACTTGCAGGCTTTCTATGAAATGATAATTTACAACACGGACTGAGGTAATGCAGCTAATGTAATATATCAACATCTTACAAAGGTTTTTGATACTGTGCCATGACATAGGTTACTGTATAAATTAAAACATATTGGATTGGAAAAAATATTTGTACTTAGGTAGGGAGATGGTTGAAAGACAGATTTCAAGGATGGCTGTAAAGGGCAACCATTCTAGCTGAACAAGGGTCTAAAGAAAAGTGCCCCCATGAAGAAGGCACTAAAAGCAATGTCTCAATTTTTGAAGAAAACTAAAGGCATACAATTATTTAGGCCTTCTCTGAAAAGGGACTTAGACAAAATGGGAGAGTAGGCAGTTAATTGGCAGATGTGTTTCAGTACAAATAAATGTAATTTGTATAAGAAAAATAAAAATGGTAATTATACTCAATAATCAAACATTATGTGGTGGAAAAATCAACAGCATAAAAAGGACATTATAGAACTAACATGGGTTCAGAGACAGGCAATGCAAATGAATAAAGGAATGGAAGCTATGAATGGAATGAAATAAAGAATGGAAGCTATGAAAAAAGGTTTTTACATATTTGGATTGTTTTCGCTGTAGGTTCAAGGTCAATACATAGAACTTTCTGGGGAATTTTCTTTATAAATCCAACAATTTATCGGAAAAATAAGCAATAGGATGCAATATTACAGATGGGGTGCTTATTTGTGATAGTACCGCACCTATGGCAGCTTTTAAAGTATCCACTTCAGGAAAATGAGGGGTGTTTTGATCAAGTTGTTTCAGGATGGGTACTTTTTAACTTTTCAAATACCTCTAGTAAATTTGGTAAGAGGCAAAACTATGTTAGAAAAATTCCTAATAAACTTCCTATAGAAGTTGGCAAAATGCTAAATATATTGAACATCATTTACTAAGGTAGGTAGAGACAGGGCGGCACGTCCTGCGGTGAATCAAGCGGTTTCGCGATCAACAATCGCGAAAACCGCTTTAACAGTGCTGGTCTATTGCCTCGATGTCGAGAGTTGGGGTTAAATTTAGTGTTAGGGTTACATTTTGGGTTCGGGTTGGGGTCAAAAGGTCAATATAGGGAAAAAACAAAAAACACTATTTTTGGTTTTTGCCCCATAACTCGCAATAAAAACCGAAAAATATGGAAACATGCATATTTCTGAACTCAGGACAACATTTAGATATTGTCAACATTTAGATGGGGTCTTTTTTAATTATTTTATTTGTGTAAATTATATTTTAGGTCAAAGTTAGAAAAAGTGTTTTGTTTTTTTAATTTTTCATCATATTTTATGATTTTTTTTGTAGTAAATTATAAGTTATGATGAACATAATGGTATCTAACATATAATATACATTAATATAATATCATTTGTGTGGGTACAGTATGTGAGAAAGAATATAATTGCAGCTAAACACCCCAGAAATGTAAAAACAGCCATTGTCACCAAGGGAAAGTCAAGGTGAAAATGTCTTGTCACTAAGGGGTTAAAAAACATATTTAACAAGTTTGGCATAGAAGGAATTAACACAAAGTGTGGACAAAACATTATTGTTATCCTTCCCCTTCTAGTTGAGTCTGAATAGATAAGAATATCATCAAGATATACAACAACAGATAAATTAAGTAGATCCTTGAAAACATCATTAATAAAGTTCTGGAATGTAGCAGGTGCATTAGAAAAACTGAAAAGCATAGCAAGATATTCAAAGTGAAAAAAATAGTTGCTGATGCTGTCTTACAGTCATGTCCAACTTTAATGAGATTATAGGGCCCTCTAAAATCTCATATAGTAAATATTTTAGCTGTACTAAGCCTTTCAATCATTTCAGGGATTAGTGGAAGGGGATATTTGCTAACTCTCTGTAGTATATGTTTTCCCAAATGCATCTGTGAGTCTGGCAATATGTCAATAGGACTATCATATATACAATGGGGTGGTAGGGTGTCTGCCTTATATTTGCTACACACATCAGAGAATTCTTCATAAGATGTCAAAACAGTAGAATGATTTTGAAAGTGGGTATTTGATTTTTATTAAACCAGGTGAGCTGAACTCGTTTACTGTACCCAAAGAAATTACATGTTGTTTTTTATTGGCATAAGATGGGCTTTCTTTAGATACCATTATTTTGATTGCATCATATAGTTTACTATAAAGAAATAATAAAATATGATGAAACATTTTAAATCTTTTACACATCTATAAACGCTAATAAAAAACATGCTAAATTGGTTCTTATGTTTACATGTTTTCTGTTGTTTTTTCAAGTTGTATGGCAATAACTGAAGGTAGCATATTCCTTTTTCATAACCTTTTTTTCCTACAGTAACCATTTAATCCCAACCCTAACCCCAACCTTAATGCTAACCCTAAATCTAACCATTATTGAGTACTAAACCTTACTGAGTCAATAGTTAACTTAACTAAGTGAACGTATTTACTGGGGAGGACTTTCTTTATACTTTATTAGAGTCCCCCAGTCCCTGTTAGTGACTCTTTTAATATTATATCTGAATTGCATTGCTGACATCCCGACTGGTGAACTGGGGGCACAAGTGTATGCGCGATTGTGGCTTCTTCCACAAGTAGTTCCCATTGATTCCTCTTTATTTTAAAACGTGCAGCCATGCATTCGCACACTCAGTTAACCATCAGGTATCTTATAGAATTGCATTCCCGAAACAGGCTGTGTCAGAAATGCAATTAGTATGCCACATTCATAATGCTTCATTTGTGTCAGTGACGCAACTGAGCCAAGGGGTCAGGAATGAAAGTAGGATGAATCAAATAAATTATAACGTAAGTCCCACTTCCCAAAAAATAAATAAGTTCAATTAAGTTAATTATTAACTTTTAGTTTAAATTTAGTTGTCCTTTAATCCTAGCTCTAGATCTTAGTAGGACAACTGAACTTTTTTTTTTTGGACACTGAGTCAATAATTTACTTAATTAAACATATTTATTTTTTTGGGGCAACTTACTTTAAACTTAACTTGATTAATAAAGTCCCCAGCCTCTCCTACTTTCATTTCTGACCCCTTGGCCAGTGGTGTATCTTGATTTTGTGCTGCCCTAGGCAGACAAAATCCGGGCACCCCCCTACCCAAGCTGCACACCCACGTTACACACCTAAAACATGGCCCATCATTCAGACTCACATCAAGCTCATACTCCCATCACACACACACTCCCATCACACTCAGTCACACACTCCTACTCCCATCACACTCAGTCACACACCCCTACTCCCATCACACACACTCTGACTCCCATCACCCTCAGTCACACACACTGTCTCCCATCACACACACTCTGACTCCCATCACACTCAGTCACACACACTTTCTCCCATCACACACACTCTGACTCCCATCACACTCAGTCACACACACTGTCTCCCATCACACACACTCTGACTCCCATCACACTCAGTCACACACACTGTCTCCCATCACACACACTCTGACTCCCATCACACTCAGTCACACACACTGTCTCCCATCACACTCACTCTGACTCCCATCACACTCACTCTGACTCCCATCACACTCTCTGACTCCCATCACACTCAGTCACACACATGTCTCCCATCACACACACTCCTACTCCCATCACACTCAGTCACACACACTGTCTCCCATCACACTCTGACTCCCATCACACACACACACATCCCATCAGCACTTACCTTTCCCTGGCAGGCAGGCAGCATGGTCCCTCCATGCTGCCTGTTCGGCTTCCCGGCGATTGTGCCGACAGGTCACGTGACCGGGCGCGCGTATGACGTCAGCGCGCCCGTCACGTGACTGTCGGCACTTCCGTGTCGGCACACTGCACGGGGAGCCGAACAGGCAGCACGGAGGTTTCTCTGTGCTGCCTGTTCGGCTCCCCAAGCAGTTTTGCAGGCAGAGCGGAGGTGAGAGGGGATCTTCCGATCCCTTCTCACCTCTGTCTCTGCCTGCAAGCGCGGTCTTTTTTTTTTTTTTTTTGTATTTTTTTTTTTTTTCAGTGCTGGGGGGCGCTGCCGCCCCCCAAAATTTGCCGCCATAGGCATCCGCCTAGGATGCCTCGCGGTAAATACAGCACTGCCCTTGGCTCAGTTGTGTCGCCGACACACATGAACCAAAGGGCCAAATGTGGCATCCGAATTGCATTTCTCACACAGTCTGAGTCGGGAATGCAATTCTGTATGTTGCCAAACTGTGTGCGCACAACAGGGGCTGAGGACTCTATGAATGAAATAAAGTAAAAAGTAAGCCCCACCCCCCCACCCCCCAAAAAAAATAAGGTCACTTAAGTTTATTATTGACTCAGTGTTGAAAAAAAGTTTAGTTGTTCTTTAAAGGGACACTCCCACCAAAAAATTAAAAGGGTTTATTTTTTTGTTTTGCACTGTTGATTTAAGATATGTCTTTTGTTTTTGTTATGTGAGTTTGTTGAAATATAGAGTTTTTGTGTGCAGCCCCCCCCCCCCCCCCCCCCACCGTGACTTTACAGCACTAGTATCTCACTTTGGGGCTGGGGGCACAGAATGCTGTCTATAAATCATTGCATGGGAGGGTAATGTAACTATTACATCACAAGGGGGCAATCTCCTCTCAATCTCCTCTCTTTGTGTAGGAAGGCAGGTAAAAAATTGTTGTACACAGCCACCTAGCCCTGCCCTCTATGATACCCAGGAGCCAGTAAGAGAGCAGGGGAGTATCTTATGACATTATCATGCACGCTTTGGCCACAGTTGTAAAGTGAGACTTGCTGGAAGATTTTGGATCATGTTGCATCATGGGTAAAATTATCAAAATGGATGCTGGAGACAGACACCTAATTTTATTTTTACTTTTATATTCAATTAATTCAAACATACATAAAAAAAACAGTGGCATGTGTCTTAAAAAACTACCCAGAATTGTAAGTAACCATGGGAGGCTATAATGGCTAGCAAGAATTGAACGGGATACAATAAATATGATACACACCTTTGTTCCCCAAAATGTGCTGAACCAAATGAACAAACCTGGCCAGGTTCAATACACCCGGATGCCAAAAAAGGACGCTTTTACATTACTTCTTCAGCATGATAAATGGCATCCAGAAAACTTTTCTGCAACGTGGGACGGTGTTTAAAGAGCACCATTTTCAGAAATAGAAAGACCGTAAAACAGGAAGTGATGTGACGTCAAACGCTGGTAGCTTCGTTTTCATGGCAATGCATCAGGGACACACATAGCCAGCATAGTGTGGCACCAGTGCGGACATAGAAGACACTAAAAGACCCAGCGTCCAAAACACTCGCAAGTTGCACATATAAATAATTACACACATACAATCATTTTAAAGAATAGAACTTAAAACAAAATGCGTTATATACTTTTACATTAAGCAATATATAAGATGGATACAGTACTATACAAGATGGATAATGTGTACTGCAATAAGTCTTTATTTCTATTATTATTATAATTTAATCTTGCATCTTCATTCTAAGTTTAAACAGGAACATTTCTCATATTAATCAAAAGGTTAATTGTTTGTGGCCACAAGTTCTAATACACTCATAAGCAAAATTGTTAAATATAAAAAAGAAACAAAAAGAAAAATAGATCACATCTTCATAAAGAATTTAGAATTTCTAAATTCCCTTACATAAAAAAATAATAAATAATAATTAGAAAACCCCACAATAATCATTTATTCAGATATGGGTTACAATTGAAGTCAGTATTCCACTATATTAGCCCATAATATCCAATAGTTGGTATTAAAGAACATATATTTTTGTATAATAACACGTAGCACTGTGTTTCAACAATATTAACAATTAAATGCAAAAAAGGAAGGAGTAACTTGTACACAAATATATATATATATATATATGCTTGACAAAGGGCTTGTTAGCCTGAAACGTCGCTAATGACTATGTGAATTAAAATCTATATGACTTTCTTCAGAAGACCTGTGAGTGCATTCTCTATATATTTTTTGGATTATGTGTTTACTGATGTGAGTTGCACCCAGGCATGTTACCTATTGATGACGAATGCTGAGCAGAGTGCTAGTACTTTGGATTTACATATATATACAGTCAGGTCCATAAATATTGGGATATCGACACAATTCTAATCTTTTTGGCTCTATACACCACCACAATGGATTTGAAATTAAATGAACAAGATGTGCTTCAACTGCAGACTTTCAGCTTTAATTTGAGGGTATTTACATCCAAATCAGGTGAACGGTGTAGGAATTACAACAGTTTGTATATGTGTCTCCCACTTTTAAAGGGACCAAAAGTAATGGGACAAATTAACAGTCACTTTTTAATACATGGTTGCAAATCCTTTGCAGTCAATTACATCACCAGACGCTGGGTTTCATCCCTGGTGATGAAACCCATCTGTATATATATATATATATATATATATATATATATATATATATATACAGATCTTAATCATTGAACCATTTAAAATCAGGAAATATGTGTCATTCTTGTGGGACAGTGTGTGGTCATCATTCCTTCAATAATTGATACAAATCTAGATTTAAATTTTACTCTAGAAAGGGTATAGGGTCAAAATTATCATTAAAACCCCTGGGGACCATTGTATTAAGAGTAAGGATCCAAAATATTTCCCTCATACACAGGGTTGGACTGACAACTCATGGGGCCCCCGGGCAAGAGATGGACATAGGGCCCCCTTGTGCTCACCCCATGTATTGGCCACGTGCAATCCCTGCCCTCCAAATGTGACAATCTTCCCCAAAACTTTCCAGTCTGCCCCCTTCTTCCTAGTATGACCCCCAGATTTGCCAATCAGACCTCCAGACTTGCCAATATGACCCCCACTTCCCAATCTGCCCCCCCAATGTGCCAATGTGATCCCCACACTTCTCAATCAGACACCATCTTCCCAATCAGACTCCAAAATGAGCCTCCTCCACCCCAATCTGACCCCAAATGTGCCAATCTGCCCCCTTCTTCCAAATCTGCCCCACACTACCCAATGTGACCCCAGATTTACCAATCTGCCCCTTCTTCCCAATCTGCCCCTCAAACATGCCAATAAGCCCCTTCATCCCAACCTGCCCCAATATTTGCCAATCTGACCCTTTCTTCCCAGTATGAGTCCCAGGATTTTGCCAATCCGACCCCCACTTCCCAATTTTCCCCCCAAATGTGCCAATCTGCTTTCTCTTCCCAATATGACCCCCACACTTCTCAATAACACCCCATCTTCCCAATCAGACCCCCAGACTTCAAAATCTGTCCCCTTCTCCCAACCTGCCCCCCAAATATGCCAATCTGCCCCCACATTACCCAATGTGACCCCCACACTACCCAATGTCACCCCCAACTTCCCAATCTGATGCCCCAACATCCAAATCAGATCCCCAACTACCCAGTCAGACTACCCCTGCTACCCAGTCAGACTCCCCCACTACCCAGACACCCCCCACTACCCAATCAGACCCCCCTTGCCAATCAGACCCCCCTACCAATCAGACCCCCCCTTCCCAATCAGACCCCTCCCTTTGCCAATCAGCCCCCCTTGCCAATCAGACACCCCCCACTACCAAATCAAACATCCCCTTGCCAATCAGAACCCCCTTGCTAATCAGACCCTCAAACATGCCAATAAGCCCCTTCGTCCCAACCTGCCCCAATATTTGCCAATCTGACCCTTTCTTCCCAGTATGAGTCCCAGGATTTTGCCAATCTGACCCCCACTTCCCAATTTGCCCCCCAAATGTGCCAGTCTGCTTTCTCTTCCCAATATGACCCCCACACTTCTCAATAACACCCCATATTCCCAATCAGACCCCCAGACTTCAAAATCTGTCCCCTTCTCCCAACCTGCCGCCCAAATATGCCAATCTGCCCCACATTACCCAATGTGACCCCCACACTACCCAATGTCACCCCCAACTTCCCAATCTAATGCCCCAACATCCAAATCAGACCCCCACTACCCAGTCAGACTCTCCCCCTGCTACCCAGTCAGACTCCCCCACTACCCAGACACCCCCCACTACCCAGTCAGACCCCCCTTTCCAATCAGACCCCCCCTACCAATCAGACCCCCCATTCCCAATCAGACTCCCTTGCCAATCAGACCCCCTCCCCTTGCCAATCAGACACCCCCCACTACCCAATCAAACATCCCCTTGCCAATCAGAACCCCCTTGTTAATCAGACCCCCCAACCCAATCAGAACCCCCCATTGCCAGACATCCCCAATTTCCAATCAGACACATCCCCTTGCCAATCAGAACCCCCTTGCTAATCAGACCCTCAAACATGCCAATAAGCCCCTTCATCCCAACCTGCCCCAATATTTGCCAATCTGACCCTTTGTTCCCAGTATGAGTCCCAGGATTTTGCCAATCCGACCCCCACTTCCCAATTTGCCCCCCAAATGTGCCAGTCTGCTTTCTCTTCCCAATATGACCCCCACACTTCTCAATAACACCCCATATTCCCAATCAGACCCCCAGACTTCAAAATCTGTCCCCTTCTCCCAACCTGCCGCCCAAATATGCCAATCTGCCCCACATTACCCAATGTGACCCCCACACTACCCAATGTCACCCCCAACTTCCCAATCTAATGCCCCAACATCCATATCAGACCCCCACTACCCAGTCAGACTCTCCCCCTGCTACCCAGTCAGACTCCCCCACTACCCAGACACCCCCCACTACCCAGTCAGACCCCCCTTTCCAATCAGACCCCCCCTACCAATCAGACCCCCCCCTTCCCAATCAGACTCCCTTGCCAATCAGACCCCCTCCCCTTGCCAATCATAAGCCCCCCTTGCAATCAGACACCCCTCCTTGCCAATCAGACACCCCCCACTACCCAATCAAACATCCCCTTGCCAATCAGAACCCCCTTGTTAATCAGACCCCCCAACCCAATCAGAACCCCCCATTGCCAGACATCCCCAATTTCCAATCAGACACCTCCCCTTGCCAATCAGACACCCCTTGATAATCAGACCACCCTTGATAATCAGATGCCCCCTTGACAATCAGACCCCCCTTGATAATCAGCATTGATGGCCACTTACCTTATCTTTGCACTGAGCTGCTCATCTCCATCATTGCAGGGGTCTCAGGGTCACATGACGTCATTGCATGACTCCATTGAGCGACGTCATTGCTCGACATCATTGTGCAACGTCACGTGATTTCATTGCGCGACGTCACATGCTGCACACAGGTCTGTGTGAGCTGCGCTCACATCAGCCTGTATTACTGAGCCCTGTCACAAGTGTCTGCTCCCAGCACACGGTCACATGATCCCCATGATCAGGCAGTTCAGCAGCGGGCCCCCCTACTGGCCCGGGCCTTCCGGTAGTGCCCGAGTGCCTTATGGTCAGTCTGCCCCTGCTCATACATAATGTTCCAAGCCTGTCACCTTTTCATGGGCCAAAGATCATTTGTTCAATCACCAAAAACTTCAACTTTTTATCATTATTATTATTTACATCTCAAAAATGTTTAGATAGAACATGTCTATTCTGTCAGTCGGGGACCCGATTTACCCCCAGCTACACCATTTTGTTTTCGGGTAGCTGGGAGGACGAGGTTATATTTGGACACCATCGCCGTACCAGTTTTCTTTTGTATAGACGCTTTATAGATGACGTTTTCATGTTGTGGAATGGCTCAGTTGAATTGCTTCAGGTGTTCATTGAAGAAATAAATGCCAACCCTTTTGGTTTAGTTTTCTCTTATGAACATAGTGTGATCAGTGTAAATTTTTTTGATCTGACAATATCAGTTAATGAAGGAAGTGGGAGTTTTACAACTAAGACCTACTTCAAATCAGTATATAAAAATACCTATTTAAATTATACAAGTTATCATGACAAGAAATGGCTTAACTATATACCCAAGAAGGAGTTGATTAGAATAACAAAAAATTGTTCTAAGTTGAAATAATATGACGAACAAGCTATCAAAATTAGGAATAGACTCATAGATAAAGGATACAATTATGGGTTAAAAGAGAGGCCTACTGATCATTTTTATTATACTTTGATATTTATTGATGATATTGTCTGTCTATATATTGATGTTTTGTCTATTTTTATATTTAATTGTCAAATTATTACATATTGATTGGTGTGGATTTTTATTTTTATTTTTTATGATTGCATTATTTTTCAACATTTCAACTCTCTATTATGTCCAATAAGCTTCTCAAATGGGCTGTGCTTTGAAAGCTCATTAGGCCTGAAAGGTCGGCTATCTATGCTAATATGCTATTTTTTAAATACATTTTTTTTCATGCAATTGCAGAGTGACCATTGTTTCTAATTTTTTCATACATCATTCTCTGGTAGATGATTTGAAGACCAGTCCATACATTTGAGCACCTACCTTCTTATACACAATAATTTCAGGTAGTACACAACCATAATCTAATAATGATTATTTAAGTTAAGAAAGTATTCCAGAGAAAGGGTGTTAAAGGGACTCTGTCAACAGTCAACCTAAACATTGCATATACTGTGACTGTTAGGGAAGAAAAGATAAAAAATGATCTATATTTTGTGTTAGAAAAATTGCACGCAAATGTATAAAACAACAGAAGTATACTGTGAAGTTTAAATGTGTTTGTGGAGTCTCTTCTGTATGACATCAACGTGTGACATTGTATTGCATATTGCATATTACACATTTCCAGTGAAGATGAGTTAATTTGCATATCAAGCTACAGGTCGTATCATAAACAAGATACACCACAGACACATTTAAAACACCTTTCTCTTTTATAAGCATTTGCATGCAATCAGTGTCGTCACGAGGGGGGTGCGGGGGGTGCGGACCGCACCGGGTGACACCTCCAGCGGGGGTGACACCCGTGCTGCCGGCACCCCCTGCATTCAAAGAAAAAAATTAAAAACGTACCTCCTTGCTGCTGTCTCCCGGTGCAGGTCCGTGGCTGTGAGGGTTGTGTGCTCCCCTCCAGCCACGCGGATCAATAAAGTTTGTTCAAACTTTTTTTTTTAACAAACTTTATTGATCCGCGTGGCTAGAGGGGAGCGCGCAACGCTTCCCTCACAGCCACGGACCTGCACCGGGGGACAGAGCAGCAAGGAGGTAAATATTGAGTGGCTAAATAATCTTGGCATATTGAGTGGCTAAATAATCCTGGCATATTGAGTGGCAAAATAATCCTGGCATATTGAATGGCTAAATCCTGGCATTTTGAGGGGTTAAATACTGGCATATTTTAATGGGCATGATGGCATGGTATGTGGGGCAAAATAACATGTACTATGTGGAACGTGACACTGTGGCATGCCAAATCGTGTAGGTGCAATATGAGTGCAAGGAATTCCAAGCAGATTCTGACCGGCTCAAGCCCCAAATAACAGTGGAGTGAGTAAAATTAACTTCCAGGTGCTGTAGCACAGAAAAAGGGTCTACTCACACCCCAGGCAGACAACAGGAACAAACAGAGGTAGTGCCAGCTGAAGTCATCCGGAAGGTAAACAGCATTAATCCATAGTTGGTTTGTAAAAAAGTAACTTTATTAAATCAAAAAAAGAATAATAAAACCATCGAGCAGGGAGACAGGAACAAAACGGATACGACACACGCTTGACGCGTTTCGCACCAACTGGTGCTTTGTCAAAACTTTGACAAAGCACCAGTTGGTGCGAAACGCGTCAAGCGTGTGTCGTATCCGTTTTGTTCCTGTCTCTCTGCTCGATGGTTTTATTATTCTTTTTTTGATTTAATAAAGTTACTTTTTTACAAACCAACTATGGATCAATGCTGTTTACCTTCCGGATGACTTCAGCTGGCACTACCTCTGTTTGTTCCTGCAATATGAGTGCAAGCCAAGTGCTGTGGGTGCAATATAGGTGCATGGCAAGTTCTGTGGGTACTGTATGGTGCTGTGTTAAGTCCTTTAGGCGCAATGTGGGTGCAGAGGAAGGGAATAAAAAATAGGAATGCAATTTTTAAATAACATTTTTAATAAATAGAATATTAAATAATTCAAATAAGTATAAATGCAACTAGTTATAGAGAGATGTCTGTGTTTATAGATATGTATTGTTTTCGAATTATACAATTGTCACCTTGTGGGGCTCCTGTGTGTCGCATAATTAATGGCGGTCCCATGTGTGGCATATTTATTGGGCCCCATGTGTGGCATAATTAAGGGGCTCTTTTGTGTGGCATAATTATGGGGCGCTTGTGTGTGGCATAATTAAGGGGCACCTGTGTGTGTGGCATAATTAATTGCGCTCCAAGGTGAGGCATAATTTATGGGGCTTTGGTGTGGCATAATTTATGGGGCTCATGTGTGTGGCATAGTTATGGGGCTCCTGTATGTGGCATAGTTATGGGCTCCTGTGTGTGGCATAGTTAAAGGGCTCCTGCGTGTGACATAATTTGTGGGGCTCCGGTATGTGGCATATTTAATGGGCCATCTGGCTGGCATTACTAAGGAATCTGTTTGGCGTGGTATTTGAGGAAATCCAGGGGGGGTGACACCATGAGTTATCGCACCGGGTGACACCAACCCTAGTGACGCCTCTGCATGCAATTCTGCTAACACAATGTATAGACCCTTTTTCACCATTTTTATCTCTATGTTCACAATAGAAGCAATGTTTAGATTGACAGAGTCCCTTTAAATATTTAGTATATGTCTAGCTATTTGTTAATACAAATATTTTTTATCCAGCAATGCCTCAAAATAAATGTTCTCTGTTTTAGCTGCTTGCTATTGGTAAACGTTGAGAATTCTACAATCAATATCTAGTCAATGTTGATCACCAGTATAAGCTTTATTTGTTTTAGTTGTCTGTCTGGAGAGTAAAAAGGTAGTAAGCTTGTGGCATAACATTCGAACTTTTCAAAATCATGTTGCTGCCCTTAGTCTTTTTTTTCTCAATAATTTATGCTTAATGCACTAACCCCAGTCACACAATAATGTAGAGTCTGCAGAGGAGGAGATAGCCTTTAATGAGAAGAGGTTTCAGCTTTATCTGCTTTGATACTTCAACCATTATCTTCCCCCGTCTATAACCATGCGGTTACCACTGACAATAATGCTCACAGGCAACAAATGCTGATGAGTTTTCTATGCAGTACTCACAATAATTCTATCAAAACAACCTCGAAAAATTAGGAACCACAGTGACAGACAAATAGAACCAGCTACAGCATGGATTTACAGCCCAAATGCAATGTCTTCAGGCTTTTCTTATCTCTGTTGTTCCTCTTCTGGCTAGGAGATAATAGTAATTCTTGTGTGTGCCATTTTTTCCTACTGAGTAAGACGTTCCTTGTGTCTTTGTGCTTAGTAAAGATAAAGGGTTAAAGACCAACTTGTGTTGGTCTCTTTGTGTTGGGGGAAAAAAAAGTAATCAGTATTCAAGAGATTGTTATCAGTGGTATACAGTGCAGAACAGTAATTTTGCCTGCTTCAGTTAGGGTTTTTTTTCTATGAATGCACATAATGCCTGGAGTGTTGGGGCCAGATAAAAGAATTAGTGTTAGCCGAGGAGGAAGGAGGCACAAAGTACACTGGAGAATTATAATGTCTATCTTTGTCTATTGCAGCTCAACCAGCCATCCAGGGCTCTGAGCTCATAAACAATTTAATCTTTTTTTTTCCACCGTTATAATATAAAGGCAGAAACCTTTTTTTTTCAAATGGAAATAGAATGTAAAAGCTGATGCTAATTTCCTGTTACTGATTTCACCCCTATATTTTTTTATAGGCATCAGCTTAAAAGAGTGGTATAATGTGTGTAGTAGCATAGAAATTGAGGTTGTATGAAATGATTAATATCTATCAAGTTTAACATTGGAGTTCAAAACCCTAGGCCTGCATATGCTATAATCAATTATATTCTATATTATACTACCAAACTGATTCCAATCTTAATCAGATAGGTTCCTAAACCTTCATAGTGTCTTAATTCTGTGCAAATGTTTACTAATGTTTACAAAACATGTCAGTTTCCACACTGGCTCTAAATTATCTATACATGTTCAATGAAATACAGTTTAAATTATCTTTAATTTGTATAGAAAAACTTATTGGACAGGCTCCAGATATAATTTTTTCCTTTGAAAACATTTAGAAAAACTTTTTTTCTCTCCTTCCTGATTCAAACCTCTTTTAAATTAGGTGCTCCACTAAATACAATTGTTGGTTGTGCTGTTATAATATTACATCTCACAAAAGGACTGCACAGTATGTGTTAATAATTGACAAAAGTAAGGTTGTCACATTTAATGAATTCTAGGAACTAGTGACCAAAACTTATTGGCCTTCAATTTGTGCTCAATGTTTAATTTGTGAAGTTTAGTCAATTCTTTACTTCATATCTATTAGATTTGACTAGTATACTTTATGTAATTATTGAAATGTAAGTATCTGTATTCTAAATATGCGTAATAAAGAGCATATTGGAAAGAAGCATGCACAAACCACAGAACTGCAGGACTATTTTCCATCAGGTGTGCAGCAAGGGTTGCCAGATCAGATGGCCGAACACATTTCTGATCTTGTGTTTTAGTTTTTGCAATACTTTATACTTTTTGTGCCAATTAACCAATTAATTATTCAAGGAGCAACCCCACAGGAACTACTTTCATTAATTAAAAAGGTCTAGGGCTGATCCAGCAGTCTTAGTAAATATTAGTACTAATGACAAAGTACTGTTGACAAAGTTAATGTCAAGTGGGTTGTTCTTAAAACTTATTTTAGGTTATTAGGTCTGGCCAGACAGTTATTTTTGATCTTTAGGAATTCTTTCAGTTCAGTTCCAGTGTCAACAGACTGGCATAAGATGGATATGGTGCTTATATTTTAAGGCCAGTGAGCTTGACTTCTGTAATAGGGAAATTTTTTTAAATATTGCTAAAAGTATACATTCAAGAATATATCTTGAATCAATATATTATTGGTAGGAACCAACATGATTTTGTGAAATACAGTTTTTTTCAAATTAACTTAACAACATTCTTTGAAGAGTTCAGTAAAAATGAAGACCTATGTGTATAAGTAAATGTATTTAGACTTTGCTAAAGCATTTGGGTACTGTATACATAGACAGAAATAGGCTAAAATAAATAATTCAAAGAGTTGTTATAAATGGAAATTTCTCAAACAGAACAAAGGTATTAAGTGGAGTACTTTTGGGATCTTTTCTGTATCCTCTTGTTTTTAATTTGTTTATTAATGATCTCCCAAGATGCATTGAGAGCCATATCTTTGTATTTGCTCATGACCTAAAACTAGGTAGGGTAATATAGTCAAACCTTGATGTTTATTCTCTGAAGTATGATTTCAGTATAGACAAATGTAAAGTTATGCATTATTGTAAAAGTAATAACAATGTGACACATACTTTAAATGGTATCTCCTGCGAAAAATACTAATGAGAAGGATTTAGGAATAATTGTAGACAACCGACTTGACAAAAGTGCACAATATCAGTAAGCAGCCGCAAAGATAAAATATTGGCTTTTATAAAACGGGATATTGATTCACAGGAGGAGGATATCATCTTGCCTCTTTACATGTCAATAATAAGCTTTTGCTTTGCAATGCAAATCCCAGAACCAGTCCTTAAAAAGTACATTATGGAACTAGAAATAGTGCAAAGGAAATGTTGGCTTATAAGGGATATTCTAACATTCTATAAATAGGTGCAGGTCGATAAAGAGAGTGATTTGTTCATTAAAAGAAATGTGCAAAGAAGAAGAGAGGTGGTGCTATCAAATATAATATATTTTTTTTAGAAAAGCAGAACATACAGTGCTAAAAATAATAGGTATAAGTATTTATATTTTAGAGCTTGCTGATCCAGGGAAAAATCTAATTGCCCTTTGAATGGCAAAATTCCAAAAAGATTAATTAGGGGTTTTTACCTTCTTTTGGATCGACAGAAGAATAGGTAGATGGGTTGAATGTAATTCATGTAGGGCTTTTTCTAACCCAAATTACTATGTTACTATTTAATTAATCCTTCTCAACCCAACAACAGAATATAGAATATTTGATGTACCGTATTTTATAGCGTATAAGACGACTGGGCGTATAAGACGACCCCCCCCAACTTTTCCAGTTAAAATATAGAGTTTGGGATATACTCGCCGTATAAGACTACCCCTCTTCCAACGCACACCAAATAAAAATTAAAAAAACATTAGATTTGATTTCAATATGGTAATTTAAATTCACATGCTTATGACATGCAGATACTTAGCATAAAAACTGTCACTTATAAACATAAGGCTGTTTGTCATCAAACCTGTAAACATAAAACAGTGCAAGTGGATTAAACTTTTCCTAATTCACTCTAAAGCTGAAAGGAACGATAAGAAAATAAACCCATGGGAGCTGCCATGCTGTTTGTTTTCTAAGCTGTCAACCAAACTAAAAATGATGATGATAGGAGGAAGATAACAAACAATCAAAACTGCAAGCTACGGTATTTTTACAGGTTTTGCTGGTGTGACAGTTTCCCTTTAAAAGCCTTCAAAATCCTCTTGTTCGTCATCTGATATCATAAGTACATCAGTGACATCTTGCGATACATTTGCAAGGCAGTCATCGTATGGATCGAATTCCGTATCAGATGGTGTGGTCCCAGCTTTGGCTTCCTCTTCATCTTGCCACAAGTAGTCGTCCTCCATACCATCTAATGAATTTGAAATGCCACACTTCTTGAAAGACTTGATTACTGTTTCTGCATCAATATCATTCCAAGATTTTATGACAAACTTGCACAAAACGTCCAACTGTGGAGCACGCATGTTTCCTCCTTTTGTGAATGACTTTTCGCCGCTAACCATCCATTCATTCCACTGTTCTCGAATGCGATCTTTAAATGGCTTGTTTAGGCACACATCCAGTGGCTGTACCAACGATGTCAATCCTGCAGGAATAACTGCCGCATCTGTGTTTAGTCTTGCAAGCCTTTGCTTTGTGCTGGGAGTTAAATGAGCCCTGAACATATCCTGCACCAGTAGACTACGTTTTTGAATAAGTCCACCTGGTCCCCTGCTCCATACATTATCAAGCCATAGCTTTACCCCTTCGTCATCCATCCAGCCTTTTTCATTCACATGTACAAAACAACCAACAGGGAACTTGAGTTTCGGAATTTTTTTTCTTTTAAAAATAATCATTGGTCTCAGTTTGGCGCCATCAGCTGAGCATCCTAGTACCACTGTAAAACTGGACTTCTCACGTCCTGTAGTTTTAATTACATTTTTGTTGCCCCTTTTTGATGGACAGTTTTATTTCCAACCATATAAAAATTCCTTGGAGTTTCATCCATATTTCCAATACTACTTAACACATAGCCATGTTTTGTGTGCTGTTGTATTACGTATCGATGGAAACTATTTACTTTGCTCTCAAGATCTGCAGGTAATTTTTGGGCAATTTTTGTCTTTTGCCTCAGTAGCATGCCTTCCCATGAATCTAGTACACCAGGATACAGTGGCCTTAAATCTGTTGCTGTGATCTGGGTTAGATTTGGCCCACTTAAGTGCAAACTAACGTATTTTATTTCGTGTAACTACATGACCGTTTTGGCGATGCATATTCACCATGTCTGCTACATGTTTTTTGACTTCTTGCCAATGTGGCGTGCCTCGTATTAATGCACATTTACCCCTTGGCATACTCTTTAATGCTTTTTCATTTGCTTTCCAGTCCGGAAACATCTTTTCTGTTACTCCATATTGTCTTGCAGCAGCGCAGTTATTATGTTCCATGGCAAAGTTTACAACTTTAAGTTTAAAACTGGCTTCATATTTCTTTCTTCTTGCTGGTGGAGCCATGATGGGGTTTTGACTGTTGAAAATTTGTATACTGTACTGTATGTACTGGTGGTATACTGTATGAACAGGTACAGATACTGGTGCTGTACTGGTGTTATACTGTATGAACAGGTACAGATACTGGTGCTATACTGTGTGAACAGGTACAGATACTGGTGCTATACTGTATGAACAGGTACAGATACTGGTGCTATACTGTATGAACAGGTACAGATACTGGTGCTATACTGTATGAACAGGTACAGATACTGGTGCTGTACTGTATGTGGTACCCAGTATACAACCAGCCAATCAACCAACCAGCCAATCAACCAAACAGCCAACCAACCAACCAGCCAATCAATCAACCAGCCAATCAACCAACCAACCAGCCAATCAATCAATCAACCAGCCAATCAATCAACCAGCCAATCACTGCAAGACTTTCAGAGGGTGCCTAACCTTGGAAGGTGTAAGTGAAGGGCGGAGAAAGCTGCAGGCGTCCGGGGTATGGAAAAAAGAGAGTGGCGCTGTGTCCACAAAAACACGCCTCTTTCACCCGTCTGGCCCGCCCTTGTATCCAGGGCCGGCCTTAAGTGTTCCGGCGCCCTGTGCGGGCTTCGCCCCTGGCACCCCCCATCTCTTTCACCCCCCTATGTTTGTGTCTCTCTCCCTTCCCATGTTTGTCCCTTTCCTCTTCCTTGCCATGTCTGTCTGTCTCTCTCTCCCTCTGTTCTGTCTCTTTCCCCCCGTCCCCTATTATATCTCTCTCCCCCCGTCCCCTGTTCTGTCTCTCTCCCCCCCCGTCCCCTGTTCTGTCTCTCTCCCCCCGTCCCCTGTTCTGTCTCTCTCCCCGCCGTCCCCTGTTCTGTCTCTCTCCCCGTCCCCTGTTCTGTCTCTCTCCCCCGTCCCCTGTTCTGTCTCTCTCTCTCCCCCAGTTCTGTCTCTACCCCTGCCCCTTTTCTGTCTGTCTCTCTCCCACCCCTCCCCTGTTCTGTCTCTCCCCCCTCCCCCTGTTCTCTCTCTCTAGCCCTGTTCTCTCTCTCCCCCCTCCCCCTGTTCTGTCACTCCCCCCTAACCCCTGTTCTGTCTGTCTCTCTCTCCCCTCCCCCTGTTCTGTCTGTCTCTCTCCCCCCTAACCCCTGTTCTGTCGGTCTCTCTCCCCCCTAACCCCTGTTCTGTCTCTCCCCCCTGCCCCTGTTCTGTCTGTCTCTCTCTCCCCTCCCCCTGTTCTGTCTCTCCCCCTAACCCCTGTTCTGTCTGTCTCTCTCTCCCCTCCCCCTGTTCTGTCTCTCCCCCCTAACCCCTGTTCTGTCTGTCTCTCTCTCCCCTCCCCCTGTTCTGTCTCTCCCCCCTAACCCCTGTTCTGTCTGTCTCTCTCTCCCCTCCCCCTGTTCTGTCTGTCTCTCTCCCCCCTAACCGCCGTTCTGTCGGTCTCTCTCCCCCCTAACCCCTGTTCTGTCGGTCTCTCTCCCCCCTGCCCCTGTTCTGTCTGTCTCTCTCTCCCCTCCCCCTGTTCTGTCTGTCTCTCTCTCCCCTCCCCCTGTTCTGTCTCTCCCCCCTAACCCCTGTTCTGTCTGTCTCTCTCTCCCCTCCCCCTGTTCTGTCTGTCTCTCTCCCCCCTAACCCCTGTTCTGTCTCTCTCCCCCCCCCTCCCTTACCTTTGCCTAAAAAGGTGGCTCCAGGGAGGGGGCGGAGCTAACCGGCACAGCGGTGTAGCTCCGCCCCCACCCCGGGAAGCAGAGCAGAGTCTGTATTACGGGGAGCCATGGGCAGCATGAGAAAGTGCTGCTTGGCTCCCCATGCTTAATGCAAGCAATAGGAGCCGAGCAGCACTATCTCATGCTGCCCGGGGCTCCCCGTGAAGCAGATGCTGCTCTGCTTCCTGGGGTGGGGGCGGAGCTACACCGCTGTGCCGGTTAGCTCCGCCCCCTCCCCAGACCAAGCAGAGAATGCCGAGCAGAGGGCTGGTGAGGGGGGATCTTTTGATCTCCCCCACCCAGTGCCTCTACCGGCTTTTTTTTTTTTTTTTTACTTTTTTTTTTTCTTTCTACCGGCCGGGCGGGCGCCCCCTGGGGTGTTGCGCCCTGTGCTCGCACAGGTCGCACACCCCTAAGGCCGGCCCTGCTTGTATCCTATTACCTCCTTCAACTGCCTCTCAGATATCGCACATGCGTGCCTGCGCTGCTTTACTGCAGTCCTCAGGAGCGAGATCTGAGAGGCAGAGAAGAAGAGGTACGGTAATAGCGGGGGGACAAAAAAGAAAAAAAAATTCATATCACTATCTGTGATATTTTTGTCACCCCACTGTGGCTTTTTTAATGGATTATAATACATTTTTCTAATGCTATACTGTGTGGAGTCTGCTCTGTTGAGTATCAGCTATAAGTGGAAATACCACCAAAGGGACCCCTGCACTGCACTGACAAATAGTGTGGGGACAAAGATGTACTGCAGCGCTTATATCTTGTGGTGAAGTGTTGTGTGAACGGGGGGCCCTGCGACAGTTTTTGCCCCGTGGCACTGGTATTATTTTCCCACAAGAACTGTTATGTCGATGTGTGAAATAATATATGTTAATGTATATTCATATAATATATATATACATGTGTGTGTGAATTCCGTAGTTTACTAATTGGCGCATGGGAGTCATGGGGTGAGCTTATTTATGCTTCAGCTAATTCATATAACCAAAAGCTCTCATTTATACTACGTTTATAAATTTGTTGCCAACTTTATTAGGGTGAGAAGCACAGACAGTTTTTGTTTTTTAGTAAAAATAGGGTTAGCATAAAGGTTAGGGTTACAATTAAATTAAGGTTAGCATAAATTAAGGGTTAAAATAAGTATTTTTATCTTCCGTTCCCATGATGCTCAACCAGCCAAAGTCTCCCATTAGTCTGACTGAGTATCATTGGAAAAGAAGTACACAAGGAGTGATACATTTCTGTCTCTCTCTACCCATACCCTCATGTCTTTTTCTCTCTTCCCCCCCCTACCCTCATGTATATATCTTTCTCCACTCATACCCTCATGTATATCTCTCTCTCTCCACTCATGTACACTTCTCTCTCCCCCCATACCTTCATGTATATCTCTCTCTCCACCCATACCCTCATGTATATCTCTCTCCACCCATACCCTCATGTATATCTCTTCTTTCATACCCCATATCTTTATCTATGTCTATCAGTCTGATCCCCCACTTACACAGTCACACTTACAGACACACTTATGTACACACACTTATACAGACAGTAACACACACATTGACTCACACAGAGAGAGAAATTCAAAAATACTATTTTTGGTTAGGGCCCTTTAACTTAAAAAAACAACAGAAAATATGGAAACAAGCATGTTTCTAAACTCAGTGACAAAATTTTGGTATATTTTTTACCATTTGTAATTGTTTAAAGATTTTTCAGGTCAACGTTTAAAAAAAAAATTTTTTTACATTTATTCTTTTTGTTGTTGTAAATTATAAGATGAAAACAATGGTACCTAAAGAAAGTCCTTTTTATGGTGATAGAAACAATTTATATCATTTGTGTGGGTACAGTAAATGATAAAGAAGAAAATTACAGCAACACAATAACCCCAGAAATGTCAAAACAACCCATGTCACCAAGGGAAAGACAAGTCAAAAGGTCATGTCACTAAGTGGTATAAGGGATGGGGGCAATTTTCATTTTGCAAGCCCCAGTATTTTTTGTGTGGAGCAGGGGCCTATTTTAGTAGCCACTGGCCCCCAATATGCAGGGAGTGAGGCGGTGGCATTTTGGCATTGCTTTTAGGTAGAAGGGGCAACTAGGAGAGTATTACACCCATGGTAAAATTAATGTGATTTTGTAAAGGTGTGAAAGCCCATATGTGTGGTCTTGTTGCATGTTCTGATTCTGGTTGCAGAAATGATTTGTTGCTGAAGACCCTAAGTCTAAAACCTTTTTTATACCTTAATTGCAAATTGATTGTGATATCTTGTTGCAAGGCAACTGCAGATTCCATTGTTTTATTTAGAGCTTATTTTTTTAACGCACAAGTGTTAGTGTTTAGCATTTATAATGGTAATTGTGTGATACAAACCTGGGTCGTTAGTACATTTCGAGTATAGAAGGTAATGTAATTGATCCCCTAATATGTCTTTTTATAAAAAGCATTTAAAAATAATAAAAGAACATCAGGTGTGGACTATAAGAATTGAAAAAAAGGGAGACACACATATACAAATTATTAACCAAGATACATCTTATTTACCAGCACTGAATTTTCACTATATTGGAGAGGAACAAAATTAAACTGAAAGGGTTTACTTACAATGTTAAGTGCATATTGAAGATTTAAGTAGCAATTAAGGTTGCAGAGGAAGATGGGGAAACAGCATGTTTATTTCCACAGTTGGAAAAAAGAAAACAGCAATTAGGAGAATAGATTGAAGTTAAAAAGTAAAATATTTCAAAGCATGTTTCAGCACAAATAAAATAAAAACAGACTGGGAACATTTCTAGCCTCGTAAGAATGAAATTACTGTAACGCAGTGTTTACATAGCAAAAATCAAGGGGAAATTATGCTGTCACACTGACATGTGTAGAAGAAGGACGATTTTAAAATTACACCGTTCAACACCTTTAATGATTTGTCACAGAAGAGGTGTGGCTATTCTTATTAAATGTGTTGCCAAATCAATAAAAGGCATAATTGGAGTTGTTAGAGCAAATTATAGCACCGCTGTTATGTTGCAATACAATGTTCCCTTGTAAACTGCTATTACACGCAAAGCTGTATTTCTCTCATATTTGGCTGTTTTGAAATGAGTTGGCATTTTGCTCCATAATAATTCCACTTTCTTTTATAGAGCTTTCACTTTTACTTTCCTCTTTTGTAAAGGCCATAATTTCCCATCTCTTCCTATTCCTTGGCATGTTTTTAAAGTTGTATGGACCTGGTGTACTAACTCTGATACTGTGAACTACATTACTTAACCACTTGAATACCCAAAAAATTATGAACTGACACATTATATATTTTATTACAATGGTATTTTATAACCATAAATTGGATATTTAATTATCTGGGATTGCTAAACTAATCTTGAAGCTTCTATTTTTTTTTTATTTTTTATTTTCAAAGAATTGCAATTATATTATCTATGTCAGGGCCGTCTTTAATAGTGATTGGACCCTGGGCAAGCATTTGCTTGGGCCCCCTGGACCCTGCCCCCTCCCCTGCATGCAATCCCGCAATCTATCGCAATGTTACCCCCCCCACCCCACCACCACCACCACCACATACACACACAAAAAAACCATAAAAATAAGCACACACACAATTGGAATTTTCTTGCAGTGAATATTTTTATTGCATTGTATAAAATGTGTATATTACGTGTATAATTGCAGTGTATAAACTGTATATTTGGATACAAAAAGTGTATATATGGCTGCAATATGTATACCATCTTACTATGCAACACTGCACTACAACTACTCATTACCCAAATGACAAAAATATACACAGATATTAGAGAGCACTTACATATGTTCATATATATTTATAAATATCTATACACATCTCACTCTCTCTCACTAGTTGCATTTATACTTATATGAACTTCTTAATATTATATTCAACTATTTTCATATGTAATAAAAATGTTATTGAAGAGTTGCATTTCTTGTTTTTATTCCCTTTTTCTGCACCCACATTGCACCTAAAGGACTTAACACAGCCCCATAGAGTAGCCACAGTACTTGTCATGCACCTATATTGCACCCACAGCACTTGTCATGCACCTAAATTGCACCCACAGCACTTGTCATGCACCTATATTGCACCCACAGCACTTGTCATGCACCTTTATTGCACCCACAGCACATGGCTTGCACTCATTTTGAACCCACACAATTTTGCATGCTACAGTGTAAATTTGCCCCACAGAACATACCACAGTTTCACTTTGTTCCACTGAACTGCCCATGCAGAAAAAAGCCACACTGTCACTTTCCCCCATAGTACATGTTATTTTTCCCCACAGAACATGTCACTTTGTCATTGCATATGCAACAGACAGTCTGCCTGTTAAAATATGACACCGTTTGTCCATTAAATATGCCACAGTCAATGTGCCCATCAATATGGCAGTATTATTTTGCCATTAATATGCTGTATTATTTTGCCATTAATATGCCACAGACATTTTTCCCATTAATATGCCAGTATTATTATGCCATTCAGATACCAGTAATATTGTACAATTAAGATGCCCCATCCAATTTGCCCATTAACCCCTTAACGACAGATGACGTGCCAGGCACGTCACGGCAAATCGAGGACTTGCCGACAGGTGACGTGCCTGGCACGTCATGCACTAAACTGAGTAAAGAAAGCGACCCAGGTAGAGGCATTGTGCAACACCCCCCAAATGTGCAGGGGCGCGCTACGATCACTCCACGGAGTGATCGTAGCAGCCATTTAAAAATGGCTGCGCCGGCTGCACACATGTGCTTAGAAAGCGAACGATCGTTCGCTTTCTAAGCATCTCCGGTGTTGTTAAAGTGCCTCGCCAGCGAGGCACTTAACAACACCGTTCTGCTCCCCAGAGCCGATGGTGGTCGCTCTCCTGAGCGACCCCATCGGCTCAGTAGAAGGGAACGCTGCCTGTACAGGCAGCGCTTCCCTTCTAATGGCAAGAGCATCGGAAGTGAAAGTATTTCACTTCCGATGCTCTAGGGGGAGCCAATCGATGCCTGCACAACAGATCTATGTGATCTGTGTGCAGGCATGTATGGTAAGTGCTCTGATGAGCACTTATCATACTGTCAAAGGCAATATTAGCAAATATTGCCTTTGACAAGTATTGATCTGCCTCCCTCACCTTACTAGTTTTAGTAAGGGAGAGAGACAGATCAGATAAAGTAAAAAAATAAAATAAAATAATAAAACAAATATTTAATAAAATTTTAAACACCAAGGGCTTTTATAAAAGCCATTTAACCCCTTCCCTGCCATTGATCGCTGTGTACGCAGTGATCATACACAGCAGCACATTTTTTGCTGTCTGTGCATTTTTTAGGGGTTAATTTTTTTTACTGTAATTCATTACAGTATAAAAAAAAGCTCTTTTAAGAGAGATTAACCCCTTTCTTGCTGTAGATCACTGCCTAAGCAGAGATCTGACGCAAATGCAGCAATCTTGCTGCAGAAGCATTTTTAATTTTTTTAAAACTTTTTTATTACACCCGTCACGTGTTAATTATACCCGCTAGGGGACTACGTTTAACGTAATTTTTTTTTTAAATAAGAGCTATTAACCCCTTCCTTGCCGTATATCACTTCCTAAGCAGCACATATGGTCACTGCCTAAGCAGTGCATATGGTCACTGCCTAAGCAGCGCATATGGAGCAATCTAGTCGCAGAAGGATTTTTTTTTTTGCTATCAGCATTTTTTTTGTCAGACTCGCTAGGGGTTAATTATACCCACTAGGGGATTACGTGTATTCCTTTTGAAGCTGTCTGAACACGTGTATAGCGATCAGTAACAGCCGATCAGTGGCAAAGGTGGTTTGGTGATTTCTCAGATGAGCATCACCATTCGTCTGGTTCGATCAATATTGGTAAATATTGTTCTGACCCATATGGATCTGCCTCCCTCTCCTCACTTGAGTTTTAGTGAGGGAAAGAGACAGATCTGTATAACATAATTTTTTAATTGTAATAAATTAAATAAAATGTTAAAAAAATTGTGAGTCCCAAGGGCTTTTATAAAAGCCATACCCTTTGTATAGTGTAGTGTATTAACCCCTTCCCTGCCACTGATCACTGCACAGCAGAAATTTTTTTCTTGTCTGTGCATTTTTAGGGGTTAATTTTTTTGTACAATACTACAAAGGCTCTTATAAGAGCTATTAACCCCTTCCTTGCTCTACATGTTCAAATTCCAAGTTTGAAAATCAAAAAGCGCACCTCTCAAATGTAGCCTTTCAACACCCAACAAAGCTGACAAAGCTATGCATGGGTGGTATCCCTGTGCTCGGGAGATGTTGCTGAACATATATTGTGGTATTGTTTGTCAGTGACACATACCGAAATATGTGAATTTGTGTCTAAAGTACAATGTATGTGGGAAAAAATACACAATAAAATGACTACCACAAACTTTGACAAAGGCTGGTGGTAGAATTGGTGCATGGAAAGTGTTAAAATAACACCATTTAAAATAGCCTAGGGTGTCTACTTTTACAAAATATATACTTTTTGGGGTAAAATACACTGTCCGACTTTAAAAAAAAGTCCCAAATGAAAGATGGGCTCAGGCTGGCTACACGTCAATATTCCAAGTTGAAAATGCGCACCTTCACAATGTGGCCCTTTTAGCCCCCAAACAACCCAACAAACCTATGCATGGGTGGTATCCCTGTACTCAAGAGATGTTGCTGAACACTTATTGGGGTGTTATTTGGCAGTGACACATACCAAAATCTGTAAATTCATGTCTGAAGTACAAGGTTTGTGAAAAAAAAACACAAAAAAATTACTACCACAAACTTTGACAAAGGCTGGTGGTAGAATTAGTGCATGGAAAGTGTAAAAATACCACCATTTGAGATAGCCTAGGGTGTCTACTTTAAAAAAATATATGGGTTGATGTGGTAAAATACACTGGCTGGTTTCAAATATGTCCCAAATGGGACATGGGTGCAGGCTGTCTGCATGTCAAAATTTCAAATTGGAAAACCAAAAACTTCACCTCCCAAATTTGGCCTTTTACCCCCCAAACAATCCAACAAACCTATGCATGGGGGGTATCCCTGTACTCAAGAGATGTTGCTGAACACTTATTGGGGTGTTATTTGGCAGTGACACATACCAAAATCTGTAAATTCATGTCTGAAGTACAAGGTTTGTGAAAAAAAACACAAAAAAATTACTACCACAAACTTTGACAAAGGCTGGTGGTAGAATTAGTGCATGGAAAGTGTTAAAATACCACCATTTGAGATAGCCTAGGGTGTCTACTTTTAAAAAATATATGGGTTGATGGGGTAAAATACACTGGCTGGTTTCAAATATGTCCCAAATGGGACATGGGTGCAGGCTGTCTGCATGTAAAAATTTCAAGTTGGAAAACAAAAAACTGCACCTCACAAATTTGGCATTTTAGCCCCCAAACAACCCAACAAACCTATGCATGGGTGGTATCCCTGTACTCAGGAGAAATAGTAGAATCTATTTAGCATGTTTTTTCGTTCGCTATTGTCGATGAGGAGAAGTTGTTTCAAATAAAAACAAAGAAATTTGTGTATTTTTTTTTTTTTTACCATATTTTATTTTTTTTTTTTAATAATATGATAAGATATGATCAAAAATATGGCATCCATAGAAAGCCCTTTTTGTCCCGATAAAAACAATATATAATATGTGTGGGTACAGCAAATGACGAAGAAGAAAATTACTGCTAAACACAAACAGCACAGAAATGTTAAAATAGCCATTGTCCAGAAAGGACAAAAATGTTTCAAAGGCTCTGTCCTTAAGGGGTTAAGATACCAGTATTATTGTACCATTAAGATGCCATAATTGTTGTGCCATTCAGATGCAAGTAATTTTGTGCCTTTCAGATGCCAGTAATATTATGCCATTCAGAGCGCAGCATTATTGTGCCAGTCAGAGCCCAGTAATATTGTGCCATTCAGAGCCCAGTAATATTGTACCATTCAGAGCCCAGTAATATTGTGCCAGTCAGATGCCTGTAATATTGTGCCTTTCAGAGCCCAGTAATATTGTGCCAGTCAGAGCCCAGGAATATTGTGCCAGTCAGATGCCAGGAATATTGTGCCAGTCAGAGCCCAGTAATATTGTGCCAGTCAGATGCCTGTAATATTGTGCCAGTCAGAGCCCAGGAATATTGTGCCAGTCAGAGCCCAGTAATGTTGTGCCATTCAGAACCCAGTAATATTGTGCCAGTCAGATGCCAGGAATATTGTGCCAGTCAGATACCAGGAATATTGTGCCATTCAGAGCCCAGTAATAGTGTGCCAGTCAGATGCCTTTAATATTGTGCCAGTCAGAGCCCAGTAATAGTGTGCCAGTCAGATGCCTGTAATATTGTGCCAGTCAGATGCCAGTAATATTGTGCCATTCAGATGGCCAGTAATATTATGCCAGTCAGATGCCTGTAATATTATGCCAGTCAGATGCCTGTAATATTATGCCAGTCAGATGCCTGTAATATTGTGCCAGTCAGATACCTGTAATATTGTGCCAGTCAGAGCCCAGTAATATTGTGCCAGTCAGATGCCTGTAATATTGTACCAGTCAGATGCCTGTAAAACCTCCCCTGTCCTCCATTTACGTTTTGGGTTACTCTGCATGATAGGAGTTGTTGTTATGCCTCTTTATTTTTTTATATATATATATATATATATATATATATATATATATATATATCATAGTTGCCAACATTGGCCATGTTTCCAGGTACACATATTTGTTCCACATGCTGCAGACAGAGCATGCAAAGTGCAGCCCTGCAGTATGTAGGATGGCACAGGCACAATCCAATTAATTAATAAGGGCGGAGATCTCATAGACACAATCCAATTAATTAATCATGGTAGGCTCTATAATATGCCACTCATTATCTATTAATATACCAAAGACTGAATGCCCATTAATTTGCCATAGACAGTTTTCCCATTAATATGCCACTCTTTGTCCATTAATATGGTGGCACTACATATGTCCAACAGTGTATAAACTTACTCATTGAAGACATACTGATGTCCCTTCTTATATTTCTGACCACTTTTCATCACCTACATGTTCACATCTTTTTGCATTTATACCTTCACTAACATCCTTTATTATTAACAGTTTATATAAGTATGAAACATCTCTGAGTCCATAGTTCCAATATTGTATATATCTTTCAGAATTGGTGTAAGATATCCTACATATATCTCAAAACTCATCTCTTTAAAGAAGCTTACTACCCAACCCACTAGAATATCGGTCACTTTACCTCTAGCTGATCCCACCTAGCTGGAACACACACAGTTCATCGTTGGCCTATCCCACCTAGTGCCACCCATCCACACTACTGTTACTACATCTTCGATCCCTCTGACCTCTTCAATCCCTTAATTGTCTAATGTACCCCATTCCCTCTAGATTGTAAGCTTGCGAGTAGGATTCTCTACCTCATTTACCAGTCTGTTCTAGTTTGTCTAATTTAGTATGTAGTTCCCTTTTATGCTCTATACCTAGTGCTACGTAAATTGTTGGCACCATATAAATACATTTTAATGTAATGTAATGGATCAAAAACTTGATAAATTATTATATTTCCTCTGTAATCTCATTTCTGTCATCTAGTTTAGTTATAAATGTATTGTATGTTAAGATGGTACTTTTTGCAATAAAAGCCTCAATTTTCTAAATGCCTTTTATAAGAGATCTACTGGTGTCAAACACTATTTTACAATTTGGCAAGAGCTAACAGTTTCTGCCCTTGTTTCCATGCTCAAAGTAAATTCCTTTGGTAATTTGGAAATATCTGTGGGCACTGACATTTATCAGGTGGTTCAGCCGTCAGGCCACACAGGGAAAGCGAAAGGCAGCATGGTATGATGTGCATCTGGGCAGTGCACAGACACCATGCTGGCTGCTAGACATGTGCAAAACTAAAATTTTCGTTTCGTTTTCGTCCATTCGGACGAAAATGTTATTTATTTCGTCTAAAACGAATTTCGTTCATTAGTGCATTCGTTTCAGACGAAATTCGTTCATTATTTTCGTTTCGTTTTGTTTTATTCGTTCGTTTTATAGAATACAATGTAATTCTATTAGCTTTCTATAAACCGAACGAGAGCCCCATTCATAAGAAATTCTTATGAATGGGGCTCTCGTTCGGTTCATAGAAAGGCAATAGTATTACTTGTATTCTATAAGCCGAAAGTCTATAAACCGAAAGTCGTTCGGTTTATAGGCTGTCGGCATTTAACTAATAAGAGACAGAGTCTCCATTCATAAAATTATGAATGGAGACTTTGTCTCCGTGTAGTAAAATGCCGACAGCCTATAAACCGAACGTTCGGTTTATAGGCTGTGGGCATTTTACTACACGGAGACAAAGTCTCCATTCATAATTTTATGAATGGAGACACTGTCTCTTATTAGTTAAATGCCGACAGCCTATAAACCGAACGACTTTCGGTTTGTAGACTTTCGGCTTCTGTAATACATATAAACCTATGGCTATTCTATAAACCGAACGACTTTCGGTTTATAGAATAGCCATAGGATTACATGTATTACATAAGCCGAAAGTCTATAAACCGAAAGTCGTTCGGTTTATAGGCTGTCGGCATTTAACTATACAGAGACAGAGTCTCCATTCATAAAATTATGAATGGAGACTTTGTCTCCGTGTAGTAAAATGCCGAAAGCCTATAAACCGAACTATCGGTTTATAGACTTTCGGCTTATATAATACATGTAATCCTATGGCTATTCTATAAACCGAACGTTCGGTTTATAGAATAGCAATAGGAATACATGTATTCCATAAGCCGACAGCCTATAAACCGAACGTTCGGTTTATAGGCTGTCGGTTTTTAACTATACGGAGACAGAGTCTCCATTCATAAAATTATAAATGGAGACTCTGTCTCCGTATAGTTAAATGCCCACAGCCTATAAACCGAACGTTCGGTTTATAGGCTGTCGGCTTTTAACTATACGTTTGTCTCCATTCATAAATTTATGAATGGAGACTCTGTCTCCGTATAGTTAAATGCTATTGTATTCTATAAACCGACTCTATTTCGGCTTATAGAATGCAATAGTACTACGAATAAACGAATGATTTTCCTTTATTAACCATTCGTTCATTCAGCTTTAGTTAGCTTAGCATTTTCGTTCTTCGTTTTTCGGGCGAATGGACGAAAATGCAATTTTCGGACGAAAATGCATTCGTCCGAAAACGAATGCACATGTCTAGTATATATTCACATGTAAATTGCTTTTTTAATAAAAAATGATGATATAAAAAAAATCTTGTTTTTATTTCCTTTTATGTGACAATGCTGCCTCTCTCTTTCCCTTGCCCCCAGATTTGTCGCTCTCCCCCCCTTAGTGTTGTCTCTCTCTCACCCTCCCTTTGGCTCCCCCCTCGCTCCCCTTGTGTCTGTCTCTTCCCCCCTTCCCTCCCCCTGTTTCTCTCTGCCCCCCTCCCCTTGTTTCTGTCTCTTCCCCCCTTCCCTCCCCTTGTTTCTCTCTGCCCCCCCCCCTTGTTATTCTGTCCCCCCCCTCACCTGTTTCTTGCTCCCTGGTGGCTAGTGGGGGCAGCCGGGGGATGTATGCACAATACATAATAGACGGAAGTGTCGGGCAGCATGGAGGTTGTCTGCACGATTCGTGCAGACATCCCCCAGCTGCCCGATTCTCCCTGGTGGCTAGCGAGGCAGCGGAGGATGTCTGCGCGATGAGCGAGACCTCCCCTGCTGCCGCCCGGAACGACAGCCAGGACTTTTATGAGGAAGCCGGAAGTACCCAGCTTCATCATAGAAGTCCCGGCGGTCATGCCGGGCGGCAGCAGGAGAGGTCTCGCTCGTCGCGCAGACATCCTCCGCTGCCTCGCTAGCCACCAGGGAGAATCGGGCAGCTGGGGGATGTCTGCACGAATCGTGCAGACAACCTCCATGCTGCCCAACACTTCCGTCTATTATGTATAGTGCATACATCCCCCGGCTGCCCCCACTAGCCACCAGGGAGCAAGAAACAGGTGAGGGGGGGACAGAATAACAAGGGGGGGCAGAGAGAAACAAGAGGAGGGAAGGGGGGAAGAGACAGACACAAGGGGAGCGAGGGGGGAGCCAAAGGGAGGGTGAGAGAGAGACAACACTAAGGGGGGGAGAGCGACAAATCTGGGGGCAAGGGAAAGAGAGAGGCAGCATTGTCACATAAAAGGAAATAAAAACAAGATTTTTTTTATATCATAATTTTTTATTAAAAAAGCAATTTACATGTGAATATATACTAGACATGTGCATTCGTTTTCGGACGAATGCATTTTCGTCCGAAAATTGCATTTTCGTCCATTCGCCCGAAAAACGAAGAACGAAAATGCTAAGCTAACTAAAGCCGAATGAACGAATGGTTAATAAAGGAAAATCATTCGTTCATTCGTCCATTCGTAGTACTATTGCATTCTATAAGCCGAAATAGAGTCGGTTTATAGAATACAATAGCATTTAACTATACGGAGACAGAGTCTCTATTCATAAAATTATAAATGGAGACTTTGTCTCCGTATAGTTAAAAGCCGGCATTTAACTATACGGAGACAGAGTCTCCATTCATAAAATTATGAATGGAGACTTTGTCTCCGTATGGTTAAATGCCCACAGCCTATAAACCGAACGTTCGGTTTATAGGCTGTGGGCATTTAACTATACGGAGACAGAGTCTCCATTCATAAAATTATAAATGGAGACTTTGTCTCCGTATAGTTAAAAGCCGGCATTTAACTATACGGAGACAGAGTCTCCATTCATAAAATTATGAATGGAGACTTTGTCTCCGTGTAGTAAAATCCCCACAGCCTATAAACCGAACGTTCGGTTTATAGGCTGTCGGCTTATGGAATACATGTATTCCTATTGCTATTCTATAAACCGAACTTTCGGTTTATAGAATAGCCATAGGATTACATGTATTACATAAGCCGAAAGTCTATAAACCGATCGTTCGGTTTATAGGCTTTCGGCATTTTACTACACGGAGACAAAGTCTCCATTCATAATTTTATGAATGGAGACGCTGTCTCTGTATAGTTAAATGCCGACAGCCTATAAACCGAACGACTTTCGGTTTATAGACTTTCGGCTTATGTACTACATGTAATCCTATGGCTATTCTATAAACTGAAAGTTGTTCGGTTTATAGAATAGCAATAGCATTACATGTATTCTATAAACCGAACGTCGTTCGTTTTAAAGACTTTCGGCTTATAGAATACTATTGGCTTTCTATAAACCGAACTAGAGTCGAGGCCCCATTCATAAGAAATTCTTATGAATGAGGAGGGACTCTAGTTAGGTTTATAGAATGCCAATAGTATTTTATAAGCCGAAAGTCTTTAAAACGAACGACGTTCGGTTTATAGAATACAGGTAATGCTATTGCTGTTCTATAAGCCGAAAGTCTTTCGGCTTATAGAACAGCAATAGCATTACATGTATTCTATAAACCGAACGTCGTTTGTTTTAAAGACTTTCGGCTTATAGAATACATGCTGCTATTGGCTTTCTATAAACCGAAAGAGTCCCCATTCATACGAATAGGTCAATTGACCTATTCGTTTGAATGGGAACTCAATTTCGGTTTATAGGAAGCTAATAGCATTACATGCATTCCATAAACCGAAAGTCATTCATGTCGGTTTATGGAATGTAGTACTATGCTATTGGTATTGTATAAACCGACTCTATTTCGGTTTAGAATGCCAATAGCACGAATGGACGAATGGACGAATGAACGAATGATTTTCGTTTATTAACCATTCGTTCATTCGGATTTTGTTAGTTAAAATTTTCGTTATTCGTTTTTCGGACAAATGGACGAAAATGCTATTTTCGTCCGAAAATGCATTCGTCCGAAAACGAATGCACATGTCTACTGGCTGCCACTAGGCACCAGGGAGCTGTGGGTGCTGTATGGGCTATGGGCTATATCAAGGAAAATTCTTACCATAATTTGAGGAGGGCCTGGTCGGCTCAATCATGGCCTTGCACACCGCTCCATCTGCAAAAATAGTATGTCAGGGCTTTACTTCAGAATGATTACACATAGTCAACGGTACTAGACAGGGGTGTTCCTTGGCACCTATGTTATATATCTTATCCTTAGAACCCCTAGCTGTTAGAATAAGACAATCAGATTGCATTAAAAGTATAGGGATTGTGACCACATATGTAAGCTCAGTCTCTTTGCAGACAACGGGGGAAGACGCAGGTTATGCCATTAAGAGTATCTCAAAATGAAACCTTTAAAAGAAAAAATTCTTTGGAAGGGCTGATTCCCAAAGCTGTTCCAGTGGAAATATTTATAGACATAATAGATTTGATTATTGACTCATGGCCCATATTTAGTAATACAGATCTTTCTGGTTATGAAACTCCTCCCTGCATACTAGTGGAAAAAGAGAGTTCGATTATTTGGGGGGAAATAAAAAATTTAGCACACAGCCCTTATGGAGAAGGGTTTTTTCGGGCTCAGTGCAATTTGGATGGATTTCACCAGATCTGGCAACCTTGGCGGCAGAAAGATAAAGGGAATGGGAGTTGCCCTAACAGGAGTGGAAAGATCAATGAGGAAGGAAGTGACGGAAAGGTGGGGCATTTTGTTCTTGATTGGTAACAAAAGAATATAAGGGATCGTGCAACTTGAAGAATGAAATATGTAGTATGTTATTTGTAATGTCTTATTAATACATACATAAATTAGTAATTGTATCTGGTATGCATACATACAGTAGTTTATACTCAATGCAACTTGTGCAAAGAACTGTGCATAAGTGTCAGAAATATGTAAAGGCCAGCCCTGCCCCCACACAGCTAGTCAGTGCCATCTCTGTCCCCAAGCAACTTGTCAGTGCCATATTTGCTCCAAACAGCTTGGCACCCAGTGGCTGTACCATAAAAATAGTGTAAATGTTCTCTCCTGTTTAATCTTGTAACCCGCAGCCTCCGGCTTAAAAAAACCCTGTAGGCTTTGCTGTATTATTCCATAACACCTGACAATAGGTATCAACCAGATTGGCAACATGTTCATCTTTTAGAACACGGATAAGCAGCTTTCTAGCACAGATGCTTTGTATATTGTGAAATAATTCATTAGTAATTCAGCTTTTAATTAAGAAAACAGAGTCACACTTCATTTTTGTAATGTACTTACAAAATGCTAACAGATTATACTCTATTCTTTACCCCTTAGTGACAAGACATTTTGACCTTGACTTTCGCTTGGTGCTGTTTTTACATTTTTGGGGTATGTGTGATTAGATGTAATTTTCTTCTCTCTCACATACTGTACCCACACAAATTATATTTTGGTTTTATCGTCATAAGAAGGGCTTTCGTTAGATACCATTATGTTCATCATATATTATAATTTACTACAAAAAGAATCATAAAATATGATGGAAAAAAAAAAACTTTTTCTAACTTTGACCTAAAATATAATTTACACAAATACAATCATTATAAAAGACCCCATCTAAATAGTTTCTAAATTTTGTCCCAAGTTCAGAAATATGCTTGTTTCCATGTTTTTCTGCAGTTTTTTGCAAGTTATGGCGCAAAAAACAAAAATAGTGTTTTTTGTTTTTTTACCTATATTGATCTTTTGAGCCCTGAACATAACCCTAAATTTAATTTTAACCCTAACAGCTATTCTAACCATAATCCTAGATTTGAGCTAATTAAGTCTTTTTCATTGCAATGTAGCTGACTGCCTCTAGGGGCAGCCAGCAACCCAGTCATGCCAGTAAAATACCGGCTGGGTGGCAGCCCTATTTCTAATACGTGTGCCACTCATATACGATTTTGTGAGCCTTCCAACTCATTAAAAAAATGAAAAATTTGTGTCAGATATTTTGTTTGTTTCAAAATAACTAATAATTTCCTTTTCTATTTGCATTTTAGTGTTTTGTTTTATGAAAGACTTTTCATTTCATCTTCAGCAGAAGATTATGTGATTAATGCTAGGTAGCTTTAAAGACAAATATAAAAGGCTGTGATCTGTCCATGATAGTGAGAATATATCTATATCATGCACATTGCCCAGTATCAGATAGTATGTATAAAATAATCTATTCTAGAGTAACTCTGGTTTGGGACAGAATAGAAAGTGTAATCTCTCACATTGGAATTATATTCTCTCCAGACATCGTAAACATTCAGACCTCTAGGCTGTTATTGATGCATAAATTGGAATCTCCTGCTATTAGCATATTACACTTTTTGTATTCAATTACCATTAGTTTTAGTTCTGAAAATAAATGTTTTTTATTGGAATGAGGGGTGAACACACAGGCTAGTATAATATACTCTCAATTAAGAGTGCCCGTTACAATAAGATATTGTGGTAAATAGAGCATCAGTCAAAGTTTTCATACCGCAAGATATTCTGATTGGAATAACGTGTGATTCTATGGCAAAGGAGACCATTCAATTCTGGTTACAATTTATTGATTGTTTTTCTCTTTTTTAGATCTGTCTGTGCAATAAGGGGATATCCACTATGCCTCAATTAAAATATATTCTGTGCAATGGAGTTTATGCAATAGTGGGGCATTGTTGATATTGTGTATAGTTTTATGTCTTTTTTGCAGTTATGTGCAATAAGGGGGCCTGTTACATATACTGTGTTTACTGCAGTCTTAGTATACATATGAGGGATTTGTGAAGAGCTATGTGTCATTGGAGTATACATTTTTTATTAAAGTTTTTTATTATTGTTTCTATTAGGCCTTTTGTACTTAGAGAGGGCTAGGTACATGCAATTTAGAGACGTTTTTAATTAAGCATGATTAGTAGTATTGTGTTGTAATGTGAAATTGCATTGATTAAAACCACATGCGATAGGAGGAGAGACTGACTATTTAAACCACACACCCACACCTCACGGACAGCACTGAGAAGAAGTCCCATAGGACAAAACGTGTCGTGTGACATCAGGGGGCGTATCCGGAAGTTTTGTGTGTTGCAGCTAGGAGGATCTCCAAACACCATGCTGGTTCCAAGGGGACTTTCTTTCTGGCGATGATCTTATTTCCTATGTCTGCACGCAAGTTTTACTGATTGTGATTTTATCTTTTTTATGCTGTAAGCCTAACCTGTTGTGGGGGCTATTAAAATTGTATTTCTACTTTTGATACTACACTATGGTCCGTCTCTCTTCCTGACCTATAGATCTTACTTGTTTTAGAACATCACACATTACCATCTGAGGAGAGTGTATAATACCATCTGAGGATATTAGTAATTGTAGTCCCACTACGCCACTACACTAGAGCCAGTATAAGGGCTCTAGTAAATGTGAGTGAATATCCTTTTGGGGCATATATCACCATTGCAAATTGTTACAGTGTCACACATTGTATTTTTTGTTGTTTTTTCATTTTATTTATGCACTAAATTTATGCTGACAAGCCAACTAAATATTGTCAACACGTGTTTTTATATATATATTTTTATATTGTGTGTGTGTGTGTGGTGGTTCACATCAGTGGCTGCTGCATATTACCTATTTATAGTCTGTAATTTTTCTTACCTGTTCCTAATTAGTAGGTTTATATATATTTTTTTATTTTTATATTTATTGTCTGGTGCCCACTTTCTCACCTGGTTATCACAGATACACATATACATATCGACATACATGCAGTCAAACAGATACACATACAGACACACATGCAGACAAACAGATACACATACAGACACATAGACTTACGGACACACATGCAGACACATAGACATACAGACACACATGCAGAGATATAGACATACAGACACACATGCAGACAAACAGATACACATACAGACACATACACATACAGAAACACATGCAGAAAAACAGATATACAAACAGACACATAGACATACAGACACACATGCAGACAAACACAGATACACATGCAGACACATAGACATACAGACACACATGTAGACATACAGACACACATGCAGTCAAACAGATATGCATACAGACACATAGACATACAGACACACATGCAGTTAAACAGATACACATACAGACACATAGACATACAGACACACATGCAGACAAACAGATAGACATACAGACACACACATGCAGACAAACAGATACACATACAGACACATAGACATACAGACACACATGCAGACAAACAGATACACAAACAGACACATAGACATACAGACACCAGCACTCAGTGTGAAGTGAGAAACTTTAATCACACACTTGGCGACGTTTCAATCCTATGATGGATTTTCTTCAAGCTCAAGGCTTGAAGAAAATCCATCATAGGATTGAAACGTCGCCAAGTGTGTGATTAAAGTTTCTCACTTCACACTGAGTGCTGGTGTCTGCATTCATTATTTTACTGTGTCAGAGACCTGGGAAGCGTCTTGGACTCCTTGCACCATAACTTATCTTTATATTTGCGGATCTGGGACTAACTGATTTCTTATTACATAGACATACAGACACACATGCAGACAAACAGATACACATACAGACACACATGCAGACAAACAGATACACATACAGACACAGACATACAGACACACATGCAGACAAACAGGTACACATCCAGACAAAGACATACATGCAGACAAACAGATACACATACAGACACAGACACACATGTAGACAAACAGATACACATACAGACACAGACATACATGCAGACAACAACACATACAACTATAGACATGCATGCAACTACACAGACACACTTAATGACAAACATTCAGATACACATACAAACAGATACCCATGCAGACATAGAGATACACATACAGACCCACACACAGTCACCCTCTTGTTTCCTACCTTTTAGGTGCAGCAGGGTGACTTCCCTGGGGTCTAGTGGCTGCCTCATTATGATGGGAGTCAGAGCTCCCATTCTGACTCCCTCCTCTCCTCTCCAGTGGTCTTTTCTCATGCGGCGCTCTTTTAGACAGGAGAAGGAGGAAGTGACAGTTCCTCCCAGCTCTGACGACATCACTGGGGCCCGGTCGCTCTCTTAAAGTGCTGCAGCACTGACCGGGCCTCAGGACAACCATGGCCATTGGGAGGCCCCAAGAGCATGGGCAACTAAATGTGCCCCTTCAATGTGGCCAAGGCGGGACCACACCAAAATGCCAGTGGGAACCCCATTCACAGGGGTCGCAGGGTGGCTGGGCCCCCTGGAGTGACGGGCCCGGTCGCAGCTGTGACCCTTGTGACAACGGTAGTTCCGCCAATGATGAAGATATCTTTGTGCAGACTGGCAGTATGGAAGAGGAGGAAGGACATCCTCAAGGAAAGAGGCAGAGGTTCCACAGATTCACTTATGAAGACAACCTGCAATTGGTGTAGCTTATTGTGAGGCACAGCAGTGTGTTATGTAGCAAGCACGGGCTGACGTGGCTATATCTCCTAAACATCAATGGAGGGCCCTTCAGGTGGTGTGGATGTGTGGCAACCAAGGACCCATGATTTATCTGGTTAGTACTACTCCATCACCCACTTGTGACTCATGATGTAGGAGACTCCTTTTGACTGATTCAGGTGATGTAAGCATGCACCCTTGTGCAGGCTCATCCAAGCTGTATCCAAGCATTTCTGTATCCTTCTTGTTTTGCTTTCTTGTTTATTGTTTATGCTTATTCCTGCCCTGCCTTGTATTCTTGCCTTGTATTCCAGTCCTGCAATGAAATCCAGTTATGTTTTCCTTGTTGTCTTTCTTTCTGTTTCATAGCAAGTTTTCTCTGATTCCCTCTGCCTTTTTAGTTTTCTTCTATTTAAATCACACCCGTTTCTGTTCATTCGTTTGCAGCAGTCTACAGGTATTCTGTTTGTGTGCAATGTTATTCTGTAAGCTCATGTCATTCATTTGCTAATATTCTGTCTTAGTTAGGGACTTGCCTATTGTGGGGTACCTTGACATGGTTGGAAAGCTAACATGTGATTGGCCAACAGGTGAACCAAACCCCCACCATTCTACCATCTTTAGAGTTAGGCTAGTTCCTGTATTTATGTTTATTCCTTTGTATGTTTTTTTGTGTTCCAGGTATATATTTCCCTCTTCTTTATCGCACCTCCAGCAGAGGTTCGATTTGCTTTTGTCAAATTTCTGGATCTTGGTTGGGACCATATACCAACAGTGGTAAATCTTAAAATAGAGTTCATGTAAACCTACACAATGAACTACTTTCCTAATTTGGGCGTATGCCGCTAACCATTGTTCTTTACTGTATGCATTCCCCATCTCGCTTTCCCATAGTTTTACATTTTTCTCTGTTTTTCCAACTTTATTTGTTTCTGGTATTTCCTTAATTTTAGAGATATGTCCTTTCTCGCATTCTCTTTCCAAAAGTTCATCTATAATGGGGCATTCACCAATCTGTGATGATGAGATGAAGTGTGCAATACTAAAATAGGTAAACCGTTCAACTTCTTCTAGTCCGAATTTATTTTTTATTTGAGAAAATGTTAATAAGTTGTTGCTTATCATTAAATCTGCCAAGGTCTTGTTTTTTATCTCTTTCCAGTTCTTTAGGTTTAAGTCTTCCAGGTATAGTTCTAGGTTACCTAGAGGTGTTGAGGAGAGGATCTGTTCCTGTATCTTGAAAGTCTTTTTCAATTTATTTAATGTTATGAGAATGTTTTTTATGATTAGGTTGCGTTGAGGTTGTTATAGAATTTTTTGACTGTTTGTCCAAAACAAGTGGTAGGGATTAGGTGTAGGACTGTATGGTTCCTCCAATTTGAACCAGTCTGGGGGAGGTTCTCCCTTTTTATTGAATATTAAGTAATGTGAAATCATACATGCTTCGTGTAGTCTATGTACATCCGGCATGGAGATTCCACCTTTGTTTATATGCTTTGAGAGTGTGTTTTGTGATATTCTGGGATTCTTGTTTTGCCATACGAATGCTTTAAAGATCTTTTGGCATGCGTTCAGACTGTGGCCTGGGACCCTTAGGGGGATTGCTCTTAGTAAGTAAGTGATTTTAGGGACTAGATAAGTATTAAGTATGTTCACTCTGCCGACCCATGATAATTCCAATCCACTCCATGTTTTTAGTTTACTTCTGAATTGTGATAGTAACGACTCAAAATTGGCTTGGGATATGTTTTCTAGGTCTAAACTTAGTTTTACACCCAGGTAATCTATTACTTCTGTGTTTCCATCCAATGTCAATCTAGAGTTGATGATTTCCCTATCGTGAGGGGTTATATTTGCTGAGATAGTCTGAGTTTTGTGCAAATTTAGTTTGTAATTAGAAAGTTTCGCATATTCCTCTATTATTTTTAGTACTGCTGGTATTGATGGTGCTGGCCTAGCTAAAGTCAAAATTATATCATCCGCAAAGAGCATGATTTTGTATGTATTAGATTTCACTGTGATTCCCAAGATATCAGAACACTGCCTCACCATCTCCGCCAAAAGTTCCACAGACAGTACATACAGAAGGGGTGCTAGAGGGCATCCCTGTCGTGTGCCGTTTCTGATATTGAACCAGTTTGAGTCCAGCATTGATCCTTGCATCTTGGCTGTAGGATCTGAGTACATTGCCATCGTTCTGTTTTTAAAATTTCCTGAGATACCGAAAGCTAATAGTGTTTCCTCTAAGAATAGCCAATTTACGCGATCGAACGCCTTTTCTGCGTCGAGTGCAATAATTGATGCTCCCCGCTTATTGGTGTTAATGATATTTATCAAATTGATTATTTTCCGTGTATTATCTGTGGTTTGTCTGCCAATCACGAAGCCATGTGACTAATAGTAGGTACTAGATATTTTAATCTTTCTGCTAGTATTTTGGAGAATATTTTCAAATCTATGTTTATTAGAGATATTGGTCTATAGTTTGTTATAGAGGAAGGATCTTTTTCTGGCTTCGGGATTGGGAGAATCAATGCTTGGAGCATCTCCTTGGGGAATGCGGCTCCTGCTGTTATCTCGTTAAAGGCTCTTGACAATATGGGTGAAACAATTTCCCGAAGCTCCTGATAAAAGGCTGCAGAATATCCGTCCGGCCCTGGTGCTTTTTTTTTTTTTTTAATTGGTAATAGTTTTTTGAATCTCATCCATTGTGATTGGGGTATTTAGATGTTCTAAGTTTTCTTTACTAATTTTTGGAAGATTCAGTTGCCTCAGATATTTCCTTATTTCATCTCGGGAGCAACCCTGATTTTCCAGATTGTATAAATCTGAATAATATTTTTTAAAGGCTTCTGATATATCTAATGGAGATAGGAAAGTTTGATTTTATTCTACAATCTTTTTCATCATGCTCTTTTTCTTATTATATTTTATTTTGTTTGAGAGGTACCTTCCTATTCTATTATTCCCGTGATACCATTCTTGTCTTGTCCGATTAATATTATGATTTATTTTTTCCTGTTCTTTCCTAAGTATCTCCTGTTTAATTTCTGAGGATTTTGACGTTGTGCTAGGATCTCGATTCCTTCTGTTCTTCCTCTCGTTTAGTTCTAATGCAATGTAAAGATCGGCTAAGCTCTTTCCTTCAGTTCTGTTCTCCCTCAGTTGCTTTATGCTTTCGCTCTGCTTGACTGTCACATAGTTCATTCTGTCCTGATTTTTTTTTATATTATTTTATATATATACTATGGATCAGTTGAAAAAATAAAATGTATGGGTATAGAGAATATTCCTAACTCATGGTGGAGAGAGGATAGATGCAGAAGACTGCAACAAAGAGAAGCCTTTTGGATCTTCAATTTAAAAACTCCAACAACTTTGGGCATCAACACAGATTTTGAATTAAAAGTTTTTTTTATCATCTCCACTATATTAAACATATACCCGCTTTAAGGCTTTGTATGGCTTTTTCATGTTATGAAATATGAGAAACTTTAGGTATGGTAGAACACCGCTTAGTAGATCAATCTGGGTACGTTTTAGATATGCAAACACCTTTGAGACTTTTTAGTGACGTTTCCTTTATCTTTATATATGTAAAATAATATTTTTTTTTTTAAAAACATGCCTCTTAGGTTATCTTTTATGCAGTTTATGGAAGAATTGATATAGGGTATATGAACCTTTAAGAAATGTATTGGTTTTAAACTTAGCTTTCTCATTGTACAATATATTCTATGCATTGTGTATTTATGTTTTATGCATTGTTTTGTATTTGTTTATAATTTTTAACTCTTAGAAGATTTTAAAGGACATTTCGCCACCTGCACACCGGGAATATAAAAAGCTTTGGGGCAAGCAAAAGTATTCCCTGAGGAAGTCTCGTAGTAGACGAAACATGTAAGATCATCTTTTTGGTCTTTTTCAACCACCAGAGTTCACTGCACACTCTGAATCTCTTTTTGGGCTCTGCTAGCCACCATATCCCAAAAGTGTTTCAGAGCATTTTTTTTTCTACACTGAGTACCCTGAGGCGCACAGGCTTAATTCCGGAAACTAACTCTCAGTCGGTTGGACTACATGCTCTAAGAAGACACCTCCTTCCAGACCATCAGGGTCTACAAGGTGGAAGGTTTTATATTTTTCCAGGTCATCTTCCAAGAACTATGCTATATATGTAAGACCTTTTCAATGTCACCATATTGCACATGTTGTATTATATTTTATGCATGGTTTCTGTGTCTGTTTTTGTGCACGTTTACTGAAATGTTTTCATCACTGTCATATGTTTTTATCACAAATGTGTGTATCACTAATCTAATTAATTTCACAGGTAGTTTGAGAAACTTTTTTTTTTTGTACTTTATCAAGTGTCCATACTTTCTGCGCTTTTAATCTTGCTGTATTTGTTTTTCTTAATTAGACAATTAGTAGAAGTTTTGTGATGGACCTATTCAGTTTTTAATTGAAACTCACCACCCTTAGAGATGGTGAGTTGAACCAACTTTTGACTGTAAGTCTCACTTTACATCACTTCACTTTTAGGGAACAGCAATTTTCTATGCATTCTTTGGAGGTCAAAATGGGAGGTTGAGGTGGACTTTGGAGAGATGGAGTTCAAGTTTTGTTTTGTGATTAGCTCAAGGTGGTCATGTTGGCAGATGAAGTTCACTTTGGAAAATAAGTCAAACTTGACCTCCTAACTCGAGCCTCGCTGGTCTGCTGGGGGAAGCAGTGGGGGGATGGATCGACTGCTGAGCGCAAATGTCGCAGTCGGGGACTGTAGTACGCAAAAATATACTAATTAATGTATTAATAACATAATTAATAAATAATTATTTAGACAAACAGTACAATAATAGATTTCTTTGATTTGAGAATACAGTTAAATTATGTAAAGAGGAATACCAAGAGGCATTATGCTACATAATGATATACTTTATGTACAACTTTGGCAGTAAAAACAATATATCTAAAAGGATATCACAAACAAAGTTACAGACATACTACTGTTATAATATATATATGATTGTATTAATTAGATGACTTGTGTACTAAACTTCAGATAGAATCAGCATAGAACATGGCTCCTTTGATGGTCTGTGTCCAAAATGGCTGGTGATTTCAACATGATAAGGAAGATTTGAAAGGAGTTCTGCAGCAGTTGTGTTTTACTTTTAGTTATAATGCTAGGCATTAATTGTCACTAAGTGACTATTGTATGATATTTTATGAGTGGGGTTGATATCAATCACCAGTGTTGGTTAGTAGAAAGCAAGCAGTATAACTCACAGTGGGCTCACAACTTGAGTGTGCTCTTTTCAAAGTAACTTGCAATTTTATAAGTGTAAAGTTTGTGCATTTACAGCAATTAGTGCAGCACAGGCGTTAGAGAAACAAAGGTAAATCCAGTTTTTACATTTTTTACGCTTTTACACTTGCACCAGACATGAGCAAGCTTGAAGATCTCACTCAGTACACATCTTGTCATATGTATGAACACTTGGAACAGCATTTCCAGGCTCCATATCGCTGTGGCAAAAGTGACCTCTCTGGAAGGTCAAATTGGAGATCTGGAAAGACATATTTTGGAACACCAAAGGGTCTAATCACAAAATTTAGAGATTGGAGGTTGAGCTTATCGCTCAGCTGCCTCATCTCAACTTTGCAAAATGGTATTCACTAACATTTTAGCAAAGGTCAAGATGTGGACTAATTCAAACTTGATGCCTGAATTTGGAGGAAGAGTTTGACTTAGAAGAAAAATTATAGTTTAATTTCACCTCCCATAGGCTACAGTGGGAGGAAAATTTACCAAAACTATCTTTGAGACTAAGTCAAACTCTGCACCTGAAAAAAAATCACTTACTTTCATGCTGGCGAATCTCAATATTTCCTACAGGAGAAAAATTAAACTGTCAAGCTCAACCTCCGAACTTGGCACCTGAGTTTGATTTTGGCGAGTTGTGTAGAGCTGGGGTCAACTCGGAAGTTGCGTTTGGAGGTTGAATTTGACTTTTTTGAAAGTTGACCTCCAAAGTCAACCTCCTCAAGCTATTCTCAAATGTTAGTGAATAGACCCTTGAGAAATACTGACAACCTTGAGAGAAGTTTCTTGCTCCCTGAGCAGAGCTTAGTTTGGTCACCTAGAAATGAGTGAAGAGATCAGCCAGAAGAGACCAGGCACACCGTTGGGTGACCAATAGACATGGTTGTAGCAGGGGAGGGAAGAGGAAGAGGGCAGCCAGTCCAAAGTTTCTCCATCCAAACAAATTTTCTCAATTGAGTGAAGATGTCAAGGAGGCAAGAAGTGGATTTGCTGGAGAAAACAGTTTTCCCTAACTGCCAGGATAACAGTGCCTCTAGCATAGAGGGGATCCAGAAAGAATTGAAGCTTAGGCAGGTTGTGGTGGCAAGGGACTCTTTTATTAAGAGAGTAGATAGGGTGATATCTGGTCCTGATCACAGCAACCAAATGGTTTGCAGTCTCTCAGGTGCCTGAGTTTGGCATAATGCAGACAGAGTGGACAGATTATTGGCAGGGGCTAAAGAGGATCCAGCTGTTTTAGTCCATATTGGCACCAATTAAATATTAAGAGGAAAATGGAGAGACCTAAAAGGTAATTTTAGGGATTTTAAGAAATGCTCCTCTGTGTTCTCAGAGATATGACCTGTGCCATGCGCTATACCAGAAAGACGACAGGAGATTAGGGAGCATAATGCATGACGTCCTGGTGTAAGAAGGAGGGCTTTGGGTTTCTAGAGCACTGAATTCAAGAGGGTCTCATGTACTTGGGGAGAGGATGGCTAGACTGTTGGAGGAGGGTTTAAACTAGGAAATATGGGTAGGGACCAATAAACACTGGGCTAGACAGGAAAGGAAGGGAAAGCGACAGTACCCAGATGGGTGGACAAGATTATTATAAGTACGGATTATAGGGCGAAGCTTATAAACACCTTCAAAATTAAATCACAAATGGAAAATGTCAGTGGTATTTAGTATATGCTTCCAAATGCCAAAGTTAAACTGGTAAAATAGTGGAATTGGAGTAGGTAGCAGCAATCGAAAATTATGACTTAATTGGTATAACAGAAACATATGGGATGACACACATGACTGGTCAATCAATTTGGAGGGCAGCATGTTGTTTAGAAAATATAGGTCAAACAAAAAATGTGGAGGGATGTTATGTAATTTAGCAGGTATTCCCTTTTTGCTAAATGACAGTTTTCAGCACTGGAAAAGTTATTTTCAAACAAAGAATTTTTTTTTTTTCCAAAGTAACCAGTTTCAGGCTTGAGAATGTGTGAATCTAGAAGAGGCATGTGACTTTTCTAATTCTGTTTAGCTAGCTAGGGACACTGATGCAGTGATTGAGGGGGAGGAAATATTTGATATATATTTAGAGCAGCCGGAAGAAAATCTAGGCAGACTACCATGAGGTTTCAGGCCTAGTAACTTTCTTGAGAAACATCAGGAACCAATTTGATCCCCCAGAAATGCAGATGCAGCTCATCATCATTGACAAAGATTACATGGGATTATAAGTATAAATGCGTACCAATTTAACATTTTTATTCTTTAGTTGAATTTCACTCACACAAGTCCATTGTTAGTCTCTTCGCTTAGCACAGGTATGGGGCAGTTCCTGGAGACAAAATCTAGGTGATGGGGCAGGTCCTGAGTGCAAAATCTGGGAGATGGGTCAGGTCTTGAGTGCAAAATCTGGGTGATGGGGCAGGTTCTGAATGTAAAATCTGGGTAATAGTGCAGGGCCCTGGCAAATCTGTATGATGGGGCAGGTTTTGAGTACAAAATCTGGGAGATGGGTCAGGCCTTGAGTGCAAAATCTGGGTGTTGGGGCAGGTCCTGGAGCAAATTTGGAATCTGCGACAAAGTCTGTGAGTGCACTCTTAGTGTGGGTATGTTTTGGGTGCAATGTGGGTGCAGACAAATAAAATAAAAAGAAGAAATTAATTTTCTCAACAACCTTTTTATTACATGTGAAAAAAACTGAATTATAATAATGTTTTTCTTTGGCCCGTGAACATGTACAATGCCCTTGTACTGAAAATATTTGGAGACCCCTGGCTTAGCATATAGCATGTACCTTTTTTTATTATCAAAGATAAATTATATTGTTTTAGCTTGTATTGTTTGTTAATTTTGAAATATTTTATAATATTCTTAAAGATTATTATCTTTTCTAGTTTCTGAATGATTGTCAAATTGGAGGTTAACTGTTAGGATATATTTCTGCCAATATTTTTAAAATTAATTGGTTGACTTTTGAGGTGTTGTCAAATGTATTTGGTCTCAGTAACTGTGTTAGTGTGAGCTAACCTGCTTTGTCTTTGTTAGTGTCACTGTTACCGTGTGGCATAACAAAGACTACATTTTAATCGGTTTGCAGTTCTTTTCACACAAAGATGTAGATTTAAGTTTACTACAGAAGTTATTGTGAAACCTTTTGCACCATATTAATACATCCAAAACCACGAACTACAGCAAGGGACCTGTCTGTATTATTGCCTCATTTGCAGAACAATATATATGATGGCATATGGAAAATTGGCAGGTTTATTTAGTCAGTGGGGGGTAGAACTGTCCAGAAAACATTAGTGGGTATTTGTTATAAACCACCAAATATTGATGATCTTGAATAGTCACAATTATTAATGCAAACAGAAATGTCTTCTCAAATAGGATGTAATATCATTATGGGGGATGTTAAACACCCAGAAGTAAACTGGAAAAATGGAACTACTAATTAAAACATTAAGTTTCTGACTTTGTTGAATGACAATTTCATATCTCAGCTAGTACAAACACCAACCAGAGGGGAAGCGTTTCAGGATTGGGTAATAACTTACAATGTGGAGTTTATCTCTAGCATCCAAGTAAGGAAGGATTTAGGGAATAGTGATCATAACGTGGTATCCGTGGATATCATTTAAAAAAGGCAAATTGGTATGAGTCCAACCAAAACACTGAATTTTACAAAGGCCAACTTTAGCGGGTTTAATATATCCCTTGGTCTTGTTGACTGAGATGGATTATTTTTGGAAGAAAACACAGAGGGTAAGTGGGATAATTTCAATCTAACACTACAAAAATATACATAGAAATGTATACCCTTTGGAAACAAAAATAAATGAAGCAAACTAAAACTAATGTGGCTAACCAGTAGGGTATAAATTAATAAAAATAAAGTAGCGTTCAAACATTAGAGAGCTGAAGAATCACCAGAGGCATTTCCAAAATATGCCAAAAAAGTCAATAAACAGGCAATTAAATTAGTGACGTAGAATGAAAAAATAATTGCAAAAAAATTAAAGGCTGATAATATTATCTGAATTAGGGGACATACTCAGTGGAGACAGAGAGTAAGCAGATATTTTAAATAATTTATTTTCTTCTTTTTTTTTACCAAAGAAGAACCAATGGTGTTATGATAGACAGAGCCCAGGGGCCAGATATTATACACCAACAGATGCTTAAAGAGCTAAGTGAGACCCTTGCCAGACTGTTATTTTTGATTTTCAGGGATTCTTTTATTTCAGGCATGGTGCCCATAGATTGGCGTAAAGCTGATGTAGTCTCCATATTTAAAAAGAGATCAAAATCCCAACCAAGCAGTTACCAATTTGTAAGCTTGACATCTGTGGAGGGGAAACTGTTTGAAGTGTTGCTAAGGGAATGTATTAAATATTTTATCTTGAACAGAGGATGGATGTCAAAGATTTAGATTTTGCTATGGCATTTATTATGGTTCTACACAAAAGGTTACTGTACAAGCTGACAGAAATAGGCTTAGGGGCAAACGTTTGTGTGCAGATTGGCAATTGGTTTAAAGAAAGAATGCAAAAAGTGGTGATAAATGGGATGTTCACAAATTCAACAGATGTGACGATTGGAGTACCTCAGGGATCTGTCCTGGCTTCTCTTTGTTTTTAATTTGTTTAATAATGATCTCACAGTGGGCATAGAAAGCCATGTTTCAGTGTTTGCCGATGACACAAAATTATGTAGGGTAATACAGTATGAACTAGATCTATCTTCACTGCAAGACGATTTGGACAAATTGGGTAACTGGACACATAAATGATATTCTATGAAGACATATAAAATGATGCTTAAAGCTGCATCAAGTGTGTTCTCACAGTCCAGTTATATGTGTGCTACATTGTCTGTTTTTCTGCCTAAATATAAAATTATGCACTTTGGGTATAATAATAAAAATCAACATTTAGTTTAAATGGTGTTTCCTTTGGGAAATCTACTGAATAAGATATGGGGATGTATTAAAAGGTGTATTGTCTCATGAGAAAAATATGTTATTCTGCCTCTTTACACGTCCATGGTTATGTGCGGTTTAATTCTGGGCGCATTTAAAAAAATATATATATTATGGAACCAGTGCAGAGGAGGGCTACAAAACTAAGGGGATTGGAAAGTTTTAGTTGTACAGGCTATACAGCCTAGAAAAGTTAAATGTGTACATCCTAGACAAATGGAGGTTTAGAGGGGATATGATAATGTTATTTAAATATGTACAGGGCCCATAAAAATGTCTTTCTAAAGACCTGTTCATTAGCAGAGCAGCACAAAGGACAAGGTCACTCACTAAGACCTTAATGAAGGAAATTTACTATGAAAGCAGAATGGATTTTTTACGTTAAGGACAATAAAGGTTTTAAGAGGTGGTGGTAGTAATTACACTAGATGCCTTTAAAATGGGCCTGGATACTTTTTTAATGAGCCAGTACCATCGAGGACTATATATGTTAGTATCGGCATTAATATTTATTTAATGCTTGCTGATCCAAAGATACATCTGATTACCATTTATAGACAAGAAGATATTTTTCCAAATTGAAATCAGAATTGAAATTACTGAGATAAGGGGTAGGGGTGGGAGTTCTTTTCTTTTGGGTCAACAGCAGTAAATTAGGAATAGGAAAAGGACTGAACTTTCAACCTAAACTACTATGTACTAATTAACTATGTATATATAAAAAAAACATATCAAATACCCATTTCCATAGGCTTTTAATTGACAAACAACCCCACCAGATGTGGAAATAGGATATATCCCTTTCTCCACACCTCCAGCAATTCGATGGACATTGTGGATGCAATCTTATTTGGGACTAGATATCACCTATTAGCCAGCTTATATAATGCATTGTTTTATTGACTTGAATCAGTGATTTCAGCCAATACTTGAGAAGAATGCTCATATTCACTTATTTTTCCCATTAATTAATTGCTTTTATCTTCCAATTATTGACATTAGCTCTACTCAAATTTGTATTTACCTTTTTATAAGAAATAATCTGGGCGAGAGATTTATTAACCTCCTGTTTCACTATAAACAGTGCTAAGGAAAGAAAACTTTTAATCCTCAAATAGTTGAATATTTCATTAGTATTCAGCTATAACTTCTGAGCTACCTCGGGAAAGGGAACATAGTAATAAATTTGTCCTTGGCATGGTGGGGATTAGTACACGTGTTGATTCCCTATTAACCTCACTGGTTTTATTTTTAACTAGGGTCTAGGAAAGGGTCTGTGGTTGGTAATGTTGTTCTTTGAAGCAAGGATAACATCAAAATGTTCTTGTTTACTACAGTTTCTTTTCAGTCTCCTTGTCTGTCTATATGAAATATTAGAAATCCATTTGGGATGGTGCCTGTGTCTAGCCTCCAGAAAACCATTCTTGTCAACACATTTTCTATGGGTTTTGCTCTCTATGAAATGCATTGTATACGGAAGTGAACTCATTTTGATGATCAAATTGTCCTTTAAATTGCGCCACTCAGGAATCATCAAAATAACTCAGAATCAGCTTGAAAATTGGCCATTTCGGCAGCCAATCTTCTGGTACCATTTCATGTCCATAGAATGTGTCGGCACATAAGAACCATTCGTTCCATCTAGTCTGCCCAATTTTCTAAATACTTGTTTTAGTCCCCAGTCCCCTATATATCCAGGTTACCCTTATGCCTATCAAGCACATGCTTAACAAAGATTTCTCCATAATTCGGCTATTAGCCCCAATGTGGCCAGATTTCGGGCCAGATCAAGGCATATTGGACCAGATTTAGAAAGGCAAAAAAGGTGCTATATAAAAAAAGTGCTAAATTTGGAGCAAACTGCCACAGCATTCCATTGGTTACCATGGTTATTACTACTATTTTAGCACTTTTTTCCTGAAATAGCACAGCTTTGTCTTGATAAATATGGCCCTTAGAATAAACCCCTTTAGTGAAAAAGCTGTCATTCTCTAACATTCCAAAAGCAGCCAAGGGAGCATTTACTAGACAATTAATAAAATAAATGCATGAAAAATAGTTACACAAGGCCTGCTCTTTGTATCATAGGCTTTTCAAGAAAGGGGATGAATGGAAAAGATAGATACATCTTGTATACCATCATTATAGTAGCATCCCCTGAATAGCCATCATAAAAACTGTTCATAATTTTATAGCTTCATTCGTCTGTAGAGCACCATAAAAGCAGGCCATATTTTTACACTCTGGATGCCTCATAAAAAAAACTTGGCAAAAGGATGAAGAAAAAGCTGCACACCATAGGGTGAAGTATGAACAGGGCGTACATTTGTCCTTGATGAACTGAGGAGCTTTGAATCATGATGAAACCTTCAGTATAATTATTAATTGGCAGGCATTATCACTTTTTATTTGCTGACTACATATTTGCCTTCTATATGGAAAATGTAAGGATGGCTAAATCAATGTCCTTCACCTTTAAAGGGGCAGCTTTTCACTTTTCAGCATTTCATGAGCTGAAGTATGATTTAGCAAATCAGTTATAATTTACATTTGGCATGCACAAGAGACAAAATCATGATTTTGCTTTACCCATTTATGTTTGTGTTCATATTAAAAACTATAAATATTGTGAACTTAGGCATAGTTATATACATTTCAAATACATTTCTAAAACTCAGACCAACAGCGGGAATATAATGAACCCAAGAAATGTTTTACACATAAATAAAACATTATAACAAAAGCAATATCCAAATAGAGTAAAAATAGCGAGGCTCTATAGGAGCCTATGAGTAAACACTAATCTTGAGTGCGAAACTTGTAAGACAAATTTGTTGTATACTGTCCTGTTTCTGAGTTATATTTATCAGTGAATAAATATCAGCTAACGTTAGCAACTATACATGGATTTCCTACTTTTTATTTTTATCGTGTGAGGAGTAGCCCTAATTTTTGTGTGTCTCACTATGTTTACTCTATACTGATCCGTGGAAAAGAAGCAAACCGTTTAAAGTTGAGCACCTTCTTACCATGGTGGTAATTATTTTTTAACCCAGTCAGCCTTTTAATTTTGAATCCAGCATTAGTGTACTAGTTGGGATCGTGTTGCATGTGGACTATTCTAATGAACGTCCATACAAGGATTTTCTACATGGCACAAAGCCATAAGTGACTTTTACTGTATAGGAGGCTATTCACGAAAAGGTGAGCTGTAGGGAAATTGAGGTGAGATTAGGTGAGTTCAGGTGAGATGAACATTTAATTAGCTATTCATTGTGCAGGAACAAAACTGGTGAGTTTGCTTAGCGGGGAAAACTTACCAGGTTTTTACCTGCACAATTTTAAGTTAAAATGTTCAGATGAAATATTCATCTCACCTAAATTCACCTACAACTCACCTTTTAGTCCGTCAATGTGAATCTTATAGTGCAGATTAATAGTGTGCGAGGAATAGGTGGGAATTCTTGTCCTCTCATTATAGGAAATGTTACAAATTAATGGGAAATTATTACTGTAAATCTGAATATAAGACAACCCTATGGTAAAAAGGTTCTATCTATAAATATTAAATCACCTGAAAACTGATTTTTAATATTTAATAAAACTTGATTTAAAAAATGCACTTCTTGTTTTTATTTCCTTTTTATTTGCCCCTGTGCCCCCTCAGACTAGCCAATGCATCCACACACTTGCCCAATAAACCCCAGACTTGCCAATGCATCCACACACTTGCTCCTCTGACACTCCAGATTTGCCAATGCATCCACACAATTGATCTGACCACCACCAGACTTGCCAATGCATCCATATACTTGCTCCTCTGACCCCCCCAGACTTGCCATGACGTGATGCATGCAGACACCTCCGATGCTGCCTCTCTCACCCTACTTGTGCACTGATCTGATTTCAAGTGCCAGGGGTCATGTGACCTACCAGTGCTCAAACTTCAGATCAGTGCGCAGGGAGCAATGGAAGGCTGCGGTCTCTCGCAAGTACTGGGGAAAGGGGCGGAGGGGGAAGCTGGCTGTGGCATATTATTGGGCATGCTGGCTATGGCATATTAATGGGCAAAGATAGGCATACTAATAAGCACACTGGTTGTGGAATAATAATGGGCAACGAGTGGCATATATATGGGGAAACTGGCTGTGGCATATTAATGGGCATTCTGGCTGTGGCATTTTAATATGCAAAAAGTGGTATATTAATGGGCATACTGGCTGTGGCATAATAATGGGAAAAGAGTGGCATATTAATGGACATACTGGCTGTGGTAAAATAATGGTATAACAGTGGCATATTAATAGGCATACTGGCTGTGGCTTATTAATGGGTAATAAGCGGCATATTAGTGGGCATATTGGCTTTGGCATTTTAATGGGCAAATATTGGCATATTAATGAGCAAACTGGCTGTGGCAAATTAATGGGAAAACAGTGGCATATTAATGAATAAACTGGCTGTGCATATTAATGGGCAAACTGGCCATGTCATATTAATGGGAAAACAGTGGCATATTAATGGGCAAACTGTTGCATTATAATGGACAAAGTGGCTGTGGCATATTCATGGGCAAAGGGTGGCATATTAATGAAAAAACTGGCTGTGTCATATTAATGGGGTAAGTCTTGGATGTAAAGTGTAGGTAATGGGGCAGTGGCAAGTTCTGTATGGGCAATGCAGGTGATTGGGTATGTTTTGGGGCTCATTTAAATCATTGGCATGATATACAAAGACCTGGATAAAATTACTAGTAGGGGGACAAGACAGAGGTATAGGGATGGGGGGCAGAATTTTTTTTCTGTAAGGAGCCCTGAAATTTTTGATGGCGGTCCTGCTGCCCAACACTTCCGCCATAGATTCAATGATGGGGACCTGGATCCTATGCTTATAAGACGACCTTGAATATAAGACAGAGGGTCTTTTTTAGAGCATTTTTGCTTGCATTTTTTGCACCTTAGTACCTTACCTGGTCGAACTTATATAAGGAGGTTTGTACATTTTATGATTGTATGTATCTTTTAACTATATTCTGAATAGGTGTCTAATGTCCATTTTCTAATAGCCCTTTTCAACAAAAGGGGAGACGATTGTAATTTACTTTCTGTTACACTGTATCTGTATATTTGTTTACTGGGAGCTGTATATGCTTTACAGTTTGAGCTGTTAATTGTACCAAACTGCAAGATAAAATATCCCTGCTTGTCTTGTTTCTTTTTTGTGTTAATTGTATATAGTTTTTAAATATAATTTTATTAAACACATTTGTATATTGGTTTCATGACTATTATTGTTTAAGCGCTGTCTAATTCTTAAATATGATTATAATATGGAATGGAACACCCAAGTTGCTTATGGACCTATGTGGAAGATCAGCAGCACATGCAACAGCCTTTTTAAGGGTAAGCCATTTCAGTTATCCATTATTATTTTTTATTATGTTGATTGTATCTAATTATCAGATTGTCTTCAATTTACATCCAAAATTAAGGCAGGTATGTTGAAATTTCTGGATATCAAAATCAAAATGCAAAGTGATAGAAAATTATACACCACCATCTATCAAAAAGCAACAACCTTCAATAATGTATTTAAGCTCTTAAATGTGGAATACCAAAGAAATGGGAAAAATTGCAGACACTTCACAGGTTTCGTGTCTAGTGACGTTTAGTCATAAGGGCACTTAGGACTAAGCATCGCTAGATGTGAAAAGTGTGAAGTGTCTGCAATTTCTCCCATTTCTTTGCATTGTCTGTGTATTTGGCTTCACTATTTTGCACATTATGATACTGAATAAATATTGAAATTGGATCTCTGAAGTACCAGATTTCTTCATTTACTATTAAAGTGCACTGTGCCTACACAAGCGTCCTCCCTCCGCACTGCTTCACTAAGTGTTGCTAGACGCAAAGCGTGTGGAGTGTCTGCAGTTTTTCCCATTTCTTTGCAGACATTTCACGAGTTTCACGTCTAGTGACGCTTAGTCATAAGTTCTCTTATGACTAAGTCGGTAGAAGCGAAACGCGTGAAGTGTCTGCAATTTTTCACATTTCTTTGCACAATCTGTGTATTTCGGTTCACAATTTTGCACCTCATGATACAGAATAAATATTGAAATTGGATCTTTGAAGTGCCTGGTTTCTTTATTTACTATTTGTATAAAGCACAGTCGACATGTGCATTGTGAGCACCAGAGATCTATAAAAATGACGCTGTTTGTCATTTACCATCTTTGCCAGCAAGGAGCAGCCACTTTATCTCGTAAGGGATCATTTGCATATTACAGTCCACTTTAAGCCCTGTCTTCAAGCATTTTGTCAGAAACCGCTTTGATTAATGTAAGGTTTTTATTTATTTGTTTGCTGCACAATAAATGTGTTATACTTGAGTTTTGCTCCTTCTCTCCTTGTTGTGCCCTCCACATCATTACCTGAGTGGATTTTAATTTCGGAGGCTCCCGGACGTCTGTTACACTGAGCAGCATGTGGGTGGATTCAAGGCTCTGATGGCAAAGGAGAGCAGGGCTCTGCATGAGACAGGTGGGTATGCCCACCAGTCATGGTCACATTTAACAGATGGCAGGAACTAATCCGGCGCATCTGTCCCCTATTGAAATTGAAGACATCCTCAGAGGCATGGATGGGCACATTATCCTGCTTAACCCCTTCCCACTTGTTAGATGTTCTATGCCATCCTACTTTTTACTGCCTAAAGGCTAGTAGGAAGGAAAGGAATGTCCTGCGTTGTACAGCTCATCCCGCACGATGAGCTGTGTGCGGATCCCACTGCAGGGACTTGCAGCGGGGTCCACACTGTTAGATGAGGCAGACAGGTTTATTCTCACAGCTGGTCTGGAGGCTGGCCGCACTGTCTGTGTCAACATGCGCAGACCAAATTAGAGCAAGGGCTTGTCCCGCTAATCTAATTCTGGTCTGCTAGTGCAGAGAGAGAGAGACCCTCATTTTTGCATGGGATCAGCAGAGGATACCTAGTTACGGCAGAGTTAAGGCCCCCTCTGCTGATGTCATAAGGTCAGCGCTGTTAAGGTCCCCTCTACTGATCTCAGAAGGTCAGCAGTGTTAAGGTCCCCTCTGCTGATCTCATAAGGTCAGAAGTGTTGAGGTCCCCTCTGTGGAGATTTTTCTGAATACATATTGGGGTGTTGTTTGGCAGTGCCACATACCAAAATCTGTGAATTCATGTCTGAAGTACAATATATGTAAAAAAAACAAAACACCAAACAATTAGTACCACAAACTTTGACAAAGGCTGGTGGTAGAATAAGTGCATGGAAAGTGTTAAAATAGCACTATTCGAAATAGCCTTCGGGGTCAACTTTTAAAAAATATATGGTTTGATTGGGTAAAATACACTGGCTGGCTTCAAAAATGTCCCAGATGGGACATGGGTGCTGGTTTTCTTCATGTCAGAATTTCAAGTTGGAAAACCAAAAAGTGCACCTCTCATATGTGGTCTTTTAACCCCCAAACAAGCTGACAAACCAATACATGGGTGGTATCCCTGTACTCAGGAAATGTTGTTGAACACATATTGGGGTGTTGTTTGTCAGTGACAGGTACCAAAATCTGTGAATTCAGGTCTGAAGTACAATGTATGTGTGAAAAAATCAAAAACCAATGACTACCACAGACAACTCAACAAACCTATGCACGGGTGGTATCACTATATTCAGGAGAAAATAGTATAAACTATTTAGCAATTTGTTTTCAACATATTTGATTCATTTGTTTTATAGTATATTATAGGATATGATCAAAATGATGGTTGGACTTGCTGTGATAATTAATTATTGTTGCATATCATTTTTTGCTGTTGAGATGGGGTTAGAGGTGGAGTTTGGGGTGGGTTTTGGGTGGAGTTAGGAGCATGTTATGAGGCCCCACTGGCATGCTTTACCTAGGGGCCTACAATGTTGTTAAGACAGCCCATGGTACATGTCAAAGTAACAACCACGTGATTAGCAGGAGCCAAAGCATCACAGTGCCTCCTCCAGCTTGCCTCCTGTCAATGGTCATAATGTTATGGGTGATCGGTGTATAGTCACTGGTTTGACTTATTATATTTCCTCCACTCTTCCAATTATATATCATTTAAAACAGTAAACCTTTAAAATTAGAGTCATTTCATTTTATCCATTCAGTATGATAATATTTACAGATATCAAAGTACCATAATTCCCAATATCTTTGTTAAACATGATGACAATGGATTGATTAGGATTCAATTAAATTAAACATTGGCTAAATGTCTCCACATTATATTGCGGGAGTCTACTAAGTCTTAGTCATTCATTTCACATGGATCTAAATATTGATGTGACTAGAAAGGTTACCCTAGTCATCACTTCATGAGAAACAATTACACTAAATAGCCAATAAGGATACACATATGGTCATGCTGGGACTGTGTGATCAGGTCAGCTTCTTCTTGAAAGAACAATATAGTTTTATTTAAAAGGTTAACAGTGCTCAAGGATGAACCAATAATTTCAATAGATTAACTGCAGGAACAAGGATAAGCAAAAGGTTAAACTTTTGTACTGAAGTATTATTTCAAGCTAAATTATTATGTTACTATGTCTTAAATCTATTCAATGTGTTTATTAATGATTTTACAGTAGTAATCGTATGCCAGTGCTATCTTATAATATAGACTGAGATGGACAAATTTGGATACCGGGCAGGCAAAGGCTGATGAGATTCAACAAATATTTATTTTGGTAACAAAAATAAGAATTTTCAGTATATACTAAATGAAGTTAAGTTGGGAAATACGTTAAATGAAAAAGATTTGAGAATCTCAATGGAACAAAACATAATTTTGCATCTTTAAAAATTAGTGGACTCTATCTACTGATGGTATCCAGTTTTGGGCAAAAAAGAGAAAAAGAGTCAAGCAACAAACGGAATGAAAGAGGTTAGCTATGAAGAAAGGGTAGAAAGTTTAAATGTGTTTACACTAGTGTCTTATATGTGATATAATGGAACAAGTACAGTTAAAATAATAACATTTATAGGCTAGCAGAAGGATTGACAGCAAGCTTGCAAGACCAAGATGCTAAGTCCCTTACTCATTCATTAATAAAGAAATGAATCAAAGAGCTAATTAAAAATAGGTAATTATTATGTGATTTCATGGCCTTTGGCATCCCCTAATCTGCCATGGGCATTGTCTCAGGCATCTAATAAGCCACATACCCAACACCTGAATTTATTTACTAGTAGCCATGGCTAGTGACAGACATCTATTTATTTGCCTCTTGTCTTCCTGTAAATATATATCAACATTGGTAAGACTAATTACTTAACCTATATAAAGCATAACAAACTAACTAAAATTAAACTAAATCCAGGAAGTCAATAGACAAGGTGCTTAGCTGACATTAAAATGTAGTCGGTCACCTATTTGTAGCTGTAACAGCTTCCACTCTTCTAGGAAGACTTTCCACAAGATTTTGGAGTGTTTCTGTGGGAATGTTTGCCAATTCATCCAGCTGAGCATTTGTGAGATGAGGCAAGGCACTGATGTTGGACGAGAAGACCTGGCTCACAATCTCTGTTCCAGTTCACCCCAAAGTTATTCAGTGGCGTTGAGGTAAGGGCTCTGTGTGGGCCAGTCAAGTTTTTCCACACAAAACTCATCCAACCATGTCTTTATGGACCTTGCTTTGTGCACTGGGGCCCAGCCATGCTGAATTGACAAAGCCCATCTCCAAACTGTTTTAACAAAGTTGGAAGAATAGCATGGTCCAAAATGTCTGCACATTGCAGTCAGGCAGGTAATGTTCTCCTGGCATCCGCTAAACTCAGACTCACCCAACAGACTGCTAAACAGTGAAGACCCCACAGAACATGTTTCCACTGCATTAGAGTGCAGTGGCAGCGTGCTTTATACAACTCAATCCAACCCTTGGCATTGTACTTAGTGATGTGAAGCTTTCATGTAGCTGTTCAGGCAGAGAAACCCATTCCATGAAGCTTCTGCAGTTTGTTAAGTTGATATGAATGCCAGTGTAAGTTTGGAACTCTTCTGCCATGGAATAAGCCGAGCATTGGAGACTTACACACCATGCCCCTCAGCACTCAGTGGCTCCGCTCCATGACTTTACATGGTCTTTCACTTTTTGGCTAAGTTGCTGTTGTTTCCAATAACATAATTTATAGATGACTGTGGAATATCTAACAGGGAGGACATCTCATGAACTGACTGCAAAGGTGGCATCCTATCACAGTATCACAATTGCATTCACTCTTCAGAACGACCCATTTTGTCACAAATGTTTGTTAATGCAGAATGCATGGCTATGTGCTTGATTTTATACAACTGTGACAATGGGCCTGATTGCAACAGCTGAATTCAATAATTATGTGGTGTGTCCCAATACTTTTGTCCATATAGTGTATCATTACCAAGTTACAAGAAATATCCTTATCAATGAATCAAAGCAGAAGTAGATAAAATGTGTCTGTTTCATTTAGTTTAGCCAATAATGGTCTCAACTTGACTTTACTTGTCACTTTTTCATATAATAATATTTAACATAAGTTAATAAAATACTTTATAAAATAATAAAATATTTCCAGTAATATCATAATACATATAGATTCCTATTTTTAATGATTCAGAATGATTATAACTGCTAATGTGGCCTTAACTTGGGAATTCCATTTTCCATTACATGCAAATCCCTCTTCAAGAATGAGTCTCAATCAAGCATTGATGTGAAATGTTCAGCACTCAACTGTATGCACTCAACATTAAAAATACATTTTTCTTCATCATCAGATGAACAGACCGTTTTTCACCAACTCCCGAACAAGGTTCCTCCCACTAACTGCCGGCTCCTGATGTGCAGGCCCAAAGATCCACTGTCCAAGCTACATATACATAAACACCACATGGTTCATGTCAGATATTCATGCAAATTTGGTTGGGTACCCCTGGAATACAATCTATGTACATACATGTGGACATGGATGTACAGTTGTAATGCATCTTTACACTTGTGTGTTGCAGTGATAGGAATGTATAACCCATCATCCATCATCCCAGTGTGTTCACATATATGTGTAACACATCAAGTCTATTTAACCACCTTATTGGCTTTATTACTGCCATTTTTATTTTGTGGTGCAATATATGTACTTGTGTGTGCACTTTTTCAGGGTGCTCACTCCAATTTATACTAGAGATCTAACTGGTCATAGATTATCAATCTGTTCACAAATTGTACAGCAAATAGCCTTTTTGGATCTATAGATTTCATTAGTATACTCATTATTGTTATTATCTGTTTTAGCTTTTTCATGTTTATACACAGATTATGAACCAACTTTTCAGTGGTAAATATTATTTTTTTTATTAAGTTTTCAATTGTCTTTCACACAATTTTTTTTAAATCCCTCTCTGTTTGCATTTATAGCCATAGTACATAGGTGTCTGTGGAATTCCTGGACTGCTGGTGGTGTATGGATATTTTCTACAATCCTTGTTGAGTTAAATACTCCATACAGAGATGATCACAGTTTGTTCATCCTTCAAACCCCTTCTATAGCTTCTTCTTCCACTGTTGATGTCAAGGTACCTGAGAACAGTGAAACATTGCTACGGGTACACTACTAGGGTTGCCACCTTTTCTTCAAAAAAATACCGGCCTTGGTACTGTCTCCATAGGCTTAACATTGGCCTGATGCCAATATTTTACCGGCCTGCCGGTAAAATACCGGCCAGGTGGCAACCCTATACACTACAGGTAATCATCTGTACATTTCATCCCACTTACACATGCATAGACACACCTATGTACATGTGTTACCACAGTTGTACAGTTATACTGCTAAACAAACATTGATATGCACAGTAACATTGCACTGCAAGTCCCATGGACCTAAGCTACTTAGCATTCCCATAGCTAACATGCTCTGAACAGCTACAGTTCACTACACACACTTACAGATTCTTCATGTGCGGCAGCCATTTTAATATTTAACATTTTTGCAGCCACATGAATCATTCCCCATGAGTGTACACAAGTAATACATGTGTTACACGAAGTATAGGTGTGAGTTCCATGCAGTGGCGTAGCGTGGGTTGTCAGCACCCGGGGCAAGGCAAGTAATTTGCGCCCCCTAACCCGTGGATTTTAGCACTCGAGTCTCTTCTACTAGATTAGTTAAAGAAACCCTTACCCCCCAAGCACATGTATTGTTTGTTATGAAAATACTTATGTAATTAAAGTAAAATGCATCTAAATACAAGTTTATTTTCCAACACTTTATTGAGTGCGAACATGCATTACACACATTCTCCACATTTTCAGCAGGTCTATGAATACAAATATACACATGTAGTAACCTAGCATGGGCCATGCTATTATATGTCGTCTCACAACCATCGTAAACGACAAAAAATATCAAGAACAAAAACTAAACATCAAAATGGAACCATACCCTGGAGATGATCCAAGACTGGGCTAGATGGAGCCAACTTCCTCAATCCTGTACCTCTAATGTTACCCCCCCCCCCCCCCCCCCACACACACACACATATGCCATAATTGTTGTGCCATTCAGATGCCAGTAATATTGTAACTTTCGGATGCCAGTAATATTGTGCCAGTCAGAGACCAGTAATATTGTGCCAGTCAGAGCCTAGTAATATTGTGCCAGTCAGATGCCTGCAATATTGTGCCAGTCAGATGCCTGCAATATTGTGCCAGTCAGAGCCCAGTAATAATGTGCCAGTCAGATACCAGTAATATTGTGCCAGTCAGATACCAATAATATTGTGCCAATCAGATACCAGGAATATTGTGCCTGTCAGAGCCCAGGAATATTGTGCCTGTCAGAGCCCAGGAATATGGTGCCTGTCAGATGCCTGTAATATTATGCCAGTCAGATGCCTGTAATAGTGTGCAGTCAGAGGCCAGGAATATTGTGCCAGTCAGATGCCTGTAATATTGTGCCAGTCAGATGCCTGTAATATTATGCCAGTCAGATGCTTGTAATAGTGTGCCAGTCAGAGGCCAGGAATATTGTGCCAGTCAGAGGCCTGTAATATTGTGCCAGTCAGATGCCTGTAATATTGTGCCAGTCAGATGCCTGTAATATTATGCCAGTCAGATGCCTGTAATATTGTGCCAGTCAGAGCCCAGTAATATAGTGCCAGCCAGATGCCTGTAATATTATGCCAGCCAGATGCCCAGTATTATTGTGCCAGCCAGATGCCCAGTAATATAGTGCCAGTCAGATGCCCAGTATTATTGTGCCAGTCAGATGCCCAGTATTATTGTGCCAGCCAGATGCCCAGTAATATAGTGCCAGTCAGATGCCCAGTATTATTGTGCCAGTCAGATGCCCAGTATTATTGTGCCAGCCAGATGCCCAGTAATATAGTGCCAGTCAGATGCCCAGTAATATAGTGCCAATCAGATGCCAAGTAATATAGTGCCAATCAGATACCCAGTAATATAGTGCCAATCAGATGCCCAGTAATATAGTGCCAATCAGATGCCCAGTAATATAGTGCCAATCAGATACCCAGTAATATAGTGCCAATCAGATGCCCAGTAATATAGTGCCAGTCAGATACCCAGTAATATAGTGCCAATCAGATGCCCAGTAATATAGTGCCAATCAGATGCCCAGTAATATAGTGCCAATCAGATGCCAAGTAATATAGTGCCAATCAGATACCCAGTAATATAGTGCCAATCAGATGCCCAGTAATATAGTGCCAATCAGATATCCAGTAATATAGTGCCAATCAGATACCCAGTAATATAGTGCCAATCAGATGCCCAGTAATATAGTGCCAGTCAGATACCAGGAATATAGTGCCAATCAGATACCCAGTAATATTGTGCCAATCAGATGCCCAGTAATATAGTGCCAATCAGATACCCAGTAATATTGTGCCAATCAGATGCCCAGTAATATAGTGCCAGTCAGATACCCAGTAATATTGTGCCAATCAGATGCCCAGTAATATAGTGCCAGTCAGATACCCAGTAAAATTGTGCCAGTCAGATACCCAGTAATATAGTGCCAGTCAGATACCAGGAATATAGTGCCAATCAGATACCCAGTAATATAGTGCCAGTCAGATACCAGGAATATTGTGCCAGCCAGCCCCCCCCCCCCCCCCCCGTACTTACATGAAGCTGCTCCGTGTCCCCCGCCGGATGTCTCCTCCGTGCAGTCTTCCCTCTTGCACGGAGGAGGGAAACAGAAACCGGATGTGACGCGACGTCACATCCGGCGGCAGTTTTTTTTTTTTTTTTCGGCCGTCGCATCCATCGGATGCGGCTTGCCGGAAAAAAGCGTTCACAAGCGCAATGCGCTGTGAACGCGGCAGCAGGGGCTGGGGGCCCACGGGACAGCTGCCTTGGGGCCCCCCAGGAGTAAATGGGCCCAGGGCAGCTGCCCCGTTTGCCCCGCGTTAAAGACGGCCCTGGCGGCCGCATAGGGCTAGTGCGCCCCCCCAGATATTGCGCCCGGTGCGGCCGGCCCCCCCTGCACCCCCCACGCTACGCCACTGGTTCCATGTGATATAACATGCAGCCTATGGTGTTTGAGCATTTTACCTTTTATTCACCACCTCCTCAGACCTGTTATTTATAGCGTTTACAACCTGCTGCCAGAGCTCATTATTCCTCCCTGGACAGTTAATGTATCAATGCTGTGTTCTTCTCTGCTGAGAAACTCTGCTGGTACCTAGGGTTGCCACCTTTTCCACCAAAAAATACAGGCCATATATGTGGGTGGAGCTACACGAGGGAGGGACCATGAGGGGTGGAACCACAAAGGGGGCGGATTATCACTGAAATGATATATATTATTTGTATATCAGTATGTTAGATCTACTAAGGCATGCCTACCACTGTACACTGTATAGCAAGAAACTGGAAAAACACTGAACCCATTAACTGGATAGAAATAATATCTCAGATTGACTACCAGTGTACAATGGAAGAAGGATTTTATAGCTCTAGGGACCAATATGGACTCCATGGAAAAATATGGGGAAAATGGGGGGAGTTGAGGAACCATGGGCATTCTGTGTAAAAAAAAAAAAAAATCCTAGGAAAACCTGCCACCTAATGAGTCAATACAATACACAGTAAAAATAACATTTATATTTCAGTAAAATATACAATTATTCAATTTGGAACTAGGCATCACTATTAACATCTGCAAAAATAAGATTCAAGAACAACACCTCCAAATCCTAAAAGCACTAAGATGACACACAATGGAGGAAAAAAAAAATATAAATATATATTATTTGTATATCATGCCAGTGAGAAGCGTGTGTGTGTGTGTATTTATATATATATATATATATATATATATATATATATATATATATATATATATATTTGTATATCACATACACACAAGCTGTGTCTCACACTGGCAAACAAGCTTTCTCGCACACACTGTCTCTCTTGCTCACACACAGACTTTTACTCACTCTCTCACAGACTGTCACTCTCACTCTCTGTCTCACAAACTCTCACAGACTGTCACTCTCACTCTCTCTCTCTCACACAGACTGTCTCTCTCTCACACAGACAGTCTCTCTCTCACACAGACAGTCTGAGAGAGAGAGAGAGAGAGAGAGACAGACAGACAGTCTGTTAGAGAGAGAGACAGTCTGTGAGAGAGAGAGACACAGTCTGACACAGTGACACAGGCTGTCACTTTCACTCTCTCTCACAGTCTCTCTCTCCCTGTACCTGTCATGGAGGGGGTCTCTGAACATGTTGAGCTGTTCCTGTGAGATAATGGTGTTGGTCCTCTTCAGTGCAGCTTGCAGGGGGCGGAGCTCCAAGCAGGTCAGTAGCACAGAGCAGGTCACTATGCTGCTGCTGTATCTCTCCCCCCCCAAGAGCCGAATCCTCTGATTCTGGGACAGTGTCCTGGAAGGAAGAATGCTCTGCACATGGGGGAGATACAGCAGCAGCATAAAGCTGCTACACCAACGGAAATACTGGGCTTTGCAATGCCGGTATATTAGATACACCGGCCCCAGCACCAAGACCCCAAATACCGGCTGTGCCGGTAAATTACCGGCCAGGTGGCAACCCCACTGGTACCTCATAGACCCTGTCTTCTGCTCTCCCTCTGCGGGATGTCACTATAAATATTTTCCTATCTTTATTTATATATTTCCATTATCATTTTTATATTTTATTTTCATTTTCATTCTTACTTTGCTTTTTTTATTATTATGTTTTCATTTGTTAGATTAGTTTATATTTATTTCTATTTTTAATTTTATTTTCTATTTTTCTTTTCCCCTTTGCTTTGCTGATTTGAGAGACTTCTCCAAGATAAGTCATCATTACTTTTCCTTTTTGGGCAACAATAACCTGGAATTTGGATCCACTTAACAGTAGCTAAGCGTTAATTGTATATCTATCTCATATTTTTTATAATATTGTATAACATTGTATTTCAGTTCTGCTTTTTGATGGATTTGTTCATGCCTCTAAGTAATAGAGGTAGAACCGGTTATTCAAGCTATGATCTTACATAGACATGGGATACTTATACTGCAGAGATAGGATTTACTATTTGGAGGATTCTTTTGGGCTGTGTGGATATGGATTATAATTGCTTTTTTTCGGACCAGACAAATTTACCCTGATTTTTAACGTCTAATATAAGAAACCTTTCCCGTCATATGCATAAAAGAGACATTGTATGTATTATAAAATAAATCTTCCTTCAACTGTGTGGACACATTGCAGTAGATTCTATGGCCCGCCAAATATGGCACTCAGGATATTTAGCCTAGCGCACTCTATTCCAACACTGCCCACCACCCTGGTACACAAAGAGTGCCTTGTAGGGAAAAATATGAAGAGTCAGCCAATAAGAAGCCTCCTACTGTTCCTCTGTATAATAAAAAATATTGATCCCCAGTGGTCAAGTGCCTCTAGACTCCATAAAATAAAACAAATAAAAAACAGTCAATGGTCGAGCTTGGATATGGAGGCTTCTAATTGGCTGACAGAATCAGGGGAAAGATAGAGGCCCTGGAGATGATCACACAGGTGTTGCATGTAAAATGAACACAGACCTCAGACTTGGCTGACACCCTAATGGAACATCTGGCTACCTTACAAAACAAGTTGCACTGATGTAGTCTAAATTGAGGCACGCAGAGCTTCAAATTCAATGAGTACCTGAAGCTATCAGGATTAGTGATTTTTTGGAGGTGTAGAAAACACGCCCCATGAAGTGTACACAGTTAAAAATAAAAGGAAAATTGTCCCTTTCATGCGACATCTAGATGCAGAAAGCAACTTCCCTTACTATTTATGGACGTGGAAGTTCATATACTGGTTGTTAGCAAAAGTATATTTCAAAAGGTCTATCCAACAATTTTTTTGATACTTTCTTTGCATAATGGGTCCATCAAAACTTCCTCTCCTATTTTATACATAGAGGAGTAGTAGTGGAAAGTAAGAGGTGTTGGCTATAATTTGATAGTACTTAAAATAGACCTAACTAGGTCAGAAGCACTATAATTTAAATATTGTGAAAAGAGAATTATTTGAACTGAACAATATTTTATTTTTATTTTAACAATTAAAATAAGGTTATTAAGATCAGAAACACTAAAATTCAATTTATTAGAATTATAAGATAAAAGAAACTGAGCTGTTGAGTAAATAGAGTAACTAATTGAAGATTTGTAAGCATACTAAAACACAATAGCAGTTGTTTGATTTGACTTATGAAAGTAGAAGGTCACATACTAGTTGTTAGTAAAAGTATTTTTCAATGGGGTTATCCAACACTCTTTTGCATACGAGTTATTATTTATTTATTTGATTCTCTCTCTCTTTTTCCTTTGACAAAACTCACAGGGGCTTTGAAATCAACGCTACTAGGAGGTTTTTGACTGCATAGCATCAGGTTACCTAATAGGTAGCTATGGGTCTATGTAAATTTAGGATGAGTCATGGGGGGGCTACAACTTAAGTGGCTTCTCGCATGTCTCACTGAAGACTCAAGAATTCCAAGGGGGGGGGTTAGAAGGAATATTGGGGTTAGAGTGGGGGACCATGCTCGTAAAATGTTTGATTTTCTATTGATGTTCAGCGTGAGATCACTAATAAGAAAGCTAGGAAACATTGGATGGACAAGACAGATGCTCTATTGGGCTCCCTACATTGTTGACTCACATGGTGGGATTAAATAATAAACAAGATTATAATATCAATGTTTTTCAACTAATGCGAAAGGTCTGAATATACCCAATAAATGTTCTAGACTATTTATAGACTTCACCAACATAAGGCTGAAGTTGCTTAATTTATAGTAGACACACTTCCAGAAGGATATTCAGAGGTGGGAGGTATAACCAATATTTTTTCTCAAATTCTCCTAATAAGGGAGTTGCAGTTTTGATATCCAATAAACTTCCATTTAAGGTTAAAGAGGTCTGGGTAGATACAGATGGAAGAGCAATTTTCCTGAAAGGGCATATTGGATCAGAAGTAATCTCTTTTGACAATATATATGCCCCCCAACAATGAGTAACACTTTTTTATTTTGGATTATAAATAGATCCTCAGACTTTGCAGAGGGTATCTCAGTTTTGGTGTTGAACTCCTATTTGGATTTATCCTCTGTGAGATCACATACAATATATAATATTATTAGTAAAATACGTAAGAAGCTGCACTTGGAGCAAATGGTAGATGCCTGGAGAACCTTCCACAGCAATGCCCCCATATCTATGATACTAGGTATATTTCTGAATTAATATGGTAAAGTGTACAAGTTCGGATCTGACAGCCCCAGGAATGCAAAATCACCAATTTGGAGCTTTGGTCCTCATGCACAAAAGCCGCATCTGGCCTCAAGGGGTTAATACTTGATACCTGGGTACAAAAACAAAAGTTAATTTTTCCTGTACATGGTGTAATACTCTGTTTAAATTCCGGCTCTTATTGATTTTTCATGGCAAGTCCAAATAAGGTGATTTTAAATGCAATCTTTCAAAACATATAATTTCAATTTAAATAAATAATTTTAATGATGTCTGCAGCTAGCATGCTAAATGTTTATACTGGCATTTGTGAGAGGGTTAATTATTCCATGTGAAACACATTTTTACATTTCGGATCTAATACTATACTATATTGCCATCTACTGGACATTCAAAGCATGGGCAGTCATTGAACTTAATTCACTCATAATATACTATTAAAAACAAGGGATTGGATATAGAGCACAAAACAAAGTTACACTTGATGCAAATATATACATAAGTATGCAATTAGTAACTGGGAGTGGAAATGGATTAATCTGTGTTTATTTAAATCCCAGTAATTGGACTCTTATTGACTGTTCTGAGTTGCTTCTTGAACTTCACCACACACACTTCACTACCAGAACCACCCATCCCAGAAATTTGACTCTGACTGTTTAATGCCCTCCCACCCTACCTCACATCCCAGGTCAATAATTATTATAGCTTTGGTTCATGACATGATGTGACTTGACATTTCAATCAAGCACCTGTCACCTAGCAACCTCCTCCCTCCATACACAATCAGTAGCAGTATGTTTAGTTAGCTCACTAACTATAATCACCTAGAGTCTCCAACCACTTTTTATCTATATGTCAGGAGTCTACTGATTTACAGTGGGGCAAAAAAGTATTTAGTCAGCCACCAATTGTGCAAGTTCTCCCACTTAAAAAGATGAGAGAGGCCTGTAATTGTCATCATAGGTATACCTCAACTATGAGAGACAAAATGAGAAAAAAAAATCCAGAAAATCACATTGTCTGATTTGTAAATAATTTATTTGCAAATTATGGTGGAAAATAAGTATTTGGTCAATAACAAAAGTTCATCTCAATACTTTGTTATTTACCCTTTGTTGGCAATGACAGAGGTCAAACGTTTTCTGTAAGTCTTCACAAGGTTTTCACACAATGTTGCTGGTATTTTGGCCCATTCCTCCATGCAGATCTCCTCTAGAGCAGTGATGTTTTCGGGCTGTCGCTGGGCAACACGGACTTTCAACTCGCTCCAAAGATTTTCTAAATAGTTGAGATCTGGAGACTGGCTAGGCCACTGCAGGACCTTGAAATGCTTCTTACGAAGCCACTCCTTCATTGCCCGGGTGGTGTGTTTGGGATCATTGTCATGCTGAAAAACCACGCCACGTTTCATCTTCAATGCCTTTGCTGATGGAAGGAGGTTTTCACTCAAAATCTCACGATACATGGGCCCATTCATTCTTTCCTTTACACGGATCAGTCGTCCTGGTCCCTTTGCAGAAAAACAGCCCCAAAACATGATGTTTTCACCCCCATGCTTCACAGTAAGTATGGTGTTCTTTGGATGCAACTCAGCATTCTTTCTCCTCCAAACACGACGAGTTGAGTTTTTACCAAAAAGTTCTACTTTGGTTTCATCTGACCATATGACATTCTCCCAATCCTCTTCTGGATCATCCAAATGCTCTCTAGCAAATGTCAGACGGGCCCGGACATGTACTGGCTTAAGCAGGGGAACACGTCTGGCACTGCAGGATTTGAGTCCCTGGCGGCGTAGTGTGTTACTGATGGTAGCCTTTGTTACTTTGGTCCCAGCTCTCTGCAGGTCATTCACTATGTCCCCCTGTGTGGTTATGGGATTTTTGCTCACCGTTCTTGTGATCATTTTGACCCCATGGGGTGAGATCTTGCGTGGAGCTCCAGATCGAGGAAGATTATCAGTGGTCTTGTATGTCTTCCATTTTCTAATAATTGCTGCCACAGTTGATTTCTTCATATCAAACTGCTTGCCTATTGCAGATTCAGTCTTCCCAGCCTGGTGCAGGTCTACAATTTTGTTTCTGGTGTCCTTCGACAGCTCTTTGGTCTTGGCCATAGTGGAGTTTGGAGTGTCACTGTTTGAGGTTGTGGACAGGTGTCTTTTATACTGATAACATGTTCAAACAGGTGCCATTAATATAGGTAACGAGTGGAGGACAGAGCAGCCTCTTAAAGAAGAAGTTACAGATCTGTGAGAGCCAGAAATCTTGCTTGTTTGTAGGTGACCAAATACTTATTTTACAGAGGAATTTACAAATGAATTCATTAAAAGTCCTACAATGTGATTTCCTGGATTCTTTCCCCTCATTCTGTCTCTCATAGTTGAAGTGTACCTATGATGAAAATTACAGGCCTCTCTCATCTTTTTAAGTGGGAGAACTTGCACAATTGGTGGCTGACTAAATACATTTTTTGCCCCACTATACAATTCATCTACCTAGATCACCCATTTATGAACCTCTTATGTGACTGAATTTGAGGTTGCTGTCCATGGTGCAGTTGCTGGGATCCAGCCGGAAATCAGCCAGATGAACCAGCAGCTCACCACGACAGTAATCAGGAAAGGTTCAATGTGCAGGTGATGGAGAGGCAGGATCAGTTCTTTAGATGGTCAGATGTGGGAGTTGCAAATCTGCAGCAGATGAGATTGATATACCAGGTGTGCAAGTCTCGAGCTGAACATCACAACTAAATTGTAATGTGCAAGCATGCAAAATTGGCTCTAAGGAATGCTTGTACTGAGGATATTACTGCTCCTGAGGTAACTTCCACACCTAACTTCAGCATGGGGGATTGAAAGTCAGGCTGGTGAGAAGATAGATGATCCTGGCCCTGCTAATGGGTTTCCTATCTCCATCAAGGAGCTTTGCAACCCACTAGCATTAAATAACACTGTTGATATCCCCCTGTTGTAGCTCTTATACATATATAACAATCCAAAGTACTAGCACTCTGCTCACCAGTCGCCAACGATTCTCAAATGCCTGGGTGCAGCTCACATCGAAACATAAACAGTCCAAACATGTGTATAGAGGATGCACTCGCAGGTCTTTGTAGTATCAAAGATTTAATAATCAAAAATGACAAGAAACACGACGTTTCAGGCTAGCAAGCCTTTTGACAAAAGGCTTGCTAGCCTGAAACGTCGTGTTTCTTGTCATTTTTGATTATTAAATCTTTGATACTACAAAGACCTGCGAGTGCATCCTCTATACACATGTTTGGACTGTTTATATACATATATATATATATATACATGTGTGTGTATATATATATATATATATATATATATATATATATATATATATATATATACATACATACACACCAAGGTACATGGGTGCATGTTCTCTTTCATTGTGTTTTCCCACTGGTGTGGAAACACATGATTTATCTCATTGCACATGATTTAGCTACATTTTTATTTTTTTATATATTTTTTGCCATGGCCATAGTTGCATAAATGTGCAAATATACATTTTCCAAAAATGATAGTTCTGGACAACATTCTGTCCAAATTTGAAAGGGAAATAAAGAAAAGGGTCAATATATAGTATTGTGCCAGTCAGAGCCCAGTAATGTTGTGCAGTCAGAGCCCAGTAATATTGTGCCAGTCAGAGCCCAGTAATATTGTGCCATTCAAATGCCTGTATAATTGTGTCAGTCAGATACCAGGAATATTGTGCCATTCCAGTGCTCGTTATATTCCTCCCTCCTCCCCCCCCCCCCCCCCCTTCCCCAGTACTTACCGGCTGGATGCTGCTCCGTGTCCCCAGACGGATCGTCACCTCACTCCAGCTGGCCCTCTCACAGCAAGCCACACTTCTAGGCGCACTGCCTCCAACGCTAGAGGGGAGCGTGTGTGGGGAGAACCGGCATCCATCCGCGCATGCGCAGGCGAACATATCAACAAAATGCATGCCCATTTTATGAATTTATCTTCCCACACACTGTTATCTAAACAGCAGTAGCTCACCTAGCAAGTTGCCTATAATAGGGCTCCTGAGTGATTTTCATTTTGATCCTACTTGCAGCCAGCCCTGACCTTTGTGTCTGCCTGGACTCTTCTATTGCCTTCTCATGTTATATTGCTGATCTGCAGTTTTTGACTCTTGATTTATTTACCCAGCCTTATACCCACCAACCTTGACCAGTCCTGTCTCTCTAGTATCTCTCAGATCATCCCTTCAATAGTCTTATGGTAGTTGTGTGCCTCCAAGTCCTTGGTGGTTTACCATCTGCTGCTCAACCAAGGGAGTGTTGCCATTGAGATGAATTCCCCTAATTGTCTATCTAGTCTATTGGAGAGGGTCTGGTGCCTATTCTCCATTGTGAATCCAATCTTCCAGTATCAGAAGATAACCCAAACTAACTGATAATAACCTACTTCTATGGAGTAGCTACCATCCTGATCACTCGAAGAGAGGACTCCCATACAGTCAGTTACTTCGTACAAAAATTATAGCAACCCAGAGCAGCTTGACATACCGTATTTGCTCGATTATAAGACGACCCTGATTATAAGACGACCCCCCAAACTTTGGATATTCCTTTAGGAAAAAAACTAAAAGCCTGAATATAAGACTACCCTATAGGAAAAAAGTTAAACTTGTATATATTCACATGTAAATTGCTTTTTTAATAAAAAATTATGATATCAAAAAATGTATTTCTAGTTTTTATTTCTTTTTATGTGCCAATGCTGCCTTTCTCTTTCCCTTGCCCCCATTTTTCTCTCTCTCCCCCTCCCCTTGCCTGTCTCTTAACCCCCTCACTCCCCTTGTCTCTGTCTCTTAACCCCTTCCCTCCCCTTGTCTCTGTCTCTTAACCCCTTCCCTCCCCTTGTCTGTCTCTTAACCCCTTCCCTCCCCTTGTCTCTGTCTCTTAACCCCCTCCCTCCCCTTGACTCTGTCTCTGCCCCCCTCCCTCCCCCCTGTCTCTCTGTCCCCCCTGTCTCTCTGTAACTCTCCCTCCCTCCCTCCCTCCCCCTGTCTCTCTTTCCCCCTCCCTCCCCCTGTCTCTCTGTCCCCCTCCCTCCCTCCCCCTGTCTCTATGCCCCCCTCCCTCCCTTCCCCTTACCTTGATCCCTGGTGGCTAGTGGGGGCAGCCGGGGGATGTCTGCACGATACTTGCAGACATCCTCCATGCTGCCCGACACGGCAGTCTATTATGACGGACAGCTGTCCGTCATAATAGTCTGCCGTGTCGGGCAGCATGGAGGATATCTGCACGTATCGTGCAGACGTCCCCCAGCTGCCCGATTGTCCCTGGTGGCTAGTGGGGCAGCAGAGGAAGTCTGCGCGATGAGCGCAGACCTCCCCTGCTTCGCCCGGCACGCTCGCCGGGACTTCTGTGACGAAAGCGGAAGTATCCGGCTTCTTCACAGAAGCCCCGGCGGTCGTGCCGGGCGGAAGCAGGGGAGTCTGCGCTCGTTGCGCAGACTTCCCCTGCTGCTAGAGAGGGGGATCCAGGTCCCCTGCAGCTCTGCTGGGGACCTGGATCCATGTCTTATAATCTGACCTCAATTTGAGGTCAGATTATAAGAGACCTCGATTATAAGACGCATTTGCTCTGAAAAAAACCTTGTCTTATAATCGAGCAAATACGGTACATCTAAATGAGAAAAATGTTTTGATTGAGGCTATGATTTTAACTTACTCCAAGGGCAAAAAGAACATTTGTCCACTATTACAAGAGGAGAAACTGCTATCCCCCCAAAAATGGATACTACTATATCACATGTCCCATTTGTCTCCCCTTATACTACCATAAGCTAAAAAAATTAAGGAAACAATCCTCAAGCATTGGCATATTCTCCAGATTGATCCAAACCAACCCCAGAACTTAAGCCCTTAAAAAAAAAAACACACACATTGCAACCCAGGTGGAAAGGGTCTTATCAAGTTTTATTAACTACAAACAGAACCAATAAAATATAAAGGGAAAAAAGCGCTAATAGGGGGAAATGGGCTTCAGACACTAAACAGTAAACTTGGGTGCAGTCGAAAATTTTCATTAATTTTTCGTGAACTCGTCTGAAAAAAAAAAGGGTTTCATCCTAACTGAACTTCCTCCGTAAACGTATTCGTTTTAGATTAAATTTGGCCATTATTTTCATTTCATGAATCCCATTCGGACTAATGGATTTGCGCCGAAGTTTGAATCATTTCAGAATGAAGTTATGGAATTCAAAATTCGGACAAAGGAGATGAATTTCATCCGAAAACTAATGTTAGGGCCAGCACAGCAGTACATGGCTTCTCTGAGTAATTCTTCAGTGCATGCCTTGGTAGTATCCCTGACTGAATGGAGTAATACATACACAGTAACATTGTTCTTAGTAATGGATCAAGGCATGCTTTGGGAGTATCCCTGGCTGAATAGAGTAAAACAGAGACAGTAATATGCTCTGATTTATTTTTATTTAAGGGTCATCTAAATAATTCTAAAGATTTCTCCACAATTCGGCCAATAAGGCCTATTTAGGTTCTATGTAACCTCCCGCCATCATGCCACATGTATCACAGTACCATTTAATGTGAGGATAAACACATTGCTATTTTTTTCAATATCCTTATAAATTTCTTTGTATATAGCATGTTTAGATATTTTGATCAGCCAGGGAAAAATGTAGCTGAGGGAGGCTAGATGGGTATGTTATATTGAAAAGTTACGTACAAGTAGACCTGCCAATATGTTCTCCCATGAACATAAATAAGTATATAAATAAAAATGAAGAAGAAGGACTGCACACAACAAATTTATTTAGCAGAATTATTTTATTTGATAAACAAATGACTGAATTTAAAGGAAGAATCTAATATATGAAAATCTTTTAATTAATGATTACTATTTTCTAATTAATAAAAATAGTGAAGAGCAAAAAAAGATTGAATCCTATCATTAACACTAGTCCTCTCTTTATCCATTATCCTTTCATAGAAAATAATTTAGCAATATCAAATTTCAGAAAATCTAATATTAATTCTTCTAATATATAAACCACTATAAATATATTATTAGTCTATTTGTGAATTAAAAATAAATAATTCCTTAGAATTACATTGTTTAATCATTTGTGCTTTACCATATAATCCAGTTATCAGAATAACACTTTTTAATAATGTCTAGTCAACAGCCAGAACTCCAATTTCAAAATACGTCTTTCAGAATAAGGTCAGCATTATAGTGAGGGAAAAAAATTATATCTTAGTATTCTAAGAAGTGCAGATGTATATAATATATAAATAAAGGGATTCAAGTTTTAAAGCATAACATAACATAAAACAGCTAAACAATTCCCTTCCAGTAATAATGTCTTTACCGATATATTAATTTTAGAATAGAATTACCCGGATAAGCACAAGCCACTTTCAGCAAGTGAACGAGAGGGTATGGGAACAGGAAAAGAGAAAAAAAAACATTATCGAATAAATATTGTGATTAATAATGTAGTTAATACTAATAGTGATATGATAAATTCTAAGTTCTAGAATCATAACTTAAATTATAAGTGTAGAATTTCAAGTAATAAAACTAGTGAAAAGGGAAGGCAGATAAGAACTTCCTTCAAGAAAAATACTTTATTTGGATAACATTGTGAGAAAACGACTAATTATAAGTGTAGAATTTCAAGTAATAATACTTTAAGTATTATGGGCTATAGTATATGTGTTAAATAATTCCCTTATCCTACCTTCCTTACCCCCTCTCCCGTCGACCATCCCAATGACCTAGAATCACATGATTCAATCTTAAATATTGAATACAGTGAATTAGCGAAATTATATTTTCAGAACTATAACAGTGTGAATTTAAATTATTTAATATTAAAACAAAATCTAAAAATATTTTTTTTTACATTTATACATTCCAATTTCCTCTCCAAGCTTTCCTAATCTAGAAATGATTAATCCTATCCTCCTGCCCTTTTTCCATTATTTGTTTTTAGCACCAAATTATTTACCCAAGCCTCTCCAATTTCACTGTGTTCATCTGATAGCATGTTTCCATTTTAACCAATGAATTGCCTTATCTGCAGATATAAATACCACTTAAGAAGATTCATATTATCTAATCAGCTTTGATGGGAAAGTATATTTAACATTTTCTTTCTTCAGAGTAGCTGTAACCTCTGAAAATTATATCCTATTCATTCTCGTATTTTTTGATAATCAGCAAAACATGTTAAATGTGTTTCAGGAAATTTGGATGTGTCTTTAAAACCATTTACAAGAAATTCTCTATATTTCTATGGATGAAATCTAATTATCTGCTGGGGATTTTTGATGCTATGGACCCTTTTACATAAAATGTAATTTCTCTGGTATCTAAGTTTAAGGACATCACGTAATTCTTCCAGATATTCTTCTATTATATTCTAAGCAATTTTCTCAGGCATGGACATCTGCAGAAATGTTTTTTCTTTTATTTCTTTTAATCCTCCTCCCCTGCCATCACTTTCGCCACTTTATTTCTTTTAATCCTCCTCCCCTGGCATAATTTTCCTACCTTTAGGCTGCAGCTTTGCACTCTCACACTTGCTGACCTGCCTCTTCCTCTGTGCTGTGCTCACATAATTATTAGTGCAGCGATGGAAGGCATATAATGTTCCACGAACTCAGCTGACCTGCTATTTCCCTTGCACATCACTGTCCTTAGTGGTATAAGAGCAAGGTAGCAATTGCAAATGTGACATTGTGAGGGAATGTTTTTAAAGGGGAAGTGAAAAATCAGGGAACAAGTGCCCCCCTGTGGATTTGCATGTCCTCAGGTATTCCCTAGATTATCAGGTTTATTCTTCTATCATGATCCTCTGAGGATGCAATATTTAGTTCTAACACTTACATTTTAGACAGCAGGGTGTTAATTTGTTCTGTGTGTACAATTTTATTTCATTCTGCCTTATTTTGAACGAGTTTCCAATTCAGCAGTTATTTCTTTGAGATTTAATTACATTTCCTTTATGAATAAAGAAAATTGGGAATCTAGGCTCTTTTTAAATAGTTCAACAGTCAAAACTGGAGAGTAGAGTTTCCCAAGGTGTCTAACTGGGTTTCAGTATTATCCATCCATGTTTGAAAGATATTCCCACATTTTGGGGGGCATAACATAGCAGTTATTTTTGATACTGCTGAAGAAAAAATATTTGTTTCTATTTTTAAGTTTGTGTGTTTTTAACTCATTCTTCTATAATTGTTAAGAACAAATAAGGAGCCAAAATTACTATTTACCGTATGTGTCTAAAAAAAAAATCTGTTTTCTTGTCTCTTTATTTCTTTACTTTGTTGATTATTTATCCATAATTAATATTTTTATGAGATGAAAAACAGCCCTTTAAAAATCCCGGAAACAAATAATCATATTCTTGAAATGCTTGACACAAGACCAGGTTAAGTAGCATCCAGTACAGCAAAATTTTGTATTAGGGAATTTCGCTTATTTATACCTAATCTGGAAGATGACTCTTCATACCCTTTTCCAAGGTTTTTCTTGATAATATGATCTTGATCTATTAACCAGAGATATTTTTATACACTGAGTCTTATAATTTTCCAGAGGGCAAAGAGAGTTTTTTGAAGGGCTTAAGGCTTTAAGACTTTATCCAACATTTAATGTTCCCTGCTTATTTTATATGCATAGAAACAGCCATTCATATATGAGTTAAAGTAAAAAATAGCTCAGAACCTCATTTGAGTTTTCAGACACTTTCTTGGTTACTCTATCCACGAGTTTGATAAACAGAATCTACTCTTTATGTCTTTTTATGAAATAGCACTCTTTGCTTTTCCCAGATTTTATATTGAAAACCATAAGTGCACTTTTATACGCCTAAGTGGGAAGTTAATGGTGTTTCAAGTCTCAACAGAGTATAGGTAATCCAGAACGTACTTAATTTATCTTTTCAATCATACTACCACCATTTATGTGTCGGGTAACTTAAATCCTTCTTGTTTAATTCAACAGATATTTGTACATATTTTAAAATCTGCACAGTTCAATAAAGCACATGAGGTTTAGGCTCAACAAACATGAATGATATATATATACTAGTTCTCTTGTCCCATTCACATGTCTGTAAACTGTATCTTTATATTGCATTCTCAACTTTATCCAGCTAGAATCACCAGGTTGAATAATAACGATTTTCCTTTAATTATACAGTCATTTGATATAACTATATAATTGGAACTGTCTGCACCATCAATTTAAAGTATTTGACATCAACAATAATCTTTATTAGAATAGACAAGTATAGTAGTATTTTATTCTGCGCTTAAAACACCTTAATTATTAGAGTAGTGACAGTAAATATAAAGTATTGAAAAAGTACTTATTTGGATCTTAGCACAGGCCATTTTATTTGATACATCCTTTTAGGAATAACATGCTCCTGTGGACTTTTTCAATAGACGCTTTGTTTTTATGGATTCTGTAAGTGCAGATTCACGCGCAGACCATTATTGTTGTTAATTTTACTGCTCTATGTTTGTCCTTGTGTTTTTTATTCAACCCCTACAGATTAAGCAAAGATTTTAATAGAATTTTAACCTCTTTGATGCCTACTTGACCTGGATGTTTGTGAGTGCACTAAATATACACATTTTTTAACACAGTGTATTTTAACTTTGTTGAACTATATATATATCCTTGTCTTTTTCATGTTCCCTGTGTGACAATCCACGCTTTCGTTCTTTCACCATTTCTCTGTTATACATATGGCACATTGAGGAGTGCTAAGAGTGGCTGCGTTTGCACACAAAGGGTATTTATTGTTATTTTTATTGTTTTTTGGTGATACACCACTCCTTTTTTTCAGGAATAACATAAAACCAGCTCTTGTTCTCATAGAAGAATATGATGTGTGTGGTTATGAGCCTAAGTTTTCCCATTAGCCATGTAACAGGACGCCAAGAGCTATGATGTCTCTTACCCGCTGTAGGTTCCACAAGATTCCTCCTCAGATCCCGGTCAGCACAAAGTCTCTCAAACGGGTTATAATCAGTCTCAGCCCTGCTCAGTATTCCCCCAACATAACAGACGAGAACACTTTATTAAGAAACACACATACAGTATTTATACATTACAAGATCAGATAAAAATTGATTGAACATTTAAACAGTTTAAATCAAACACAATAGAAAACATAATTGAAATTGGTGCCAGAATATCTGTCTGTTAAGGGAAGTCTGTTAATGGGCAAGTAATTACAGCTCTTCTAGAAGCTTTTGGCTACAGACACAGACAAGGTCCGTAGTCTATAGGCAGGAGGCTGGCCTCCTGTGCCCACCAGGGGTAAGCATTTTAGAGAAAAAGGGGAACACAAGGGGCAAAGAGAGTGAAAGAAAAAGCAAGAAAAAACACGACTATCATATGGAGAAGCGTATTCAAAACTCTTGTACTTCTTCTTCTTTACCCACAAAGAGTTCTGCTCTCTATATCACTACCTTTTCTTTGTCTGCAAACTTCTCTTCAGAAATAACCAGGAGAAATTGACAGAGAGACCAGTCCAACAGGTGTAGTATATCCAACGCAATTTGTGCCATTCAGCACTTAATCATAAGCGTCTATGTGTACTTTGGGTGTTCGTTAGGCTCATGTAGACTTGACCATCCAGCATGCTATATGCGGCTTATTCCGGCTGATTATCTGGTATCCTGTATCTCACTGCTTTTTTCCTGCTTGCTATGTCCCCTGCTTGATGTGTTGTCTTATTTGGTTGTAATTGTATTTGTTATACTTTATGCTTGCTTTTGCCCTATATTTGTTTTGCAATATTTCATGCTCTGATCCATTCCTGGTTATATTTTGCTATTATTCTCTGCTGCTATATAAATGTACCCCACCTGTTTGTTTGGTTTTTGTCTCAGTTACCAGTCTGTTCAGTCTCAGTTATGGTATGTGTCTTTTCTGTTTAGTTCAGTTATTAGTTATTAAATAGGTAGGGTAGTGTTAGGACTTGCTTATGTGGGGTACATTCACGCTGGTGGCAAGCTTTCACCATTTTTCATCTTAGAGTCCTCGGATAGTCCTACATTTATATCTGTCCTTTGTTATGTTTCCCTGAAGTGTTTGAGGACACCAGCTTCTCACTCAATCCCATGTACTCTTTATCCTAGCTCTTTCCTTGGTTTGTCCATTCCTGCCTTTTCCTTGTTTGTTTCTGTCCTGTAGATCTTGTCCTTATCTCAGTCTCATTTCTGCTTTGCCCTGTTTGTGTCTGTTCCAGTCCTGCTTTAGTTCCTATCATTGTTTTTGCCCTATCTTAGTTCTGTTTGGTTATTGTAGTCCTGTGCTCCGTATTACGTTTTTACTGTTTTTGCTTTCTGTACTTTCTATGCTATTGCTCTGCTTAGCCTTGCCTGTTCCAGTCTGCAGCATTATGCATTTTGTTCTGCAGTGCCTCCATGCCTGCTCCAGGATGTCTGCAGGTATCACCAGATCCCATTTGTTTTGTACTGAATACCAGTCACTGGTACCTCAGGACTGTGGTATTTGGCCACACCAGTTTGGAGCTCTGGGACCTGTGTCTGACCCTCACAGTTTGCAAAAATTGTTTTATAGTTTATATAGTCCTTTTAGACCAGATAATCCAGGCAATATCCAGTTGACCCTATATAAATATCTTCCAAGGCGAGGTTTTGACAAACACATACAATTTGATATTTTTGTGGAACTACCAGTTTGGATCCAATTATTGATCACTTGAGATAATTGTTGTATTACACACTAAAGCTTATCGCTTGATTTTGGCAAATAGATTGCCATAAGTCTGTTCAGACCTCCCCTATTGGTTTAATAGCTTTACAATTTCCATGACCTAGTAAATTTAGGGTCGAAGAAAGTACCATGTTTTTTAAAAATTTGTACACACTTGCGAATAAAACAAAAAAGTAGAGTGTGTAACCTTCAGACTGTTCAAGTGTTAACAGATTTATTTCATTTAAACATACTTTGGGTATATGGGATTTTTTGTTATACTTCATACAGTCCTGTAGTCAAATTAATACAGGCACTCTCCTGTTAACCTTTTATATATATCCTGTAGAGAGGTTTTGACAAACACATACAATTTTATTTCCATGGGACTCCCATGTTGGATCCAATTGTTGGTCACTCGAGATAAATATTGTAGTATACACTAAATTTCATCATGTGATAATTGCAATCTTGTTGCACTAGATCTATTTAGACCTCACCGGTTTGTTTCTTAATGCCATGACTTAATACATTTAAGGTCTGAGATAGTCCTAAACTTTTATATCCATTGACAATCAAGCAATTTTATTAATTATTTCTTATCGGGTGTTGCTAGTTCTCCAAATGTTCTGGGGCTAGAACCCATGGCAGCTGGGCTCTCTCACACACACCATCTCTCACTCACAAAAACACACACAGTCTCTCGCTCACACACACCGCCTTTCACTCGCACACACACATCATCTTTCGCTTTCACACACGCACACGTCTCTTGCTCACACACACACACTCTCTCTCTCTTGCACACTGTCTCTCTCTCACTCACACACTATGTGTCTCTCTCTCTCACACACACACACTGTCTCTGACAGATACATATACACAGAGTGCTTCTTTCACACACATACACACACACACTGCATTCATTTAATGCATTTAAACTTAATGTACAATATATGAACAAGTCATGTTATAGGTCAGTGTCACATATTATGATTTGGGGAATTGCACAGCCTATTTTCATAATAATGTTTGTTTTACCATTACTTTCTTTTCACCTCGTGGGTGAGCTCTCAGAAAAAAATATTTTATTTTTATATGCCCAGAACTTCTTAAATGCATAATAAATAAATGTTTTCAAAGATCTCACCCATAAGGTGAAAAGAAAGTAATGGTGAAACATTATTATGCTAATAGAATGTGCAATTCCCTAAAACAAATATGTGACCAGTGACCTATAACAGAATCCAGGAGGAGTTAACCCCTGGGTGGCTAGACAGATATAAGCAGTGTCAGATGAGTTAACCCCTGGGTGGCTAGACAGATATAGGCAGTATCAGACGAGTTAACCCCTTTATCCATTACACACACACACTCATTCACAGGCAGTCTCTCACACACACACAGAGACACACACACTCTCACTCACACTCACACTGACACACACACTCACACTGACACATACACACTCTCTCTCGCTCACACTGACACACACACTCTCTCACTCACACTGACACACACACTATCAGGTCTTACCTTACCTTGGGCATCTCTATATTTGAGATCCGTGTGAAGGAGGGACTGAGCCAATCAGGTGAGTTGAGAGGTCTTACCTGATCTGGCTGAGACCTCCTTCTATCAGAGCTCTCAAACTGGGACTTTGCAATGACCCAGGCTGAGGCTGCCGACACATAACAGAGAAAAAAAAACGCTACACGGAGCAGCAAAGTGCCGCCCCTGCCAGGGTGCCGACTGGGACAGTTGACCCAGTCTGCCTCATGGAAGGGCCAGCCCTGAGTATAGCCTTGAATGGAGTCCTTTAAAGTGTCGGCTCTGCTCAACGACAGCAGTCTCCATTTGGGGCTATGCAGTGGAGAATCGTAGCTTTTGCCCCAGTAGCCCACTCCTAGTGATGCCACTGTTCTCTTATATCAGTTATAATATACAATTATAACATTCACATGCATGTATGTATTCATCTCTAAGCTGCAAATATTACAGAGAACATAAAGCCTGTATTACAGTGGATCTGAACAGCACAGATTTGTATGTGTTGCATCCCCACAATTATACCTATAGTAATATTTTTAAAATCACATTATCTATGATTTTAGGGGGCATTATTATTAAATACTGGCATTTTTATTACTGGGCTATACCATCTAAATTTGTTATAGGAAAAACATCAATCCTAGTGCAAAGGGCTATTAAAAAAAAAGATTTTACTTTTAAGAACAATCCACAGGTGTGTCAGGGTATGTTCTTGCCAATTACCGAACATTATGGTATAAACAATGTAATGATGATAATCCATGAGAACAGGTTCTAATAAGCTTCTAGAATGGTCTGCTCACTCACAGAGGTCCCTCAGTTAATGGCTCGCCCCAATGTACCACAAACAAAACAACATGCTACTTCTAAAATGTACACAAACGTTGTTGTTGACTGTTTATTGTTGACCTTTGTTTGAAAACTTTCAGCAGTTTCACATAGAAGGGGTTAGACTGGAATGTACAGGAGGTAACGAATAAAAGACTATTGCAGAAATAATGTTGGTGGATTAATTGTATGAAAATACTGACACCTACTGGAATGAATGAGGAACTTAAATGTGGATGTTATTTTATATTATAATATTGCAGGGGCATCCAACAGGCGGCCGTGGGCCAAATTCAGCCCATCTGACTGATTTATCCACCCATGTTCTCATTAGACCTAAAAGGGTGTAGTTTTTTTGGTACAATAGATTTTTATTGCAAAAAAAATTTAATCGCAAATAGATGGGATACAGAAAGGAAAAAAGAAACTTATGATAATAATGAAAGTTTTGTATGCTTTATCTGCCTTTTGAACTATTGTGTATGGAAGGAAATCCTTGTTTTTTTACCTCGGTAATGAAATTAGATGTAAGTTTTTGAAATTATCATCTTAGGGATAGTTAGTAGTATAGTTTGGGCCAAATACAGAAATTTGGGAAGAATCATCATTTTAACTGCTGAAATTCTTCCTAGCCAGGACAAAAATAGAGTAGACCATTCCTTAAAATATTTTTTAACATGCATTAATAATTTAAGGATATGATGATCATGGATATCTTTAAAATTTTTAGGTATATTAATACCTAAATATGTAAAAAAAGGAAGTCCTCCAATCATAATTGAAGGTTTGTTTTAAACTCGTCACTATCTGATGTGGTACATTAACTGGTAAGGCTTGTGATTTTGAAATATTAATTTAATGATAAGACACTCTACTAAATTGTGACAAGACTTTATGTAGATTAAGGAGAGTAACTTGTAAATTTGATAAAGTTAAAAGAATGTCATCAGCATAGAGACCTAATTTACATATAAAAGAAGGAGAAGTTGTTATACCCGAGATATCAGGAGGTTGTCTAATGATAGTGGCTAGTGACTCTAATGAAAGGGCATAAAGAAGCGGGGAAAGTGGACATCCCTGGTATGTCCCATTAGAACTCTCAAATAATGGTGATAAAAAAAACCTGAGACATTAACTTGTGCAGAAGGATCTCTATAAAGAGCAAAAATAGAGTTTATAAAATCATGCGGAATGCCAAATTTTAATAAAGACTGTTTCATATATCCCTAATGTAAGCGATCAAAGGCTTTTTCTGCATCTAATGCGAGAAAAAGACTTGGGATTTTATGCTTATTCACAAACTCCATAACATTTAGACTTTACCTAGTATTATCTGAAGATTGCCTTGTTTTAATGAAGCCCACCTGATCATAATGTACTAAAGCAGGTAATAAATCACTTAATCTATCTGCTAAAACTTTAGCATAGATTTTTGCGTTAGTATTCAATAAAGAAATTGGTCTGAAATTTTTGCAAACGTCAGGTGTTTTACCTGGTTTAGGTAGGGTAGTGATATAAGCTAGTAAAAATTCTTTAGGGAAACCACCTGAAGATTTACCATGATTATAAAAATTACACAAATGGGGAATTAGAATATCACTAAAAACTTGATAATATAAATTGGTAAATCCATCTGGGCCAAGAGCTTTATGAATCTTTAAATTTTTAATAGTGTTAAGTAATTCGAGTTCAGAAATGGGAAGATTTAGGGAATGGGGTAGTGTCATGACGTAACGACGTCACGACTCTAGGAAGGAGGAGCACTGTAGCCTGAATGCAGAGTGACTGGAAGCGGTTAGAGCCTCGTGGAAACAAGAGCCTGATCCCAGCTTGGTAGTGATTCGGCAAAAAAAAAAAACAACTGGACTCACGGAGGCAAGAAGTGAGAAGGAGACTTCCAAACCTACTATAAGAAAAAGAAGACATCGGGACCCACCAAACGGAGCTACGACCTTGCGGTGGCTCGATCACAGCAACGTTGACAGTGCAGGACCGAGTCTAACACGTGGGAAAATCAGCGGAAGGCAATAAAGCCACAGGGAGCCGTAAAGCGGAGCCACAGCAGAGGACTTAAATAAAAGGAAGATCCAGAACCGTGAGTCCTAAAAACTTAAAACACACAGTGGGAATAGTGAGCTGCTGAACTGTTAAAGTTACACTTCCCTATTTTTTGCTTTTTCCTATCTACACAAGTGTATGACAAACACACAAAAAAGGATAAGACTGCTGTGTGGTGCCTTGCCTACCAGGCTGTATAAAATATGTACCATATATATGTTTAAGTGACTTATGACAAACGCAGTTGCATACAAGTCACTAACGATTGATGACTGTAAAAAGTCTGAGCTCCCTCAATGAGTCCTAAAAACTTAAAACACACACTGAGAAAAGTGAGCTGCTAAACTATTAAAGTTACACTTCCCTATTTTTTGCTTTTTCCTATCTACACAACTGTATGACAAACACACAAAAAAGGATAAGACTGCTGTGTGGTGCCTTGCCTACCAGGCTGTATGAAATATAAAATATGTACCATTTATATGTTTAAGTGACTTGTGACAAACGCAGTTGCACACAAGTCACTAACGATTGATGACTGAAAAAAGTCTGAGCTCCCTCAATATTTACAGAAGAAGGAGAGTACACTCTAATTATACTTTAGGGAATGCTAAATTGGTTAATGGAAAGATCAAACACGCCTAAAAAATACATCTGAAAGAAACACTGATTAGAACTGCTGAATACTTTGGAAGTTTTTGCTCTTACGTATTGATTAAAAGGCATAGGAAGGGACAGTGGTGTATCTTGATTTTGTGCTGCCCTAGGCAGACAAAATCCGGGCACCCCCCTACCCAAGCTGTACACCCACGTTACACACCTAAGACATGCCCCATCATTCAGACTCACATCAAGCTCATACTCCCATCACACTCAGTCACACACTCCTACTCCCATCACACTCAGTCACACACTCCGACTCCCATCACACTCCGTCACACACACTGTCTCCCATCACACACACTCTGACTCCCATCACACTCAGTCACACACACTGTCTCCCATCACACACACGCTGACTCCCATCACACTCAGTCACACACACTGTCTCCCATCACACACACTCACACACACTGTCTCCCATCACACACACTCCTACTCCCATCACACTCAGTCACACACTCCTACTCCCATCACACTCAGTCACCCACACTGTCTCCCTTCACACACACTCTGACTCCCATCACACTCAGTCACACACACTGTCTCCCATCACACACACTCTGACTCCCATCACACTCAGTCACACACACTGTCTCCCATCACACACACACTGTCTCCCATCACACTCAGCCACACACACTGTCTCCCATCACACACACTCTGACTCCCATCACACTCAGCCACACACACTGTCTCCCATCACACACACACTCTGACTCCCATCACACTCAGCCACACACACTGTCTCCCATCACACACACTCAGACTCCCATCACACTCAGTCTCTCACACACACACACACACACTCTCCCATCAGCACTTACCTTTCCCTGGCAGGCAGGCAGCATGGTCCCTCCATGCTGCCTGTTCGGCTTCCCGGCGATTGTGCCGACAGGCCACGTGACCGGGCGCGCGTATGACGTCAGCGCGCCCGTCACGTGACTGTCGGCACTTCCGTGTCGGCACACTGTACGGGGAGCCGAACAGGCAGCACAGAGGTTTCTCCGTGCTGCCTGTTCGGCTCCCCGTGCAGCCTGGCAGGCAGAGCGATGGTGAGGGGGGATCTTCCGATCCCCTCTCACCTCCGTCTCTGTCTGCAAGCGCGGTCAATTTGTTTTTGTTTTTTTAAAGGGCCGCTTTTTTTTTTTTATTTACATTTTTTTTTTTTTTACATTTTTTTTCTTTTCAGTGCTGGGGGGCGCTGCCGCCCCCCAAAATTTGCCGCCCTAGGCATCCGCCTAGGATGCCTCGCGGTGAACACAGCACTGTCCCTAGTATGATGCTAAACTGGAACGTACTTTTTAAAGTAGATGGCAGTTTATCCTCTGACCAGTAGCTGACATGCTTCCTTGGGAAGCAGACAGCCTAGTAAGGTCAGCGACTGTCATTCTCTGCTAGAGAGACCCTACTTTTCAAAGAGGAACAAAAGATGGGATATTATCTAGCTCACCTCTGTTGATCAGCTTTGAAAATAAGGTCTCTCTTGGCCATATACGAGAGACCCTGGCCAGACGAGCTCTGATTGACTGAACACGTGCTGGCACGGTCAGCACGCACCATCCTCCTGACTGGCTCTGCCTCACCTCTGAGGAACCTTTGCTTCCTTTAGGCAAGTAAGAAGATGACCGAGCAGGGCTTGTTACTACCCAGAGCCAGAGAGCCATGGCTCCTTTTTGATAGGTTTACATATCTGTACACCCACGTTACACACCTAAGACATGCCCCATCATTCAGACTCACATCAAGCTCATACTCCCATCACACTCAGTCACACACTCCTACTCCCATCACACTCAGTCACACACTCCGACTCCCATCACACTCCGTCACACACACTGTCTCCCATCACACACACTCTGACTCCCATCACACTCAGTCACACACACTGTCTCCCATCACACACACGCTGACTCCCATCACACTCAGTCACACACACTGTCTCCCATCACACACACTCACACACACTGTCTCCCATCACACACACTCCTACTACCATCACACTCAGTCACACACTCCTACTCCCATCACACTCAGTCACCCACACTGTCTCCCTTTACACACACTCTGACTCCCATCACACTCAGTCACACACACTGTCTCCCATCACACACACTCTGACTCCCATCACACTCAGTCACACACACTGTCTCCCATCACACACACACTGTCTCCCATCACACTCAGCCACACACACTGTCTCCCATCACACACACTCTGACTCCCATCACACTCAGCCACACACACTGTCTCCCATCACACACACACTCTGACTCCCATCACACTCAGCCACACACACTGTCTCCCATCACACACACACACACTCTGACTCCCATCACACTCAGCCACACACACTGTCTCCCATCACACACACTTAGACACCCATCACACTCAGTCTCTCACACACACACACACACACACACACACACACACACTCTCTCCCATCAGCACTTACCTTTCCCTGGCAGGCAGGCAGCATGGTCCCTCCATGCTGCCTGTTCGGCTTCCCGGCGATTGTGCCGACAGGCCACGTGACCGGGCGCGGGTATGACGTCAGCGCGCCCGTCACGTGACTGTCGGCACTTCCGTGTCGGCACACTGCACGGGGAGCCGAACAGGCAGCACGGAGGTTTCTCAGTGCTGCCTGTTCGGCTCCCCGTGCAGCCTGGCAGGCAGAGCGATGGTGAGGGGGGATCTTCCGATCCCCTCTCACCTCCGTCTCTGTCTGCAAGCGCGGTCTATTTTTTTTTTTTTTTTTAAAGGGCCGCGGTTTTATTTTTTTTTTACATTTTTTTTTTTTTTTACATTTTTTTTCTTTTCAGTGCTGGGGGGCGCTGCCGCCCCCCAAAATTTGCCGCCCTAGGCATCCGCCTAGGATGCCTCGCGGTGAATACAGCACTGGGAAGGGACAGAGGTGGAAGGGAAGGAAGGGGAAAAGGAAAAGGACAACCTGAACCTCAGCAGGCCCTACTAAAAACGAATAGAACAAAAAAACAAAGAACTAATATTTATAAACAAAATGTCCCAAAGAAAGGGAGCAGACACCAAACTGGATAAAAAGAAAGATAAAAGGCTAGATGCAGATACAAAAAAGGAAAAGAAAATGGCTTCATTATTCTCACCACAAATACAAAAAACGATAAACGACAACTCTGTCCTGGATTCTACAAATTCACTGGAGGAAGAAAGCGAAGACCCAAAGATAACAGCTGAAAAAACTAAGAAACAGGATCAAATACCTTCATACGAAAAAATGCAACAGTGTATCAAAGAAACGGCAGAAGATCAATTAAAACAGATTAAGCAAGAACTAAATAACTATTTTATGGACATCAAAGGGGACATAGCAAAAGTGGTAAACCAACTAACTACCATAGAACAAAAGATTGAAGGTATGGAGTTACAACAGGAAAATACCACACTATCCATAAAAGACCTGGAAGAAAAAGTACAGAAGCTTGAAGAAAAAGTGGCAGATGCTGAGGACCGTACCAGAAGGAAAAATCTGCGTATTAGGGGAATAACTGAATCTAATGAAAAAACAGCATTAATCCCATTACTACTGAATATATTCCAGGATATGGGCATTGAAGAGGGAATAAATGAAAATATAATTGAAAGAGCTCACAGATTATCAAAACCAAAAGATATGGGAAAGAAACACCAAGAGACGTAATTATTAGGTTCTCCTCGTTCAATGTACGGCAAAAGATATATAAAGCCTCAAGAGACTACAAACCAACGAATCCTGCATATGCACAGCTACTTTTCTTCCAGGACTTATCCCTAATGACAAGACAAAAAAGGAAATCATTTAAGCCGATAACAGATTTCCTTAGGGAGAAAAAAATAAGATACATGTGGGGGTTCCCCCCCAAGTTAATAGTATAGCATAATGATAAAACCTATATTTTGGACTCAATCACAAGGGCTCAAGAATGGAAGAATAAGCAAACAACTGTAACATAAAAACTTTAGAGACACTTTCAATGTGGCGAATTGGGGGGAGATGGAAGGGGGGTGGGGGAGGAGAGGAGGAAGGGAAAAATCTGTTTGTTTGTTTTTTTTTTTGCTTTCTGTGGTATTTACACTGAGGAAATACGGTGACGATATACCAATTTATAAATTGTATACTAAAGCTAGATCTGTTATGTTAATATTAGAAGTAAATTGTGAATGATTAAGGTTATGGTTAGGGGTTTTGTTGTTGTTGTTTTTTTTTTTTTTCTCTTCGCTCGCTTTTCCTCTCCTTTTTCCTTCTCCTATCCTTATGGAAGGGGAGAATGGGAAAGGCCAAACTCTCGTACTAAGAAATGAGGGAAGTTATAACACAGGATGCGGAGAGATGAGTTAAGAGAGAAAGCTATATGACTATTGACTATAATGCACTTGCTGTAGGCTTAGAATAAAATAAAGATATAAGCACTATTAGTAAACACAAAATACACATCACTGTAATGGATATTATAATTGATATAAATATATAAAGCACTAAAGACAAGAGAAAGCCCAATGAAGTTGGAGGGGAGGGGGAGGGAGGGGGAAGAATGTAAATATTGATTAAAAAGCACTCTTAATAACTACACTGATAACCACGCAATGAGACACAGAAAGGTTTTTTCTTGTTTTTCTTTTTTTCTTTTTTTTTTTTTTCATACAAGAATCACACTGGCTAGAAGGAAATCAGAACCCCATTAGAGGGAAGTATATAGCAAGTACCATAGCAGCATCTTTGGAAACAAAGAAAGCTAGGGGGTTTGCAATTATGTTCTCCTCAAAAATAGATGTAGAAATGATTTTCCAGGAGCAAGATCAAGAAGCCAGATACCAAGTAGTAATATGTAAAATTAAAGGAATAATCTATACACTAATTAATATATATGCTCCAAATAACAACCCACTAAGATTTATTGAAAATATCATTAAAAAATATGAAAAACTATTTAAAGGAACACTCATAATGGCAGGGGATTTCAATATGGTCCCAGATGCAGTGATGGATAAAATGCTCAGTCGGGGAAAACAGATAGATAAAAATATAATTAACAGAGCAAAACAATTCACAAACTTGCTGAAAAAACAACAATTATATGACATATGGAGAACTTTTAATCCAACTGAAAAAGACTTCTCCCGCTTCCCATCCTTGAACATAATATACAAAATATAGATCTTCAAAAATGGAAAAAATCCGGGATACAACATATAAGAGATATTCTGGACAATGAGAAAATCAAATCCTTTGAATATATAATAGCTCAATTTAAACTACCTAGAACAGAGCTGTTTAACTACTTATGAGTTAAAAGCTTCCTGATGGATACGAAGCCAAAAAATAACAGAATCCTGGGAAAAATACTAATGATCTTTACGGGGAAGAAAGTGGAAAGAATCTTAGCAAAAACTACAGAATTATTGAAATTAAATGAAGAGGAAGAACCAACTCCAATAATAGCAAAATGGGCTTATACATTAAAACTTCAAATTCAGGCAGAGGAATGGCAGAAGGCAATACAACTGACAACAAAAACTATACATAATATAGCAATAATAGAAAAACAATTTAAGGTAATGAATCAGTGGTATCTCGTCCCAACAAGACAACAAAAAAATGTATGCATCAACAAGCGATAGATGCTGGCGATGTGATAAAGCAACAGGAAATTTTATACACATATGGTGGGAATGTGGAAAACTGAAGGTCAAATTAGTAATATACTAAAAATTCCCAATTGATGAAAAAATGAGTATACTACCTGAAACCATATTACTGCATCTATTTCCTGAAGGCATAGAAGCGGACTATAAATGCCTAATAATACAGCTAGCCACCGCAGCCAAAATAATAACTACTAGGAATTGGAAACTATCAAAACAAATAACGGCAATAGAATTAAAAAGGCAGTTGATATACCAATTAAAAATGGAACAGGGCCTATATTGGAGGAATGGGTTAAGATATTGGAAAACACAGAAAAAGGGGACTAGACTGCACCCCCGGGTCCGACCGACTTAAGTATTTGTAAGTAACGTCATGTATAGTAATACTATAGATTGGGAATTCCCGACCTCTAGACTCACAACTAATGTCTGACAGATAAGGAGAGGAGGAAGGGTTAAACTGCACTTTATAATAATGATGTGTATTTATGTCTTTGTATGTCTAATTATGTCTTACATGTAATGTTTTGTTTTGTCCTTTTATATATACATGTCTAAAGAAAATAAATAATATTGAATAAAAAATAAATAAAAAATAAATAAATGGGAAGATTTAACGAATGTTTTTGGTCCTAGTTTAATTGTGGGAAATCAATTTTGGAAAGGTACTTAGAAATGTCATCTTCAGATGGATGGTCAATCGATTTGTCATGTTTAAGATTATATAGTATCTCATAGTACTTTGCAAATTCTTTAGAAATATCTACTGGATTAATAACTTTTTTCCCTGAAGCAGTTTTAATATAGGCAATTTGGGCTTTTGCTACTTGTTGCCTCAATTGTTTGGTTAAAACTGTATTTTCGTTATTATTTTGTATATAATATTTAGTTTTTAGCTTTCCAATGAAATACATTCTTACAAAAAGAATTTAAGTCTTTTTTGAGATTATCTATCCGTGATTATAAAACTGAGGAAGGTGACACTTTTTAACATTCTACCTGGATTCAAACCCTGACTCATGTGATTGCTGATGCACGCTCCTGTTCCATGCTCCTGTTCCAGGCGCCACCTGCTGGTTTTGATATCTCATGTAGATATAGTGGCTATCTCTCTACATTTTGTCCTGTCACTCATCTACTGCTCAGGTGTGGGTCCTTGCAGTGATGAGCCCTGGGGCTAAATAAACCCCATCCTCCCAGCAATCAGAGCTGGTACATTTTTATCTGCTAGCTTGTATTTTGGATTCCGGTTATTACTGTTCCTGACTATCCTGCTATCTCCAGTCCATTGAATTCAGCTTGTTCCTGACCATCCTGCTTTCTCCAGTCCTTTGACCTCGGCTTGTTCCTGACCATCCTGCTTTCTCCAGTCCTTTGACCTTGGCTTGTTCCTGACTATTCTGATCCTAAACCCTGCTTACTCCCTGCCTGGCTATGACACGTGGGAAACCAAACAAGGCCTCTGCATGTGGGCGCTCAAAGCCAGGGGCTCCACCCCAGGTGGAGAGTGCTCACCCTGCGCAGGGTCTTGAATTGCCCACTACCCCTGCACTGTGACTCCAGCCCATCTACGCACAGCCATCCATTACACAATGTACCAGCCCTACTTCAGAGTCCGCAAGGGTAGCATATGCCTTGGAACTTTTATCTGCTAAAGTTGAATTGTTGTCCAGTTATGTTCGGACTCAACAAAAAAGTTTAATCTTGCTTCAGGAGGGGCTTGGTCTACTAAGGTCTGTTGTCACTGCTGCCCTAGGTCCCACTCCAGGGAAGATGACCAGTGTAAAGTCTGCACCAGAGCTGTGTTCTCAGAAACCAGTCACTGTAGCAAATACCCATAAGCCTGCCAGTGACTCTGGTCTGCATCTGAAGCCTATACCAGCTTTTGCTTCACTGAGTGTGACACAGCCTTCACCAGTGAAGTATACTGCAAGGGATCCCCTCACAGCCTCAGAATGGTCCTGGCATAGAAACAACAGCCTATGTTGTTATTGTGGGAGATCTGGGCATTACATCAGCTATTGCCATATTCGACCTTCCAAGCCAGAGAAGATAAGAAAAGCATCAGGGCTGTTAACTAAGTTTGCGTCAGCTTCTAGGAACCTACGTAAATATCTGCTCAGTAGACCTGTGTCCTCCAGTCTGGAATGCTTACCTGACCGTTCCAGTGAAGAAGAGAGGGAAGATTTCTACCATGATGATTCTCCTAACATCTCTGTTCCTACTAATATTATCAGGCCTGTGATAGCCACCCCACAGCTGAGACTTGCTCCATTTATTTCGGCCTGTCGAGAACCTATGCCATCACTGCATAAAACTAATGTTTTGATCTCTGCACCCAAGATCTGTGATTTTCCCGTTTGTCCTAACCTGTCATCTGATGAAGAGTTTATTACCTGGCAGACCAAGCAACAGACTTGCCCGTCAGCAGCTACTTCTAAAAAGAAAAATAAGGCAAGGGTTTTGAATTCCAGAGCGGGCGCTTGGTGCTCACCCCTAGAGAAGGGGGTACTGTAACAATCTACCTGGATTCGAACCCTGACTCACGTGATTGCTGCTGCATGCTTGTGTTCCATGCTCCTGTTCCAGGCGCCACCTGCTGGTTTTGATATCTCTCTGCATTTTGTCCTGTCACTCATCTACTGCTCAGGTGTGGGCAGGGCCGGCCTTAAGTGTTCCGGCGCCCTGTGCGGGCTTCCCCCGTGGCGCCCCCCCCCCCCGTCTCTTTCACCCCCCTATGTTTGTGTCTCTCTCCCTTCCCATGTTTGTCCCTTTCCTCTTCCTTGCCATGTCTGTCTCTCTGTCTCTTTCCCCCGTCCCCTATTCTGTCTCTCTCCCCCCGTCCCCTGTTCTGTCTCTCTCCCCCGTCCCCTGTTCTGTCTCTCTCCCCCCGTCCCGTTCTGTCTCTCTCCCCCCCGTCCCCTGTTCTGTCTCTCTCCCCCGTCCCCTGTTCTGTCTCTCTCCCCCGTCCCCTGTTCTGTCTCTCTCTCCCCCAGTTATGTCTCTACCCCCTGCACCTTTTCTTTCTGTCTCTCTCCCACCCCTCCCCTGTTCTGTCTCTCCCCCCTCCCCCTGTTCTCTCTCTCTAGCCCTGTTCTCTCTCTCCCCCCTCCCCCTGTTCTCTCTCTCCTCCCTAACCCCTGTTCTGTCTGTCTCTCTCTCCCCTCCCCCTGTTCTGTCTGTCTCTCTCCCCCCTAACCCCTGTTCTATCTCTCCCGCCTGCCCCTGTTCTGTCTGTCTCTCTCTCCCCTCCCCCTGTTCTGTCTCTCCCCCCTAACCCCTGTTCTGTCTGTCTCTCTCTCCCCTCCCCCTGTTCTGTCTGTCTCTCTCCCCCCTAACCCCTGTTCTGTCTGTCTCTCTCTCCCCTCCCCCTGTTCTGTCTGTCTCTCTCCCCCTAACCCCTGTTCTGTCTGTCTCTCTCTCCCCTCCCCCTGTTCTGTCTGTCTCTCCCCCCCCCCTTCCTTACCTTTGCCTGAAAAGGTGGCTCCAGGGAGGGGGCGGAGCTAAACGGCACAGCGGTGTAGCTCCGCCCCCACCCCGGGAAGCAGAGCAGAGTCTGCATTACGGGGAGCCCCGGGCAGCAAGACTTTGTGCTGCTCGGCTCCCCATGCTTAATGCAGGCATGGGTAGCCGAGCAGCACTATCTCATGCTGCCCGGGGCTCCCCGTGAAGCAGATGCTGCTCTGCTTCCCGGGTGGGGGCGGAGCTACACCGCTGTGCCGGTTAGCTCCGCCCCCTCCCCGGACCTAGACAAGAATGCCGAGCAGAGGGCTGGTGAGGGGGGATCTTTTGATCTCCCCCAGCTAGTCAGTGCCTCTACCGGCTTTTTTTTTTTTTTTTTTTTTTTTTTTTTCTTTATACCGGCCGGGCAGGCGCCCCCTGGGGTGTTTCGCCCTGTGCACTCGCACAGGTCGCACACCCTTAAGGCCGGCCCTGGGTGTGGGTCCTTGCAGTGATGAGCCCTGGGGCTAAATAAATCCCATCCTCCCAGCAATCAGAGCTGGTACATTTTATCTGCTAGCTTGTATTTTGGATTCCGGTTATTACTGTTCCTGACTATCCTGCTATCTCCAGTCCATTGAATTCAGCTTGTTCCTGACCATCCTGCTTTCTCCAGTCCTTTGACCTCGGCTTGTTCCTGACCATCCTGCTTTCTCCAGTCCTTTGACCTCGGCTTGTTCCTGACTATTCTGATCCTAGACCCTGCTTACTCCCTGTCTGGCTATGACCTGCGGGAAACCAAACAAGGCCTCTGCATGGGGGCACTCAAAGCCAGGGGCTCCACCGCAGGTGGAGAGTGCTCACCCTGCGCAGGGCCTTGAATTGCCCAACACCCCTGCACTGCAATTCCAGCCCATCACGGCACAGCCATCCATTATACACTTTGTTGTTAGGGGTTAAATTTAAATCTATCAATAAATCCAGTTTATTTTTTTCTCTAGTTTTCTTTTTTATAGACGGCTCTTTTATGAGTAAGCCCCTTGCTACTGCCTTATGAGCGAGCCATACATGTGCATGAGAAGTATCATAAAGTACATTTTCTTTAAAATATAATTTCAAATAGATAGTCTATCTTTAATTGAAGTGTCATTTAAAAGAAAATCATTAAGTCTCCAAGGATAACTACCTTTTGTCTGAAATTGTTCATTTATAGTTAACGAAACAGGAACATGGTCGGACCATGAAATAATGCCAATATGGCCATTTATCAGCCTTTGAATTAGTGATCAACTATAAAGTAATCGATTCTAGAATAAGTGTTATGTGGTGTGGAATAAAAAGCAAAGTATTTCTCATTTGGGTGTAGTAATCTCCATGTGTCATACCATCCATAACCATCTAGTAACTTATTACATTTTCTACCAAGTTTAAGAATAGTGAGAGCTCTCTTAGAGTTTTTAGCAACTGTGGAATCTAAATAAGGGTCTATAGCTAAATTGAAATCACTGCCCAGGATTAAATAGCCTTTCTGTCTTTTATGTATTTTGGAGAACAATTTCTCAAAAAATGGTATTTGATTTGCGTTAGGGGAGTATACATTAATTAAGGTATAAGCAACATTATTAATGGAACAATTTAAGATCAAAATAGTGACCCTTGGAATCTATTACTTTATTAGTGAGGGAAAAAGCCAGAGACTTGTGAATATATATAGAAACCCCTGCAGTTTGGGAATTTGACACTGCATGAAATGCATTGGGATAAAGCCTGTGGGTAAATTTAGGAGGATTTTTTTTTTGTCAAAATGCATTTCTTGGATAAACAATATATCTGCATTAGACCTCCTGGCTTCCTCCATCACCAATCTCCTTTTATGAGGCGAATTAAGGCCTTTTGCATTAATTGATTTCAACTTCAAACCCATGTTACTGGCAATTGTAAAACATAGTATTTAACTTGTTTAAAATGTTGTACAGAACCAACACCAATATCAAATGATGGTGTCATGCAAAGTTTTGGAGTGAAGAGCATCAAGGGTAGTACTGATATAATTTAATACTTAATAACAGTATTCAAGGAAGAAGAAAAAAGAAAGAAAGAGAAACCAGAGAGAAAAGAAAGAGTAGAGAACAATATAAGTACCAGAAATAAGAAAGAATCAATAGGAGAAACATAAGTGAGGCAAAATTTGCTTCTCTTCATAAAGTTGGAAGAGTGAGAAACATTATAGGGGAGTGTGTATAGGAACGTTTGGATAAGAGGTGAATGAGAAATATGTAAAAAGTGAGAAATCAGTGCATCAGTAAAAATAATTAGCGAGCATTAAATATATGCTAACCACCATATACAAATAGGATTATGGTATAAAACTAGATATAACGGGCTATTTGAGTATCAACTTAACTGAATCGTTATAAAGGTTATGGGTGACTTAGCATATTGTAAAAAGTTATGGGTAATAATATAAGTCTATTCAATAGTAGTGTTGACGATTAGACCAATATAAATGGAAAGTGTCCTCATTACTGAGTAATAGTTAAATACATAAACTATCTAAGTGACGAATATTGATTGAAGACATATCATGTAGAAACCATCTTATCAAGTGCATAATAAACACCCATTATATCATATGAATACTTATATAATAGATACCTATCTTAATTAAGCTTCAGAAAAAGTAACTGACAATATCCTGGAATATGAAACTTCAGCATAAATGTCATCATAAAAATATGGAGAGACAAAAAATCTTCAAATGTCACTTTATAAAAATAAAAGTCTGAGTGACAATGCACTGTAGTCTATAAGTTACAGGAATAAAGTAAACTCTTTAAAAAATAAAACTTCAACACAATTGGGAATCTTTTGGAACACAGATGACGTAGTCAAGCACGCACGTCACGACGCGGAAGTGGATAGCATGTAGGAGCCGCGAGGAAGCAAGGGAGAGCAGGACGCCAAACTGGACGCCAAACTAAAAACCTCGACACGACGATTCCTCCCCCCTTCCTCCGTGACCTCACAGATACCTGCCGAACAACGCAGCTTGGAGACAAACGGGTCCAATACCGGCTCTCACTAGAAGACATCGCGCAAGTCCTCAGTAATACAGCCCTTGGACTGTCTATCGTTGTTATAAGCATGCTCTTCCTACCTATGCAGATCAGACAGTCAACACTACCTCTGGCATCTTCCGGGGCATCTACCTTCTGACCACTAAATGGAGAAAGAACTACTGAGGACAAATCACTAAACAACAAACTGTGAGTCCGTTCTAACCTTTATGCAACATTTGTAATTTCCCAAGTACATTTCCATATCATATTGTAACCAGAAAACTGATTGCTTCTGTATTGTGGGCTGTACTCCACCGGGCCTCAGGGTATAACCCTGCTGTGATCCAGCCTTAAAATTATCTCAGCCCAATTAGGGTAATACAACTCTGCATTTGATATATCAATACTATATCTAAACCTGTTAAAATCTACCCTATAAGGACCATTAAGTGAGCAATACACGGGGAACCACCAGAAGGGAGGAAAAAGATCAGAAAAAAGATCAAATAAAGGGCTGTATCCCCTGACAAACAAGACCTTGTTGGCAATATTGCTCATGACAGCAAAAAAATAGAGAAAAATAAAGTGAAGAAAGAAATAGATGAATAAAATAAAAACAGCATTTATATATTGCTAGCCAGAGGGAAGGGTTAAAATCCCAATTCTTTGAACTCTCTACTTGGCATATACTTACATCTATCCCATAAGATAAGGCCGGGACCCAAGCAAGACCAAAAATAAGCGTTGACTACGAAAACACAACGATATATAGAGGCAAGGAAGTAGATAGACGCATTACAAAATAAAGGAAAAACTAAAGGAGAGGCTAAAGCGAGAGGGTTAAAGGAGGAAGGGGGAGGAAAGAAGACAAATAATAAAAAACCACATTATATCTGAATAGAAGGATTGGATTCCTCTCATTATCCCTCCAAGAGGAAATAGGAGGGGAGTGAAGGAAAAGTAGGAAGAGAGGAACCACCTTGATCAGTGATACCAAGTAGATAGGGAAAAAGAGAAGAAGATCATAATAGAAGCAAAGTAAATCAGCCATCAGAATCTACAGGCACTAACTAATAAATATCAGAATCAGGCAAATTTGAGAGACTTAAAAATAAAAATGTCACCAAAGGTCAAAGACAAAAAAGAAGATAAAGGCGCAAACAAACCTATTAACATCTTCTGCTCTCCTAAAGCAACTGGGTTACCAGCAAAGCAAAGACGTTCCATAGATCCTACCAATAGTGAACAAACTTCTACAGATCCAATAGTAGAACCAGAAAAAGAAGTAGAAAAAATATCACAAGAATCAATGTCTCTCTTAATGGACAATCTATATGACAAAATCAAAAAGGATTTAATCCTAACAAAAGAAGAACTTCGGAAAGAAGTAGTTGAATTAGGAGAGAAAATAAACTCCCAAGGAAATCAAATGATTAAAATCCAAGAAAGACAAGATCTTCTCCAACAAGAAAATAAAATCCTGGAAAGTAAACTGAAAAAGTTGGAACAAAAACAAATAGAAATGGAAGACAGATCACGAATGAAAAATCTACGTCTAAGAGGAATCCCTGAGAGCATTATCCAGAACGAGATTGGAAGCTACCTAACTGCCTTTTTCAGTACCCTGATCAATATTGATCCATCTCACCCTCACCTATTTGAGAGATATCATAGAATCCCAAAACCAAGAGAAATAAAAAATGATACTCCTAGGGATATAATTGTAAGATTCTCTAACTTCTACACTAAAGATATGGTACTAAAAGCGTACAGAAAAAAGACTAAAACCGATGAAAAATACCAGAACATTATAATATTTACAGACGTATCTAGAGATACAAGAATCGCAAGATCAAGATTTAAAGACCAAACGTTCATATTAAGAGGGAAAAATATTCGTCACTTCTGGGGTCCACAGAATCAACTTGTTGTCATCTATGAAGACCAGAGACATTCCTTTTGCGATCCAATTGAGGTCCAGGGAAAACTAAAGGAATGGTTGACCTAATGATTTATGGACAAAATCAGTATGCCTTATACCCCATGACATAGACATGGGGAAAGTAGGGAGGGGGATTTATTCATACATATAGATATAAATACTTATTTACTATTTTTCATAATATTAATTAAGCACTGCCACATATTTTTAGGAGAATAATTACGAATAACCTAATATATTCAATTATTTTAACTAGCTTTTTTTTTCTTTTTTTTTTTCTTCCCCGTTTTTATTACACAAACACCTCACAGAGCTCAAACCCACTGATATAAGATTTCACTGGCCAAGGATCTAGCGGTCCTATTAACTATAAGCACTTCACTCTTTTTTTTTCTTTTTCCACACACCCCACCGAACATAAATTCACTGTCACATAATCTCATAGGACTAACTTTTGAAGAAACCCAATCAAATTTAACAACAAGGAACACAAATACACACGACACAAACCCACTGACATAAGATTTCACTGGTCAAGGATCTAGCGGTCCTATTAACTATAAGCACTCCACTTTTTTTTTTTTTCTTCCTTTCTCTCTCCCCTCTTTCCTTCTTTCTTCCCAGGACGTATATGCTTGTTTTTCTCCACCCCCTCCACTGCTAACGCTCTTAATGAGACCGAGAGGATCCCCCTCGGGGGGTGGGTGGGCTCCCTTCGGGGCCCTCCCCTACATTGGTGGGATTTGGCCCCGGGGGAGGAGGGACCTAAAAGGGCAGTATCTGCCCATATCTCCCATCCCGGGTAAAATCTTGAGACTCACCTCGTACTCCTTACAATATAAGAAACAGTTAAAGAAGATGAGAAATGGACGGGGGGAGGGGGGAAGGGAGCAGTTGGAGGGGGGAGGGGGGATGGGGGGGAGGAGGGGAGGGGAGGTGGGGATGGGGGGGAGGAGGGGAGGGGAGGGGGGGATGGGGGGGAGGAGGGGAGGGGAGGGGGGGATGGGGGGGAGGAGTGGAGGGGCGGATGGGGGGAGGGGAGGGGAGGGGAGGGGGAGGAGAGAGGGAAGGGGAATGTAAGAGGTAAAAGGTGACCCTGCTGACGAGAGTTTGGGGAGAAGAGAAAAAGGGTAAAGAGAAGGGTCAATGTCTATTAACATTGTTAAAGGTATAAAACCAAGTATAATCCTCGGGCTTCAGCATCCTATCCATCCGTACTGTATGTATCCTGCGGCGGCAGCAGGACATTTTGAAGTCAATACTTCATTTTTGATTTAAACGAATTGTTTTTATGTTTTATGTGTTTTTGTAATTTGGCATACTAAAAAAGACAGTCATATTGTTAGTTGGGTTGGAGATGATGTTTTTAAGTGACTCACCCGGGGATAGTCAGGTCCTAATACAAATAAAATTAGATGACACTTGAGCTTCTATCTCTGAACGCACAGGGCCTCAACTCCCCCCTAAAAAGGAGCTGCCTGTATTACCTGCTGAAGGAGAAAAACATTAACATAGCATTTATACAGGAGACTCATTGGAAATATTCCAGATTTAAAATAGTAAGCCAAGCAAACTTCACAGAAGGTCACAAAAAAAGAGGTGTCGCCATTTTTATCTCTAATAACCTTAAAATAGAGATCCTACATGAAGAAAAAGATCCTAATGGTAGATTCGTCATATTGGTATGTAAGATTAATGAAATGCAATATACATTGGTAAATGTCAATAGTCCCAACCAATCTCCAACTCGCTTCCTTAAAGGCTTGTATGAGAGAGTAGAACAAGTGAGGAAGGGAAGATATGAACTGTGCACTTGATAGTAGATTAGATAAAAGTAAACCCACTGGTACTAGGATTGACCCCGCAGTTATAAGGGAAGCTAAAGCCTTCCAAAATTTCCTGTACAGCAATTCATTATATGACATCTGGAGGACTCAACATCCAAAATCTCGCGACTACACCTTCTTTTCCAAAGAACACAGTTCATACTCAAGGATAGATCTTATTATGACCTCAGACTCAAGTCTAGACCAATTTACATCTTCAGACATAGGTCCAATATCTTGGTCAGATCACGCCCCTATTTACTTTTCATTAGAGAATCACCCAGATTATAAGCAAAGGAATAGATGGCGCCTAAACGAATCTTTAATTTATGACGAGGCTGAGATACAAATGATAAAAGTACAAATTTCAGACTTCTTGGACCAAAATGATAACAGCGAAGTTTCGGACTTTACCCTCTGGTGTACACTGAAGTGCTTTTTGAGAGGGCTATTCATTAAAAAGGGAACAGAGAGGAAAATCAGAAACAATAAATCCGAAGCAGACCTCTATATAGAATTAGCCATACAGGAAAGGAAGAACAAGTTGGCTCCAAACACAACCCTTTCACAAACAATTCAAGATATCCAGAATGCAATAAAAGGAAAATTAGATGAAAAAGGGAAAAAAGCTCTACGTATCCTTAGGCAAAAGTGGTACTTTGGGGCTAACCGTGCTGATAAAGTCTTAACTAACAAACTTAAAGACAATAGGAAAAGGAATATTATTAATAAAATAATTACAGGATCAGAGACCCACCTATCCCCTAAAAATATTTCGAGAGCATTTAAAAATTATTACCATACCCTCTATTCGTTAAAACAAGAAAGCGGGACCCGACATGGAACTATAGCTTTTCTTCAAAAATTAAATCTACCTCAATTAAGTAAAACAAAACTGACAATACTGAACGCCCCTTTTACCTTGGAAGAAATTAAAACAATTATAACATCTCTAAAGAAAAGGAAAGCCCCAGGACCCGATGGTTACCCAAACAAATTCTACCTGACCTTTGCCCAAGAAATAGCTCCACTACTTCTAAGGGTATTTTCAAGAATCTCAGAGGCATATCAGTTCCCACAAGAAATTCTCCAAGCCACTATTTCGCCCATTCCTAAGCCAGGAAAAGATCCAGCCACCCTGTCGAACTACAGACCAATTTCCCTTATAAACGTAGACATAAAAATACACTCTAAGATCTTAGCCGATAGACTAAAAATAGTTATGACTGACTTAATTCACAACAATCAATCAGGATTTATGAAGGGAAGAGATGCGGGAGATAATATAAGGAAAATCATTAACATCATTGACCATATAAATAAAACAAAAACTCCTTCAATCATTATTGCGGTAGATGCCGAAAAGGCTTTCGACAGGGTGAGCTGGATCTTCCTGGAAGAGGTAATAGAGGCCTTTGGACTCATTGGCCCTTTTAAAACAAATACAATGGCACTATATACTAATCCACAGGCAAAAGTGGTAGGTCCCAACCTAGAATCATCCTGGTTTAACATTAGTAACGGCACTCACCAGGGATGCCCATTGGCTCCACTTCTATACTTATTATCCATAGAACCCCTTGCAGCCCTGATAAGGCAATCAAATAACATACAGGGGATAAAGATTGCGGACCAGGATATGAGAATTACCCTATTTGCTGATGATGTCCTCTTTACATTTAGCAACCCGATTATGTCTCTGAATTCGGCAATGGAAGTGATCTCCATATATAGTCAATATTCGAATTATAAATTAAACTTAAATAAAACCCAAACCATTATAGCTAACATAGATGAAAAAACAAAGAAACTATTGACTCACTTCCACCATTGGAAATGGGACAACCAAGTAATCGATTACCTTGGGATAAAATTTAAATTAGACCTGGATGATATGGTAAAAACTAACTACCAATCGGTGACAGAGTGTTTCAGAGACAGCTTCACTAGGTGGAGAGGACTGGAAATCTCGTGGATGGGTCGACTAAACTCAGTTAAATCTTACTTAATACCAAAATTAACTTATCTATTCAGATCAATCCCTCTCCGGGTCCCGAAATCAATACTAAAAATACTAAATACCTTAATCATGGATTTTATATGGAACGGTAGGAAACCTAGAATCTCCCTTTCTTCCATGATGAGGAAATCAAAAAATGGGGGTCTGGCAGTCCCCAACATAGACTACCTCCACGAGATTTCAATGTTCTCCCACTTTCTGAAGTGGGGCAACAATATATCAAGAAACACCAATTGGTATAAGATTGAAAAAGAACAAAGTGGTAATTTAGACCCTTATCATATTTTCTGGTATAAAGATCTCCATACTCTCAAATTTTCCAACCCCATTATCGTAGATATTATAAAGACACTGATTAAATTTAAGAAAATTACCAAAATCCAAGATGGACTCCTACGATCCTCCCCCCTCAGTATTATATTCTGGGAAATGGAAAACATAAATATTAAGGGACGGGAGGCGGGAGGTATAACACATCTCTCCCAAATATTACAACAAGATATAATCATGCCATTCTCAGAATTACAGACTAATTTTAATTTACCAATAACGGAATATTACACATATTTAAGATTAAGGCACAAAATAAAATATACAAAGATACTCCAAATTCTTGGAAACCCAGCATGATAAAAACTTAATTGGCAAAATAACGCAAATAATGGATACCAATATGGAAATCTCTAAAGACACCCTTTGGTGTAAATGGGAAGCCGATATGGGCAAAGAATTTACACTAAAAGAGTGGTTGCAGACTCAAAAAATGATGAAAAAAGTATCCACAATTTAACTTTGCATGAGACGTACTACAAAACAATTTATAGGTGGTATATAACTCCAACTAAATTAAATAAATTCTCTCCTCAACATTCTAGACTATGCTGGAGATGCCATAAAAGCGAGGGGACACAACTACATATGCGGTGGACATGTGAGGAGCTACAACCCATATTAAAAAAGATCCATTTCCTTTTGATAAAACTAAATAGTGAGTTGGGCCTCCTTACTCCACAAATGTTCTTGTTACATCTGGATATTCCCAAATGCGAAAAAGACATACAGTATCTGATAATACACATCCTCTCCGCAGCAAAATTATGCATAGCTAGGAAGTGGAAAAGCCCAGAAGTAACCAATTGGATAGATCTAAAAATACAAATAGAATACCAATGTACAATGGAAGAAGGATTCTATAATTCTAGGGACCAATATAAATACTATCAAAAAAATGTGGAAAAAATGGGGGGAGTTGAAGGATCTATGAGCGCTCAGAGAATAGCCACAGAAGTGAATAAACGAATTACCTCGAGTGTGTCACTACGCAAAAAATTGTAATTTCTATTAGGTGGTGAAGGATAAAACAAATATAGACTTAAACTAAAAAACAATAAAATAACCACCAACATCTATGGCAATAGTCCAGAGGGAGTCCACTAACTACAACTATAAAATTAATTAACCAACCCAACTAACTTATAAATAATACTGTATATAGATTGATCTAAAAGAAATGTATGCTAACATTGTGTCATGTCTAAATCTGTATTGTCTTTTATATGTTTATAACAGAAGAAAAGGAAAAAAAAGAAAAGAAAAGAAAAGAAAACTTCAACAAAAGAACAGAAGCCAATAGTCAAATAGTAATATAAGGCAATGTATAACTCTTCAGGCATTGTGCTTTGTTTTCTTAGAAACCGTAACCCATTCTTGGGAGATCTTGCTTGGAGATTTGCGTGTCTGCACTTGATCTGTAGCATCAGATAAAATATTCCAGATTTGCAGGAGATGTCTTCCATCTTCTGGGGTGTGGATGATCTTCTGTACTCCATTACAGTGAATAATTAGTTTTACTGAGAATCCCCATCGGTATCTGATGCCATTGGCTCTCAGTACTTTGGTCACATCAGTAAACTCTCTTCTGCGTTGTAGCGTCAGAGGGGATAAATCAGTAAAGATCTGAATATCTTTATATTCTTCGGGAATACCCATTTTAGATTTGGCTGCTTTCAAAATCTTCTCCTTGTATTTGTAGAAGTGTATATACACCACTACATCACGAGGAGCGTTTGCAGGAGCGCCTCTAGCTTTAGGAACTCGATGAGCTCTATCGATAATAGCTTCATTCTCCGTTTCAGGTTCAGATAGTATGGAAAATAAAGTATGGAGGTATTCTTCCAAACCCTCGGTAGATATTGTTTCCATAATGCCTCGCACCCTTAAGTTGTTAGGTCTCGATCGGTCTTCGGCATCCGCAAGTTTATTGCAGAGTTGGGCTATTCAGTGAGCTTCAGTGACTTGTGTCCATCTTGATGTGCGTCCAAGCCACCACCCCAAGGGTGTAGTTTTTAATTAATAAAGTTGTTTAAAAAAAATTTGGATGGATTTTGTATTACTGCTAAATAGCCAAACCTTTTTCTATGGCTAACAAACTTTTTTTCCCCTTTTTTCTAAAAAGGTTAATGCAGTCCATTGCACATACACAGTTCTTAACATGAGGCCCACTTCAGAAAAACACTACTATTTTGTGTGTATTCCTGCTTATTGCTACTTTTTATAGCAGTGCGGTTGTTTAAGGACCTTGCCATTTTACCAGCTTTCCCTTGACAGCTGGAGGTTAATTGTAACCGTATAGTTTATTGTTGTATGTGTACACATAGGTTTGTGTAGGTGTCCTAAATATTCATGTATTTCTGTTTGGTATGATATAGGTAACCAGCTAACATCATGTTTAGGAGTTACGGTAACATATCATTGTCAATATGCAGTCTTTAGAGATACTTAAGAGTACCTTTTTTCTTCTTTCAGTTTTTGTAATATTAACTATGTCCACAGTATGAAACTGATTTTGTAAGAATTATGGAGCAGTTGTAAGCAGCGCTGTATTTGCCGCGAGACAAACAAGGCAAGTGCCTAGGGTGGCACTTTCCTTGTATGCCTTTAGTAGGGGCCGCACGAGAAGAAAAAAGAAAAACATTTTTTTTAAAAAGCCGCCCCTTTAAAAAAAAAAAATTGCGCTTGCCAGCAGAGACGGTGGTGAGTGGAGATCGGAAGATCCCCCCTCACCATCACTCTGCCTGCCAGAAGGCTGCACAGGGAGCCGAACAAGCAGCACAGAGAACCCTCCGTGCTGCCTAATTAGCTCCCCATGCAGTGTGACAGGGAAGTGCCGACAGTTCACGTGACGCGCGCTGGGTCACGTGACCTCTCTGCACACCTGCCGGGGAGCCAAACAGGCAGCATGGAGAACACTAGCATATTATTGGGCAAATTGGCTGGAGAATATTAATGGCAAATATTACTGGCATATTATTGGCAAAATTGGCTGGGGCAAATTAATGGCAAATAACGGCATACTATTGGGCAAATTAGCTGTGGCTTATTAATGGCAAATAATACTGGCATATTGTTGGGCAAATTTGCTGGGGAATATTAATGGCAAATAATACTGGCATATTACTGGGCAAATTGGCTGGGCAATATTAATGGCAAATAATACTGGCAATGTGTATGTGATGGGATGATGGAGGCATGTAAATGGGGTGATGGGGCAGGTCCTTGGTGTGCAATGTGGGTTATGGGTAATGTCCTGGGTGTGCATCGTGGGTGGGGGGGTGCCCAAATTTTGTCTGCCTAGGGCAGCATAGAACCAAGATACACCACTGGTTGTAAGTGACTTACAAGTGAGCTGAAGTAAGATGAGCAATTTATCTTACCCATGTAACAATGAATCGTGGTGGGTTTCTCCTGCTAACTCTCTTGGCCCTGCATAATGCATTGTAAAGTCTCCTTACAGGGGAAACGCACCAGAGTTGGCCTTTTATAATACATAGTGTAAGGTAGTGAAAATAAACGTACCGTGATTCGTACGAAGAGGTAGGGATCCCAATTGAAGATATTGACTGTTCTTGCCTGGCACCACCGATACCGAGGGCTACAGGGTAGGTAGACGTCAATAGATGGCAGCAGGCACGAATGTCTGAGGAAGAGTTGGAGATGTGCTTGTGCCGTATAGAGTAGTCGAGGTACAGTCCGAGTCGGGGAGCCAGAAATGATGCAAGGTCAGAAAGTACAAGCCAGGTTCAGGGGTTCCAGAGCACAGGATGGTCAAATAACAGTAGCTGGGTCAGGGAGATCAGAGGTCAGCAGAGTCCAGGAGAAAGCCGAAATATCAGGGCAAAAACAGGGGGATAATCCAATAACAAGCCAGGTCAGAAGTCCAGTAGAGCAGAAAAGCAAATAATCACTGAAGGATCAAAACAAAGAAGCTAAGAGCAATCCACGCAGAGATAGCTTGAACAATAATCAAGCAAGTTTGAATTGCGCGCGCTATGGTTTTAAAGGGCTTAGATCCGCCCCCTTGACGTACGCGACGCACGTCTCACTGCCCGTCGCCATAGTGATGACCGAGACAGAAGAGAAAGAGTTTCTCGTTGTGCACGCGTCCGTCTCCAGTGTCGGGTGCGTTCTGAAGAGGATACCCGACGGTGAGAAGATCCGGAGTTGCTGACAGCCACGTCGTGAGGGACCCGGCACAGGACAGAGGTGCGGATCTTACACATAGTTAAGTCATCTCACCTACAAATCTCTTTTCCTATTGGGAACCATTCACTAAAAGTCTGCATGCATACAGACTCTATGGAGGAGCCTTCCCTAGGTGTCTAATTAGGATTTATACAATATTCCTCTCTTTCTTTGAATATCTGCCTTAACACTTTTAACACTTTTAACACTTCACCAGGCGGTGATGCTATCAAATACAGTAGATGCCTTCAAAAAGGGCTTGGATATTTGTTTAGAAAAATAGCTGATACTGGCCTAACCTATCAATAATAGAAAAACTAATATTTTAGAGCTTCTTTATCCAACGAGAATTCTGATTTTCTTTTGGAGTCAAGAATGAGTGTGCCCCCTAAGCAACAAAATTCAAAATAGCTATTTTTCAAGTTGTTTGGATGACAATTTAGCAATGTCAAGAGATTAATCATTTCTGCATGTTTGCACTGTATATTAGTAAGTACCTATTATAGCTTGTTTACTCTACGTATCCAAGAAATTACATTTTTCTGTCTGGATTTAATATGGTAACTGTAAACCTATCTCATTGGAGTTCAACTGTTTTATAAATTCCTCAGAAAGTTATCTACAACTGTCCAAATAAATATTTCAATACCTCTCTTCTAGAGTTCACCGTGTTGAAAATATTTCTCTAACGTTTTTGATTTTTCAATATCCTCCTCCTATTTGCCAATGAACAGATTCGCCTATGTAGGGGAACAGATTGTCACCATCGCTGTGCCCCTAATTTAATGGTAAAGCTTATTCCGAAACCATAAATAATAATATTTTAACACAACATTTAGTAGCAATAAAATAATTGCAATCTGTTCTACAAAGAGGGAAGAATCCTTAGTTATATTTATATATTATAACATGTTTACTGGTCATTATTAGTGCTTTGTGAGGAATACTACTAAGTAGTGTCTCTACATTTAAACAGCTTTATAGGACAGGATCAGAAAACAATATTTTTTCCAGTATCTTCAATGTCTCTTTAGTATTTTTCAAATATGATGGGAGCTTTTCAACATGATGTCTAAGAAGTTTATCAATGAAGATGCTTACTTTTTTTGTAAAATTGGTCTATCAGGAGAATGTTTTACTTCCTTATGGATATTTAGGCACAATTTATTTATAGAAAAATTAATACTGCCTCTGTGACGCACATTGAGCACACATATATCCATAAATATTTCACCCAAAGTTTTAGTAGTTTAAAAAAGTATGCTGTGGCTCTGAAACTCAACAAACATGGGTATCAAAAGATTGCTAAAAAGACTGGAAAGTTCTGGTCCACCAGTGGAGTACTCTTGCTAATGCTTCACCATAGGGTAGTAAAAGAAAATGGGAGCCGGAACAGGCACAAAAATAGCGTGCCCTATAGGAGAATTCATATTCATGAGGGGCATCTCTCAATTAACATATCAGACTGGTAGCACCCATCAGCGCAGTACAGATCCAAAATGCCTACAGCTGGTGTCCCTCTAAGTGCAGCAAGCCAGGAAACCATGTCTGGCATACCCTGAATAACCCAAGTAGTTCAGTCATAACATCCAAATTGTTTCCTAAGTTTCTATGTGTGTGGTATGAGTAGCAAAGATCTGGTCTCAATGACCTTGATGCTACATTACACTAGATATTTAATCTCACAAAACAATACATTATGCAGGGACAAATCTTCTGAGTACTTCCTGAAACAAGAGATCAATGGGTTAGGCTCTACAGAATGCTACTTAAGTCAGTGAGATGTAATGCTGATCTCATAAGGCACCACACCTGTAGTGAATTGCTCACATAGCAACAACAGCATTACAATATGCAAATAGAGTCAGGAAAGAGGCACTTTAAACAAACCAATTATTTAGATTTTTAAAGTAATTGTTCTTGGCTACTTTTTGTCTGCCTTTTAGTGGCACTCCTGTTCAATTATATGGTATGCCACCCGTAGGATTGTGTGCAGGGTATGGCAGTGGTGGAGGGAGTACTTAGTTGTGTGGCCAGGGATTCTGTGACGCTGCACCTCTGTCAAATTAATCTTCAGTATCCTGGCTGGTGTGTGTTCCTGATGCACAGTCCTGTGTGGACATTCTTCCCATGTAGTAGCCTAACCATTCTCACCATGACTCTCCTGACTTTCTCTCTCACTTATACTAGCAGGGCTGGCCTTAATTGTTCCAATGCAATGGCAGGCCTCCCCCGTGGTTCCCCCCCATGCCTGTCTCTTTCCTCTCCCTTCCATGTATTTGTCTCTCCCTTCCCATGTTTGTCCCTTTCCTCTTCCTTGCCATGTCTGTCTCCATATCTGTTCTCTCTCTCCCTCTCCTCCCCATATCTGTTCTCTCTCTCCCCCCTCCTCCCCATATCTGTTCTCTCCCCCCCCCTCCTCCCCATATCTGTTCTCTCTCCCCCTCCTTCCCATATGTGTTCTCTCTTCCTCTCCTCCCTCTATCTGTTCTCTCTCTCTCCCCCTCCATTCTCTCCCCCCCTGTTCTCTTTTCTCTCCCCTCCTGTTCTCGTCTCTCTCTCCTCCCCCTTGCTCTGTTCTCTCTCACCCCCCTTCCTCTGTTTCCTCCCCCTCCCATTGTTTCTTACGGGGGCGGGGGCGGAGCCCATCGGGTGTGCTGCTTCACAGGGAGGGGATGAGATACACCTCTCACCCAGTAAGCTCCACCCCTCCCCAGATCCAGCAGTGCTGCCTAGTAGAGGGCTAGTGAGGTGGATCTTTTGATCTCCCCATCCAGTGCCTCTAATGCAAACTTTTTTCTTAGTGGTGCCCCCTGGGGTGTTGTGCCCTGAGCGCTCACACAAGTCGCACACCCATAAGGCCGGCACTGTTTACTAGGTCCTCTCCCCTTCCTTTTGCCTTCTGATAATTGCCTCCTCTGCCCCCCAACCCACCTCCTCCTTACTCCACAACAAAACCTTCTGTCTACCTCCTTTCCACTCTGAGCCATCTACAACTCCAGAAAAAAATGTGCAGTAATATGTGCACTGTATAATCTCATTGCTCTCTCAACATTCCCTCAACGCCGTCATCTGCTGATAACATGTAGTGATTTCCCTTGGCTTTTAGAGTGGAGTTCCAGAATGCATTGTGGGCCTGTATGTAACATAGTAAAATAGTAACATAGTAATTTAGGTTGAAAAAAGACACAAGTCTATGTGGTTTCTAATTGGCTAAGAGCAGCCTTTTTTATGGTATCTGGATGCAGAACTGTTTATTAACTTAACTAGGTCCTCTCAGTTGATTCCATGCAAAAACCGGGAGATCATAGTGTAGTATTTATTTAACAAAGTATGCCCCTGTACCCCAATGGGATACTTACAGAAAGCTGGAGTAAAAACGCCAAACAAAATATAGGGTAGGAGAGGTTGTTAGAGCCTGATGTCCACTGTTGCCATGTAGTGCTGCTCCATCAACTGGCAGCTCTATGATCTTTCCTTTTCCAAATACTAAGGTGCAATATATTTTGAACTGTGCACCAATGATGTACCATTTAATAGGCAGTTCTTATAAAGCAAAATGTGTTCTTCAGTCTCATTAAAGCTGATTTTTGGATTTAGTACCTATTTATTATTGTTAATCTATGCTACCTTCTATATAACATGGGCTCCCCAATAGTGGTGACTTTATGAACCAGTATTGGGGATATTGTGATTAAACAGAATAATAAAACGTGAAATGCGTAAGGTGTGGTCTTTTTCCCCTGACACATTGTTTGTACCATTGTTTGGTTTGATCTGCACATATTAACCCCTTAGTGACAAGACATTTTCACCTTGACTTTCCCTTGGTGATAATGGCTGTTTTGACATTTCTGGGGTGTTAGAAACATAGAAACATAGAATGTGTTGGCAGATAAGAACCATTTGGTCCATCTAGTCTGCCCAATTTTTTTGAATACTTTTATTAGTCCCCCGTTCCCGGTCTTATAGCTAGGATAGCCATGTGTCTATCCCACGCATGCTTAAAATCCTTGACTGTGTTTACCTCTACCACTTCTGCTGGAAGGCTATTCCATACATCCAATACCCTCTCAGTAAATTAATACTTCCTGATATTACTTTTAAATCATTGCCCCTCTAATTTAAGACTATGTCCTCTAGTTGTGGTAGTTTTTCTTCTTTTAAATATACTCTCTTCCTTTACTGTGTTGATTCCCTTTATGTATTTAAATGTTTCTATCATATCCCCCCTGTTACGTCTTTCCTCCAAGCTATACATGTTAAGATGCTTTAACCTTTCCTGGTAAGTTTTATCCTTCAACCCATGAACCAGTTTAGTAGCCCCTCTCTGAACTCTCTCCAAAGTATCAATATCCTTCTGGAGATACGGTCTCCATTACTGCGTACAATAAAAGTGAGGTCTCACCAGTGCTCTGTACAATGGCATGAGCACTTCCCTCTTCCTACTGCTAATACCTCTCCTTATGCAACCAAGCATTCTGCTAGCATTTCCTGCTGATCTATTGCATTGCCTACCTACCTTTAAGTCCTCTGAAATTATTACTCCTAAATCCCTTTCCTCAGATGTTGAGGTTAGGACTGTACCAAATAGTCTATATTCTGCTTTTGGGTTTTTACGCCCAAGGTGCATAATCTTGCATTTGTCCACATTAAATGTCAGTTGGCACTGCTCTGACCATTTTTCTAGTTTAGCTAAATCATTTGCCATTTGGCTTATCCCTCCATGAATATCAACTCTGCTGCAAATCTTTGTATCATCAGCAAAAAGACATACTTTGCCAACAAGACCTTCTTCAATATCGCTAATAAAAATATTAAAGAGAATGGGTCCAAGTACAGATCCCTGAGGTACCCCACTAGTAACAAGACCTTGCATCGAATATACCCCATTGACTACAACCCTCTGTTGCCTGTCTAATCCATTCAACAATATTGAAATCCAAACTTAAAGATTTAAGTTTATTGAAAAGCCTTCTATGTGCGACAGTGTCAAAAGCCTTACTGAAATCTAGGTAAGCAATGTCTACTGCACCACCCTGATCTATTATTTTAGTCACCCAATCAAAAAAATCAATAAAATTAGTTTGGCATGATCTCCCTGAAGTAAACCCATGTTGTCTCTGATCTTGAAATCCAAGTGACTTTAGATGTTCAACAATCCTATTCTTTAACAATGTTTCCATTATTTTCCCCACTACTGAAATATGACTTACTTGTCTATAGTTGTCCGCCTCCTCCCTACTACCTTTCTTGTGAATGGGCACAACATTTGCTAATTTCCAATCTTCTGCAACTACTCCCATTAACAATGATTGGTTAAATAAATCTGTTAACGGTTTTGCTAGTACACCACTAAGTTCTTTTAATAACTTTGGATGTATCCCATCAGGTCCCATCGACTTATTTGTCTTTACTTTAGACAGCTGAAGTAAAACCTCAGTAAACTTACATGCATCAAAAGACTCATTAGTCTTTTTCCCTAAATGAGGTACCTTACCCTCATTTTCATTTGTAAAAACTGAACAATAATATTCATTAAGACAGTCTGCTAAGCCTTTATCCTCTTCTACATAGCATCCTTCTTTTGTTTTTAATCTAACTAATCCTTGTTTTACTTCCCTTTTCTCATTTATGTATCTAAAAAATGTTTTATCCCCCTTTTTCACTGACTGGGCTATAGTCTCTTCTGCTTGTGCTTTGGAAGCTCTTATAGCTTCCTTTGCCTCCTTCTGCCTACTCTTATAGATCTTTCTATCTTCCTCACACTGAGTATTTTTCTAATTACTAAATGCTAGCTTTTTGTTTTTTACTATTTTGGCCACCTCTGCAGAGTACCACAGTGGTTTCTTCAATTTTTTGCTCTTACTGACAAGCCTAATGCAATTTTCTGTTGCCTTCAGTAGTGCAACTTTTAGATACTCCAATTTATTTAAATTGCTCCAGTCGGATAATGACTCCTTTACACATAATCTAATTTTAGAAAAGTCTGTTTTTCTAAAATCTAAAACTTTTGTTTTTGTGTGGTGTGACTGCGTCACTGTTCTTATATTAAACCACACTGACTGGTGATCACTAGATCCTAAACTTTCACCTACAGTAATATCTGATAACAAATCTCCATTTGTGAACACTAAATCTAGTATGGCCTGCTTTCGAGTTGGCTCCTCCACTACTTGCTTTAGAGATAATCCCAGTAGGGAGTTTAGGATATGCGTACTCCTGGCGCAAGTAGCTATTTTGTATTTCCAGTTAACATCAGGAAGATTAAAGTCACCCATGATGATTACTTCCCCGTTCATTGTCATTTTAGCTATTTCCTCGACTAGTAGATTATCTAACTCCTCTATTTGTCCAGGGGGCCTATAAACCCCACCTACCCGAGTTACCATATGATTACCAAATTCTAATGTAACCCAAACTGACTCTATGTTCGCCTCAATAACTTGTATTACGTTACATTTTAATCTATCCCTCACATACAGGCCCACCCCTCCCCCTTTTTTTTACCTGTGTTTGTGTTTAGCTGCAATTTTCTTCTTTCTCACATACTGTACCCACACAAATTATGTTGTTTTTATCGTCATAAGAATGGCTTTCATTAGATACCATTATGTTCATCATATCTTATAATTTACTACAAAAAAAATCATAAGATATGACGATACATTTTTTAAAAATCCACTCTTTCTAACTTTGACCTAAAATATAATTCACACAAATACAATCATTAAAAAAAAAACATCTAAATAGTTTCTAAATGTTGTCCCGAGTTCAGAAATGTGCATGTTTCCATATTTTCAGTATTTTTTTGCGAGTTATGGGGCAAAAACCAAAAATAGTGTTTTTTTCCTATATTGACCTTTTGACCCCAACCCAAACCCAAAATTTAACCCTAACACTACATTTAACCCCAACTCTAACTCTTATGCTATCCCTTAATATATTTTAATTTTAATTTTAACCCTATCCCTTATGCTAAAAATTATTTAATTTTAACCCTATAGGCTAATCTAACTATATAACCTGTTTTAAGCTAATTAAATATTTTTATATATATTGCTATGCTGCTTGGCTACCTCTAGGGGCAGTCAAGCTGCATATTCAGAGTGACGGAAGGCAATAGACCAGCACCGTTAAATCGTTGATCGCGAAAACCGTTTGATTCACCGCAGGACGTGCCTGACACGTCCATTGTCGCGAAGGGGTTAAATCACCTTCTTTTTTGCATTAATTGGATTGTGGAGTGCACATCACTTTGTTCCTGACTTTATGAACCAACCTTGTGTGATGGATGGTGCACAGCACTTGTTTTGGCAATATATATAATAGCAATATATGCTATTTGTGTTAACTAACCAAAACATAAAATGTATGTAACATGTGCAACAATTTAAAAAACACATTCAATGTAAAGACACAAAATATCTGCATAAATGAAATTTTCCTGGTTTATTGGAAACAAATATTACAAACATTACTGTTAAATAATAACAATAAAACATCTACTAATGTTATATGAAAAGAACAGCATTTAAGGGAGCATAGTATAGCACAAATTATATGGTTTTGACGAGAAAGTACATGGTTATGGAGATAAGGTACAATTAATGTAGCATTAATTAAAAACACATAGTATGTCAAATGAAGATCATGATTATGATATATGCTTCCATTCACATGGTTGTACTATTCATAGCATTTGCATTGATATTTGCATTGTTTGCATAATTTTCCAATCAAATCTGTTTACAATGGCCTATTATAGCTGCTCTCTGAACAGTAAACTGCGACCAATGCACAAACAAAAGAAAGAATCAGGCCAAAATACCGTATTTGCTCGATTATAAGATGACCCTGATTATAAGACGACCCCCCAAAATTTGGATATTCCTTTAGGAAAAAAACTAAAAGCCTGAATATAAGACTACCATATAGGAAAAAAGTTCAACTTGTATATATTCACATGTAAATAGCTTTTTTAATAAAAAATGATATCTAAAAATGCATTTCTTGTTTTTATTTCCTTTTATGTGCCAATGCTGCCTCTCTCTTTCCCTTGCCCCCAGCTTTGTCTCTCTCCCCCCTCACCTCTGTCTCTTCTCCCCCTTGTTTCTCTCTGCCCCCCCCCTTCCCATTGTTACTCTGTGCCCCCCCTCCCCTTGTCTCTCTCTTCCCCCCTCCCTCCCCTTGTCTCTCTCTTCCCCCCTCCCCTTGTTTCTCTCTGCCCCCCTCCCTCCCCTTGTTGCTCTGTCCCCCCCCCCCTCTGCCCCCCTCCCTCCCCTTGTTGCTCTGTCCCCCCCCCTCCCCCTCTGCCCTCCCCCTGTATCTCTGCTCCCTCCCTCCTCCTGTCTCTCTGCCCCCTCCCTCCCCCTCACCTGTAACTCGTTCCCTGGTGGCTAGTGGGGGCAGCCGGGGGATGTCTGCACTATACGTGCAGACATCCTCCATGCTGCCCGACACGGCAGTCTATTATGACGGACAGCTGGTCCATCATAATAGACTGCCGTGACGGGTAGCATGGAGGATGTCTGCACGTATCGTGCAGACATCCCCCAGTTGCCTGATTCTCCCTGGTGGCTAGCGGGGATGCAGAGGATGTCTGCGCGATGACTTTTATGACGAAGCCATCGCGCAGACATCCCCTGCTGTTAGAGAGGGGGATCCAGGTCCCCTGCAGCTATGCTGGGGACCTGGATCCCTGTTTTATAATCTGACCTCAATTTGAGGTCAGATTATAAGACGACCTCGATTATAAAAAAAAACCTCGTCTTATAATCGAGCAAATACGGTAGTTGGAAAACTTCCACATTTAAAATTGTTTGTGTATAGGGCGCGAGATTCTGATGGCAGATAAAAATAGTATATAATATTATCGGTCATGCAGTATGCTTATAAGTTCGAAATGTCCAGTGTTTGCACAACTTAATTATTATTTGATATCTTTACATTAAACATAATTTTAAAAAATTGACAGAAGATCTTGTTAATTTTTCTATTAAAAATCCCAGGAATTTAAGATTATAACCAAGATAACTCCCCATGAGCAAAGCCAGTTGTGTATGAATCTCCATGAATAAATTTTTTTCCCTGAGGAGTTCATTCAGGTAGCTCCAAAATAGCCCCGATTTAACAGTAAAAAAATATTTAAAAGTGCTAAATTTACAAAAATATATGTCACAATAGCATATTTAAAAAGATTATTGATGTCTGGATGTTTTTTAAATATTTTATTTTGGCATAAACGGTACAAAACAGATCAGTCAACCTGTTATTTATATCCCCTTAGTGACATGACTTTTTTGGCTTGTCCGACGCTTGGTGACATGGGCTGTTTTAACATTTCTGAGGTGTTTGTGTTTTGCTGTAATTTATTTCTGTCTCATTTAGTGTACCCGCACAAACTATATATTGTTTTTATCGTTATAAGAAGGGCTTTCTTTTGATACCATTATTTTGATAATAGCATATAATTTGATGTAAAAAAAATAATAAAATATGGCAAAAAAATTGAAAAAATACTTTTTTTATGACTTTTATTTGAAAAATCGTATACTCATGTACAAGAGACAACAAAAAAACACTGCTAAAAAGTTTCTAATATATGTCCTGAGTTCAGAAATAGCCCATGTTTTTGTGCTTTTTTATTCATGTTACAGGGCCAGAACTATAAGTGGTGCAAAGCTATTTTAAAATCCTTTCTTTCAAAATTAGCGATAGTGACATTGTAACACTGATTTCTGTACTAAATCCATGAATGACCCCCAACATGTACATATTTTTGAAAACTAGACAACTCAGGGCATTTAACTTGGGGTATTTTGACACATTTCATGTAGCCATTTTACCACCAATCTATGCCAAAGTTTGCAGCAAAAAATCTTTTTTTTTAATTTTTCACATAGATTGCAATTTAGGTAAACATTACCTTAAAATGTGAAGGGATATTTCCAAATAACACCTCAATATGTGTTCAGCAACATCTCCTGAGTACAGGGATACCACCCATGCATAGGTTTGTTGGTTTGTTTTGGGGCTAAAAGGCCACATTTAGGGGGTGCGCATTTTGGTTTTCCAACTTGGAATTCTGACATGCAGAAAACTTGTGCCCATGTCCCATTTGGGACATTTTTGAAGCCAGAAAGTGTATTCTACCCCACAAAACCATATATATTTTTAAACTAGACACCCTAGGGTATTTCAAATGGTAGTATTTTAACACTTTCCATGCACTAATTATACTACCAGCCCATGTCAATGTTTTGGGTAGTAATTTTTTTTCACATACATTGTACTTTGTGCATGAATTCACAGATCCTGTTATATGTCAGTGCCAAACAACACCTCAATATGTGTTCAGCAACATCTCCTGAGTACAGGGATACCCCCCATGTATAGGTTGGTTAGGTTATTTGGGGGTTAAAAGGCCACATTTGAGAGGTGCGCTTTTTGGTTTTCCAACTTGGAATTCTGACGTGCAGAAAACCTGCTCCCATGTCCCATTTGGGACATTTTTGAAGCCAAAAAGTGTATTCTATCCCACAAAACCATATATTTTTGAAAACTAGACACCCTAGGGTATTTCAAATGGTAGTATTTTAACACTTTCCATGCACTAATTATACTACCAGCCTATGTCAATGTTATGGATAGTAATTTTTTTCACATACATAGTACTTTGGGCATGAATTCACAGATCCTGTTATATGTCAGTGCCAAACAACACCTCAATATGTGTTTAGCAACATCTCCTGAGTACAGGGATACCACCCATGTATAGGTTGGTTAGGTTATTTGGGGGTTAAAAGGCCACATTTGAGAGGTGCGCTTTTTGGTTTTCCAACTTGGAATTCTGACGTGCAGAAAACCTGCGCCGATGTCCCATTTGGGACATTTTTGAAGCCAAAAAGTGTATTCTATCCCACAAAACCATATATTTTTGAAAACTAGACACCCTAGGGTATTTCAAATGGTAGTATTTTAACACTTTCCATGCACTAATTCTACCACCAGCCTATGTCAATGTTATGGATAGTAATTTGTTTTTCACATTCATTGTACATCGGGCATGAATTCATAGATCCTATTATGTGTCAGTGCCAAACAACACCTTAATATGTGTTCAGCAACATCTCCTGAGTACAGGGATACCACCCATGTGTAGGTTAGTTAGATTATTTGGGGGCTAAAAGGCCATGTTTAGGGGGGGTGCATTTCCAACTTGGAATTTTGACATGTAGTCAGCCTGCGCCCATGTTCCATTTGGGACACTTTTGAAGCCTGTCAAAGTATTTTACCCCATAAAACCATATATTTTGGAAAACTAGACATCCTAGGGTTTTTAAAATTGTGGTATTTTAACACTTTCCAAGTGCTAATTCTACCACCAACCTATGTCAAAGGGTTGGGATGTCATTTTTTCCCCACACACATTGTAGCTCAGGCAGGAATTTTCAGATTCTGGTATTTGCCACTGCCAACCAACACCTCAATATGTGTTCAGCAACATCTCCTGAGTACAGGGATACCCCCCATGCATAGGTTTGTTGGTTTGTATTGGGTATAAAATTCCACATTTAGGGGGTGCGCAATTCCAACCTGGAATTTTGACATGTAGTCAGCCTGCGCCCATGTTCCATTTGGAACATTTTTGAAGCCGTCCAATGAATTTTACCCCATCAAACCATATATTTTTGGAAAATAGACATCCTAAGGTATTTCAAATGGTGGTATTTTAATACTGTATAGGTACTAATTCTACCACCAGCCTTTGTAAAAGTTTGTGGTAGTACTTTTTTGGGAGGTTTTTTTCCACATGCATTGTACTTCAGGCATGAATTCACAGATTCTGGTATATGTCACTGCCAAACAACAACCCAATATGTGTTCAGCAACATCTCCCGAGTACAGGGATAGCACCCATGCATAGGTTTGTTTTTGGCTAGAAGGCAACATTTGTGAGATGCGCATCTCAAAATTCCAACTTGGAATTTTGACATGTAGTCAACCTGCGTCCGTGTCCTTTATGGGATATATCTTTGAAGCCAGCCAATGTAATTTACCCCCACCAAACCATATATTTTTTTATCGGTAGACCCCCATCACCACTTGTGGCAAGGGCTCAGCAGCCACCGATACATCGCTAGATGATGTATCAGAAAGCTGAATAGGGTCAAAATCGAACCCTGAGTCCGCGGCCTCAGAATCAGTGCGTAAGCAGTGATCTCGAGCAAAGAAGGGGTTAATAGCTCTTAGAAGAGCCTATCTAGTACTGTAATACATTACAGTACAAAGAAATTAATCCATAAAACAGTGCAGACAGAAAAACATACTGTTGCTGTGCAAGATTACTGCTTACACAGTGATGAATGGCAGGGAAGGGGTTAATACACAGTGAAAGACTTTCATAAAACCTGACAATTTTATAAAATGTTATTTTATATCACTTATACTGATCTGTCTCTTTCCGTCACAAAAATGTAAGTGAGGAGAGGGAGGCAGATCAATATTTGTGAATATTGATCCGACCAATTTTGATCTGACCAGGGCGAATGGTGAGCTTAATTGAGAAATCACCAAACCGCCTTTGCCACTAATTCGCTGTTACTGATCGCTATGCGCTCAGGCAGCTTAAAAAAAAAAAATTCAAATATTTTTACTTTACATGTAATCCCCTAGCGGCTTTGGCGTCAATATCATTGCGTAAGCAGTGATCGACGGCAAAGAAGGGGTTAATAACTCTTAGAAGAGCCTTTTTAGTACTGTAATAAATTACAGTACAAAAAAAATTAACCCCTAAAAAATGCACAAACGGCAAAAATAAATGCGCTGATGTGCACGATCACTGCTTATGCAAGATCAGTGGCAGGGAAGGGGTTAAACGCAGGGAATTGCTTTAATAAATTTTTTTTTATTGTTTTAATATTTGTGTTTTGTGTGTTTATTGTTTTTTTTTTACTTTTAGAACTTTGATCTGTCTCTCTCCCTCACTAAAAAAATGTGAGGAGAGGGAGGCAGATCATAACTGGTCAGATCAATATAGGGTTAATATTGATCTGACCAGTTAGTGGGGATGTTCAGCAGAACATCCCCACTGCCTGTCAGTGTGCCTGGCAGTCACTGATTGCCTCTGTGAAGAGGCAATCGTGTGACAGCCAGAGAGCACAGGAAGCAGGTACTTCCTGCCTCCTGTGCTCTTGCCCTTAGAAGGGCAGCGCCATCTTGGTCACTCAGTGACCAAGATCGTGCATTTTTTTTTTGTGTTTCTGATTGCCTCGACTTGCGAGGCAATCAGGAACACTTTCTGAGCATAGGAAGCGAAAAATTCGCTTCCTATGCTCATTTTTTAATGCCCGTCGTTTTAAAGGCACTGTGCCTTTAAAACCGGCATTTCGATCGCTCTCCAGAGCGATCGAAATGCCGACGGGCATTTTTTTTAGTATTGTACGATGCTTCCACACGGAAGCATCGTTACAATGCCGCTTGAGCACTGAAAGCGGAAAAACTCCGCTTTCAGTGCTCGTTTTGACACAGGACGGACTAGGTCCGTCCTGTGTCACTAACGCTTCGCCACACAGGACGGACCTAGTCCGTCCTGTGTCGCGAAGGGGTTAATGTTATTTATAAAAACACATATTTATCCCATACACCAATTAGTAACCTCAATAAAGTTAGGGAATCCACACGTATGATTATGAATATACATTTACATATATTTTATCACACACTGACATAACAGCTTGTGTAAAAACAATAACATTGATGTCATCTAACCCATTATATATTGTTGTCATCACCATAATAATGGTTTTCTTAAAATACCATATCATATCATTTTCTATTTAAAAAAATCATAAAATATAATGAAAACCTGCTAAATAGATTCTAATTTTGTCCTGAGTTTAGAAATAGCCAATGTTTAAACATGTTTCTGTTGTTTTTGGTAGTTATAGGGCAATAACTAAAAGTAGCATTTTTCCCCTAACCATTTTCTGCTACAGTAACCTTTTGACCTCAACCCTAATCATAATTCCTGCCCTTACCCTGGATCTAAGCTAACTTAGCCTATATTTGTTTTACTGTAATGTTGCTAACTGCCTCAAGCAACAGAGTGATGGAAGTGATAACTGATCACATTCAAAACTCTTGCCAACAACAGCGCAGTGCCATATTGGAATGGCATGCTGCTTTCTAATATAGCGCCCTGAATCACTCCAATTTGGTGGTGGGTGCCAAGCAACACCGTAATCCAGCACCCCCCCTGAGCAGAGTTAGTGAAAACCGCAAAACATGTCAGGCACTCCTTTGTCAGAAAATGCTAGTTGGAGCTACCTGAATCAAGCCCATAGAGTGGTTCAAAAACAATTTTAGAGAGGGCTGTCTTGAAATGTTGACTAAAATAAGTAAATTGCATTTAATCATTTGGTAGAGAGTTATTATACAATTTTAAGTTGATGTAAGCGACCATATTTTAAGAGTTCTTCTCTGCTTAGCATGATTCTTCTGTATTTTCAGTCTTCTAATCAAAGTTGTAATAAAGGCACAAAGAAAAGAACATGGCAAACATCTGTGGAAACAATATGTTACATAATGTGTACTAGGTGACATGAATAAAAAATACTTGTTATGGTTCATAACTTAGCCAGTTGCCATATGATTTAATCAAATCCGCAAGTGCTTTAAGAATAAATATAGCAAAAAAAAAACAGCTCTTATTTATTATTGTTAACATACATGTATATATATATATATATATATACACACAAAGGCTTTTGCACTCAGCAGACCAAACCTTTGTCTTGACTGCCCAACAGCTATAGGCACTGCATACAACAAAACTCAAAAAGGTAAGCACTATCAGGAATTCATCAGGTGTTTTTTTTTTTTACATAACTGATGTTTCAGTCTCATCAAGGATCTTCAACCTACAACATGTAAACATGATAAATATGATAAACAAGTATATCACCTACACCTCTGAATTATTTTTTGTTTCTACTTCAGCTTTATGGTGATTTAGATGCTTCCACTTCCACTAACGCCATGGTGATTTTGTCACTTTCAGTTCGCGGGTTTTCAAGGTGCATGGGGTAGGCAACATACTTGTTTTCTTCATATATATATATATATATCTGACCTATACTTGTTGTTGGTTGTCTTGATAAAAGTCTTCTGGTGAAACTGAAACTTTTATTATGTAATAAAACCACTTGGATATATATATTTTGTCATAAATATATATACAAAATGTCAATAGAATCAGTGCGCTAACCCATACCTTCACACAGTGATTTACCACATACAAATAGGGATGACATCATCTTAAAATATCACTTACGCTCACATCACACAAGTTTTGCGTTGAACACTCATACTGTCCATTCCGGCTAAAGAGGGGGAAAAGTATGTTGTCATTGTGACTAGAGAGTGGACACTTGGATGTTCAGGTTCGGCCGAACTTCGAAAAAATGTCCGGGTCCATGCTCGAACTTGACCCCAAACTTGACCCCGAACCCCATTGAAGTCAATGGGGACACGAACTTTTGGCCACTAAAATGCCTCTAAAAAAGTCATGGAAAGGGCAAACTTGACCCTGAAACCTAGTGTGCCCCCCCCCCCCGGTCCCCACCCATGAGCGGTGGGTGGGGACCCTAATAATAATAATGAGAGGGGGACCTAGTGACCCCCCCGGTCCCCACCCATTGCCGGCGGGTGGGGACCCTGATAATAATAATGAGGGGGGGACCCAGTGTGTCCCCCCGGTCACCACCCATGAGGGTGTGGACTACAAATAAAGTGACTAGGGGTGCCCAGCCCCTAGTCACTTACGCCCCCCAATAAAATAAAAAATTCCTACCTACCCTCCTCACCCTAATAATAGTGAGGGGGATGGGCAATAAGCTAACCTGTAAAAAAAAAAACAATTTTATACTTACCATTTGCGGTCTTCTTTCTTCATTCTTCTTTTTTCTTTCTTCAGCCCCAAAAAAGGCCAAATAAAAAACCATAATACGCGCTGCAAAAAAAAAAAATCCACGGGTGAAAAATAATCCATCTTCTTTTTTCTTTCTTCTTTTTCAGCCCCAAAAAAGGCCAAATAAAAATCCATAATACGCGCCGCAACTGTCAAAAATAAAAAAAACCAGAGCTTAATTGCAGGGCGGGGGAAGGCTTTATAAGCCTTCCCCCGCCCTGCAGAGCTCAGTCTGCACAAGGCCCTCCATGGGCGAAGTTGGATTTTTTTTTTTCACCTGTGGATTTTTTTTTTTTTTTTGGGCTCAGGTTTTTTTTTTTTTTTAAACAGTTGCGGCGCGTATTATGGATTTTTATTTGGCCTTTTTTGGGGCTGAAGAAAGAAGAAAGAAGATGGATTATTTTTCACCCGTGGATTTTTTTATTTTTTTTTGCGCTCCGTTTTTTTTTTTTGCGCGCCTATTATGGTTTTTTATTTGGCCTTTTTTGGGGCTGAAAGAAAAAAGAAGAATGAAGAAAGAAGACCTCAAATGGTAAGTATAAAATTGTTTTTTTTTTACAGGTTAGCTTATTGCCCATCCCCCTCACTATTATTAGGGTTTTTTTTATTCAGGTACCCCTAGTCACTTTATTTGTGGTCCCCACCCGCCGCTCATGGGTGGGGACCGTGGGGGGACACTAGGTCCCCCCCCTCATTCTTATTAGGGTCCCCACCCGCCGGCCATGGGTGGGGACCAGGGGCGGACACTAGGTCCCCCCCTCATTCTTTTTAGGGTCCCTACCCGCCGGCCATGGGTGGGGACCGGGGGGGGACACTAGGTCCCCCCTCTCATTCTTATTAGGGTCCCCACCCGCCGGCCATGGGTGGGGACCGGGGGGGGACACTAGGTCCCCGAACCCCGAACTCCAGCCCGGACATACAGTGGAATGTCCGTGTTCGGGTCCGGGGTCCAAAAATTGTAGTGTTCAGTACGAACCAGAACTTTGCGGTTCGTGTTCGCTCAACACTAATTGTGACCCGATCAACTTATATAAGGAAAATACATCACTGAAATGTGACAAGGAGGTTAATGTTCATTGTTCCAATCCATAAAAATATTTACTGTTTTTTAAAGTTTTAATTCAAACTTAATTGGATTATTAGCTACATATATTTGCAGGTCAATTAAATAAGACCTAAACTTTTTTTTTTTTACAAAAGATAGTGGACATTATCCTCCTTGGTTAGACAACATCCGGAAAAATCTTGATCTTGATAAAAGTTCCTCTCAGGACTGAAACAGTGACTCGTGGCATGTGAACCTCTTATCAAAGCAATTTAGGACCCACAAGAGACTGTCATTTTGACAAAACATGTATACACATGACGAACCTGTTTTTTTTTTTCTAAGTCAAACTCGGGTGCTGAATTTGACTTAGTCTCAATTGGAAAGTTGACCTCCAAAGTCAACCTCCCTGAGCTAATTTTGGATTTTAGTAAATAGACCCAGTAGTGTCCCCCAAACATTTTTTAAGCATGGCAGTAACCCTAAGGGGTTGTTCTGTAAAAGAATTTGGTACATTGGAAGTACAACGGTTATTTGACATGAAAACATTGTTTTACCTAATGGGTGAAACTTTGAATTCAAACTTTATATGTTTCTATAAAATATTTTATGATATGCTTCTTTACTATATGCTCTTTTTATATATATGCTTTTATTATTTTTAGTACGTTTTTTATGTTATTGCTTGTGATATATGGATGCTGGGTTATCATTATTTACAAATGTGGTCTTTTGCATGCAGGGAGAGATTCTTAATTATGCTAGTATGTTTTAAGATTGTCATTATACATTTCACTGTATCTTTTGTATCTTTTTCATATATGTTGATCGGGTAACCATGACAATGGACATTTACACCACTATAGGAGGAACGGACAATATGAGTATTGAATGCAAGTCTCACACAAATATAATGTCTCCTAGAGCTTGCAATGATGTCAGCTGGATTACGTTAGTGTGTACATCCAGGTACACAATATAAACATGGAAGGCACACTTGATAAAGGTTCTATGGAGGAGTTACTGAAATCCGGTTGCACACAGATTAAACAGTGATGAGGGCTTTTACTGAATGATTTTGTTTTTATATGTTTGTCAGGGCCTTTACCAGGTCAGGTAGGAATTTCAGTGTAAGGATAGAGGAGGTATCTGCTTGCATGTTGTTATCATTGCGCAGGGTGATAACAGATATAGAAACAAAGAAATAAGGATTGGAATAAGGACTGAAGCAGAGACAAAAGGGGACTTTAGAAAGGAACTGCAGAATAGGAAAAGGTTTTGAGTAGGAACTGCAGTAAAAACAAAGAGCTTTAGCAGGGACTGTAGACAAAGCATAGATGTGGTAGAGAGAGTAAAACAAGGGGTGAGACCTTAGGTAAGGGTGAGGCCTGAGAAGGTTAACTAAGCAGGAACACCCTAGAGAGGGTGACTGAAGCAGGAACACCCTAGAGAGGGTGACTAAAACTGGAACACCCTAGGGAGGGTGACAAAAGCAGAGTGGGCCCTTTAATGGAGAAACTTAGCTGAAGTAATATTGATGTAGCCAACAGGTCTCAGGAGATGCAGAAAAACATCCCCTGGCTGGTTGAGCCTTCCAGGTTCAGTTTCACAGTTCCTGGACAAAGTAGAAATTTAAAATGAGCTTAAGCAGAGGATCAGGAACAGAAGAAGCAGCTCTCAAAAGTCAGGCATCCAAATTTAATGCAAAAGGCTCTGTTTGCAACAAACTGCCAGCATTTAACTGGGGTGTGTTGCAAATGATAACAATCCCCCCTGACACCAACAGATGGGATGGAATACAAGCACACAAAGGTAGGAAGTCCTCTAGAGAATGAAGGAGGTATATAAGCACAAAAATTAGGACTTTTAAATGCATGAGTCAGGAGGTCAGGGTAGTTTTATATGCATAGTTTCATTTGCAATTTCTGATACTGCATAGCTGCTCTACAGATACTTTTAAGTTCAGTGTTGAGCTTAACTGAGCAGATTCTGCTCAGTAACGTGTGATTGAGCTTGTTTTACATCAATATAATGAAGCGCTTGTATCTCTGATACTGCACTATTGTGTTTTTATCTCTTTTTTTTTTGTAAATGATCTGACTGATTCAGTATTTTAACAGGTAGGCATCACTACTTGTATAGGGTAAATACACTTTGTGAAGGTGTGTGTTAGTGCACTGATTCACTTGTTTTGTATGTATTTTACCTTTTTTGTATGTATTTTACCCTAGTACTGGGACATTAGAGGAATTGGAACTGCGCACTACAGGAGCTCACTCAGCTTTTAATATTCAACATTGCTTTCTAGCCCAGGTGCCAATCCACCAAATGCATGTGCAGATCGACATTTCAGTCTACAATGTGGACTTTTATCAAGACAAAACATGAGAAATAAATGTATACATAGAATGAATCTCACTCAATAATGACAAACTTACATAAGTTGTGCAGAGAGCTACAGCATTACATTATGTTAGATTTCAAAATGCATTGGTTGCAGGTTCTCAAGCATCTGAAAAGTAAAACTGCAAAAGAAAGCCGCTGACAAAAAGAGCCAGCCTCCAACCTGCATGCTGGTGATCAGGTCTGGCTTTATACTAAATACCTGTTCTTGAAACAATCATCAGTTCTTCTTGGTTTGATAAGTCTTACAGGTGCCTCACTGGCATGAAATGAAACGTGGGCATAATTTATTACCTGGTTGAATGGGGATATGATCCTGATGGGTGTTGAGTTGTAGAATATGGCATACACATCCTTAACTGTGAATTCCACACCATTTAACAAGACAAACGGTCTCATAGACCCTTGAAACATGCCTGGGAGGTGGAGGTATTACCATTTATCTATAAGTGATCCTAGGTTTGTGTGCCAACACACAGGATCAGGCATGCAAAGCAGTCAGCATGTACTGTGAAAGGGACATATACATTTTTATTCTGGAAAATACTCAAATACTACCCAAGGGAATGTTTCCCATAAATGTAGGTGAAACATATGGAGTAGAATACAAATGTGTTCTATGCTCATGGTTTATTGATTAACACTTTTCATATATCAAACACCATCGGCAATGAAATTGATAGTGTGCCATTGTCTTACCTCAATCCCAAGGACTCCAAAACCAATAGATATAGACACATAGATATATTTCTTCAAACTCCTGGCAATTGTGCTAAAACAACCCTATTAAAAAAAAGAACAAGCCACAGCATTAAAGGAAATGTTGTCTGGTATGTGATTTTAGAGTTACACCTTGCTGAAACCACAGATGCTCTATTTAATGACAAGAGTTAATCTTTATCATAGTATAGACTATGTTGACAACTCATATCAAGAATAGAGCCAAGTAATGTTATTCTGGGGTCTCTTTGCTAAAAAGAAAAAATGGTCAGTGTTTATCTTTATTTCCATACTTTGACCACCCTCAACAATGTACATGCTGAAAAGATTCAAGGTGGTCTTTGTGTGGCAACCAATTAAATTTGAGTGGTTGAGTAGGTTGAATTTCAAAGCTCAAATTTACACTGATGAAGAGGTTTGAATTTAAATACATATAGACAGGGCCGCCACCAGGAATTTCAGGGCCCCTTACTGAACAACTTTTCTGGACCCCCTCAATTTTGCCCCTCAATATGCTATTCTTTTGTAAATTAATATGTCAGTATTTTGCCCCTCAATGTGCCATTTAATATGCCAGTATTTTGTCCCTCAATATGCTATTCTTTTGCCAATTAATATGCCAGGATTTTGCCCCTCAATATGCCAGGATTTTGCCCCTCAGTATGCCAGGATTTAGCCATTTAATATGCCAGGATTTAGCCCCTCAATATGCCAATTAATATGCCAAGATTTTGCCAATTAATATGTCAGGGTTATGCCAATTAATATGCCAGGATTATGCCAATTAATATGCCAGGAATTTGTCACTCAATATGCCAGGAATTTGCCAATTAACATGCCAGGATTTTGCCCCTCAATATGCCAGGATTGTGCCCCTCAGTATGCTCGTTATATACCACCCACCTCCCCCCCTTCCCCAGTACTTACCTCCTTGCTGCTCTGCCGGTCAGCGGCTGTGAGGGAAGCGTTGTGCGCTCCCCTCCAACTGCGCGGATTCAATAAAGTTTGTTCAAAAAAAAATGCGACCAGAGTTACATTCATATAAAGATGTGCAAAATAGGTCTCATCCAGACTTTTAAAAAATAAATGTGTGTTACTTGAGAGTGAACAATGGAACGTACACATATAGGAAGTATGTTGCTTACAAACACAAATATTTATTTATTTATTTTATATTTACCTATTACAAATAAATATTATAGGAAAGCATTTGTATTAGTTTTTACCTGATTATTGATGAAGCCTGGATTATTCTTTATACACTGTTCTCTATCCAAGATGATTCCAGACAAAACAGGATTATCACGCCGACAGCAGGCATCAGGCCAAGGAGTCAAAGGATACATATCATGAAAGTGAGATCTGTTGTTAAAGTCACTTAGTCCGGATATACCACAACAAGAGAGCTAAATAAAGAAGAAGAAAAAACTTGGTAACTGTACAAGTTATTGAATATGACATAATTTACAACCAGTAGCATTATTACAGTAAAATTGAATAATAAAAGTGGATTCCCCATTATCTAGGTTCTCCTATTAATTGTAAGAACATGTTCAGTCTGTTTGAATCAGTATTATAAATTAAGAAAACTGCAATTGTTAAATTCAACTCTAAGATCAAACTAAGGTATTTTTCTACTCCATTTTGGTTCCAGTCATTAGAATATCGAAGACAAGAGATAGAGTTTCCGTAATTTGAGTATCTAATTTAAGTATCTATTCTACATCAGTAGTTAATTTCACTAAAGGTGGTTAAGACTCATTTTATCTGCTGCACTTCATATTTATTGTTTTACTTTTGAAATAATGTAGCATTACTAACTCTACTTGTATCATGTGCCAATTATCCCTTTATGTATTAATTAATGGGTTTCACCATTACATGGGTTTCACCAGTACTTACCAAATAAATTGCAAAATCTGAAAGTTCAGGATTAGTGTAGATGGAGCAAATTCTACCAACATTTGTCACTCTAGCTTTATACAGAGACATGTTAAATTGGTGTCTTCTCAAACCTCACTGACCTATTTGGAGCAATAAATCAGGACGCTCAGCACTCCGTGAATGATTTTGTTTATTATGATTCATTCATGGAGTGCTGGGCATCCTGATATATTGTTGCATATTTGGAGATTTTGGCAGTATCTTGCCACATGCACCCTTTTTTGATTCATAGACCTATATTACTCAGAGAATAGAGATCCCAGACCCAGGGCCGGACTGGCCGGGGCCGCCTTTCCCGGTTAAAGTGACTTGGCGGCGGCCGCCACTTTAAGAAATTCGGCTGCTGCAACAACCTGCAGCAGCAGGCGAATTTCTTAAAGTGGCAACGGCCGCCGAATTGCTTAAAGTGGCGTTGGGCCCGTTTACTTACTTCCTTCCTTGTTGCTGTGCAGGTCCGTGGCTGTGAGGGAAGCATTGTGCGCTCCCCTCCAGCCGCTCGGATCAATAAAGTTTGTTTAAACTTTTTTCTTCAACAAACTTTATTGAAGCCACGTGGCTGGAGTGGAGTGCAGAACGCTTCCCTCACAGCCACGGACCTGCATCAGGAGACAGCATCAAGGAGGTAAGTACTGGGGTCTGGGGAAGGGGGAGGAGGGTGGCATATCAAGCATACTAAGGGGCAATATCCTGGCATATTGAGGGTCAAAATCCTGGCTTATTAAATGGCAATACCCTGGCACATTAATTGGCAATATCCTGGCATATTAAGTGGCAATAACCTGGCATATTAATTGGCAATACCCTGGCATATTAAGTGGCAATAACCTGGCATATTAATTGGCAATACCCTGGCATATTAATTGGCAATATCCTGGTATATTAATTGGCTATATACTGGTATATTAATTGGCTATATCCTGGTATATTAAATAACAATATCCTGGCATATTAAGTGGCAATATCCTGGCATATTAAGTGGCAATATCCTGGCATATTAAATGGCAATATCCTGGCATATTAAATGGCAATATCCTGGCATATTAAGTGGCAATAGAGTGGCAAAATCCTGGCATATTGAGGGGCAAAATCCTGGCACTACATGGGGGATGGGGTGAAAGACACTACTGGGGGGATGGGGTGAAAGACACTACAGGGGGAAGGGGGGGAGAAAGAGACAATACAGGGGAAGGGGGGAGAAAGACACTACAGGGGGAAGGGGGTAAGAAAGACACTACAGGGAGAAGGGAGGGAAGAGAGACACTACAGGGGGAAGGGGGGGGAGAAAGACACGAAGGGGGAAGGGGGGGGAGAGACGCTACAGAAAGGACAGAGAGAGAGAGACGCTACAGAAAGGACAGAGAGAGAGACGCTACAGAAAGGACAGGGAGAGACGCTACAGATATGCGAGAGAGAGAGACGGTACAGAAATGCGAGAGTGAGAGACGCTACAGAAATGATAGAGAGGCAATACAGAATTATGTATTTTATTATGCTATGGGGCTGGTTTCAAATTTTTATGCTATGGGGCTGGTATACAAATTTTTTCCAGGGCTGGTTTTTGTTCGCAGTCAGGCCCTGCCCAGACCCAACATCAATTACTTCCTAACTGACAAGAAGCAGGTGCATACCATCCACTTGATGGCCTGTGGATCATTCTAATAGCACAGGCAACATTCTCCATGGTAATGCACAAAAATATGGAAGAACACTCGGCATTAGGGCAATAAAATAGAACACTGTGGATTTGAAATGAAATAAAAAATGTACTAAACAAATTACATAGTGAGGCTCATCATCCGAGGGCTACAATCTCCCGAAGTGTAGAAAAAAGTGTCTGCCTTACCCGTTTTGTGTCTGTGTAGGGCGCTTAGTCATAGGCTCAAAATGTTATCCTGCATTTCAAAAGCCACAGTGTTCTATTTTATTGACCTAATGCAGGCATCGAATAAACACCGGAGCCTTTTTGAGCAATGCTAATCAGCTCTTGAAAGACTCGTAAGAACGTTACCAGCTGTTACATTGTTTTTTTGGGGGGGGGGGGGGGGTTGAAGAGTACATCCATTGCAGTACTCAACATCAAGTTTAGCACAAGGACAAAAAGAAAGGTATGTTGGCAGAATGACATCGATATACAGGTTGAATATCCCTTATGCAATATGCTTTAGGCCAGAAGTATTTTGGATAATGGGTCATTTGCCATTGGTGTGTCAGGCATGCACATTATATTACCCTTTGTGGGCATATTCACGGAAAGACTATATCACAGCTTAAGGGTGCTGGAAATTGAATAAACTGTTGTGAGCTTGAATTCTGACAGGTGTGTACTGAATTTGCAACTTGTAACAAAATCCCCAAATTTCTGGATAAGGGATACTCAACCTGTACCATGCTAGATTGAAAATTAATACAACTGCACATCATTCTTTTCTGGTTGTTAAATCATTTTAGTGTTTGGAATACACTTTACAAGCATAGCACCCATATATTATTATTTGCACAATAAACATGTTGCTATGTTTATTTAATGAAAAATTACAGTTAGAGGGAAAATACTAATATTATTAACAAAGCACAGGTACATTGTATTTCACAGCACTAGGAACAAAATTGAAAAGAACCTTTGTCCTTGTAACCATTCAGCCACGTGCAGACTCATGCAGGCTGTGTCTAGTCATTTCATTATCCTTTTTGCTTTGCTTTCTTGTTTATTATTTATGCTGACTCTAGTCTGCTTGTATTCCTGCCCAGTTTCCTTGTTTCCCTTGTTTTCTGTTCTGATCCATTTCTGCTTTTCCGTTCTGGCAGTGATCCCATTCCATTACAGGTTTTCTCTGTTTCTCTCCTCTTGCCTTGTTTCTCAGTTCCAATATCTAATCCCAAACCAAACCTGTTTCAGTCTACACGAAATCTATGTTTGTGTGTGTGCAAAGTTAATATTTTGATTCTGTAGGCGACTTGCCTAATTGTGGGCTACCTTGACGTGCTTGGCAAGCGTAATCTTATTGGCCAATAGGTGAACTAAACCACCACCATTCCATCTCTAGCATAGTTCGTGTATTTGTGTTTGTTCCTTTGTATGTTTCCCTGTGTTTCTTAGCCCTGGTTCAGTGTGTGGCCTTATATGTGCCCTTTGTCGGTCCCCTGCATATTATATATGCTATTCTGTGCATTTCTGTGCCTTGAGTTGTTTATCCTTTGTTTGGTTCCTCTGCTGTTCTGCTCTAGTCTACCCTTATCCCTGTTCTATGTATTCAGTCTGTTCTGCCTCAGTTGTGTTTCTGCTTTTGCTCTACTTGGTCTGTCTCTTAGTTTATTCTGTCATAGTCTGCAACATCCTACTTTTCTGTCAAGTTATTATCCATGCCTGCTACCAGGATGTCTGCAGGGTTTTTCCTAGTTGTGTTCTACTGGATGCAGCAGCTGCCTCCACATGGCCTCTGTTTTTGGCTGCGCAAACCTGGAGCCTTAAGCTACCAGATAAGTGCAGTTATGCAGCACAACGCCCTGTCTCCACCCCTGCAACGTTGCTCCTCAACCCCTCCTCCTTAATGCCACCTGGAACCATTTAGGTGAATGGATAGTGGTAGGAGGGCCCTAATTGTCATGATTACATGTTTTGTTTCTTATACCACTGCTGTAGTTACATGATTATTTTATTGAACCTATCACTTTTCACATAGTAACTATACCAGAGGGTGTGGATAGGGATGAACATTTATGTGCTCATGAAGAGCCACATTAATCCAAATACATATTACTTGTGCGGTTATCTCTTAAAATGAAATTCCCGCTGTCACAGGGACCTTTCACTTTTGTTTTTTTATTGCAGCATTTTTGGTTTTATTTACTGCAATAGGTGGTTTAATTATTTTTTTTTTGGCATGTGGCCCCTTTACCTGCACTGAAGATTACGATAGAAGATGTTGCAGATCGCTGCTGGAAATTAGATACTTTATTTATTTTTATATACTTTTACAAAAAAACATTATTTTATTACATCATTTTTATTGGATTTTTGATTGGGGTCTGTCCAGCACCCTGGGTCTGATAGTTGTATTTTTATGGGGCCAGGTCAAGTAGCCTTGGCCTCCGATCTATTTAATGAGGGCTTGGAGTAATTTGGGCCGCTACCAGTCTCAGTAGTGTTAGGGGTGCCAACGCAATTAGCAATGGCATCCCAGTGTATTTTATAAGAGGCTGGCAGAACATGGCCAGCTCATTGCCCCATTTCTGATTGCCGGAAGGCCAGGACTGCCTTCCCTGACTATAGGCCTCCCTCCATCTCCTAGCAAGCCAAATTTGGAGGGGATGGGAACCTTTGATTTAGAACCACTCTGTATTGTGTGATGACTAGAGTCAGCACCACACTGGTTTTCTCTGCATAGGGTGATGGTTAGTCTATTTAAAAACCACAAGTTTATTCAAACTTAGACCCTAAGATGAGTAAGTTGCTCAAACGTTTGTATTTGACACACTTGATGCCACATATTCATTTAATGCATTTAATTCTGAAAAGTGCTAAGGGACTATAGCCAAGTTGATTATAATTGATGTTTTCTGACTGCTGCAAATAAATATGGCAAACATTCGTCTTGGGGATGTTCCATATGCCTTGACCATTTACAAAAAATAACACTAATGAAAATAAAGGTTTTGTCAAAGTACTAAAAGTATAACTTACTGCTATCATGATAGAGTTCCAGGACTGACTGAAGACTTCAGTAGAGTTATCTCCTTTGTAAAATTGTTGCAGTTCTCTCAGAAAATGCTGCTCATTGATCTGTACATGTAAGACACAATACTGTTAGGTGATAACATTACTATGACCCTTCTCTTAATAATGTCTTTGATAGCAGATTGAAACTGAGACAATTAAACTATATCCTATTAAGTGGTTATATTAATAATTCAAAATAAGGTTAAAAAAACAGAAAACCTGATTTTCAGCTAAGCATTTTTTGTTAACAAAAGGTGGCAACCCTAACGCTGTCCAAATGTGATTGTCTAAGTCCATTTAATTCCACTCAGGAGCAAGACCCATCCACAAGAATGAAAGTTCTAAACATTTCTAAAGCATGCTAGTTGGCAGAGTTAAGCCAATTTCATGCAATGTGCTTATTCTCATCAACAAATAACCTGAAGAATAACACAAGCATCTGTGCTTTTTGCAATTTACTTGTTTCGACTGGAGGACAGCAGGTGATGACATAGCAAAAGACACCATTGCTATATGCAGATTCTCTCACTTTATAACGGCACATACTAAGGATCCAACATTGCTCAACAGATGCTTAGTTGAATTCATGCTGTAAATAAGTGTTATTCAGCTAGCAGGACATGGACAGAAGGCTGTTCTGAACCAAGAATATCAAATAGTCACCCAACTCATCATGATTAATATCAAGTGTCCAAAATCTCCAAAATAGTTCATGCTGATTGATTCAAACTGTAGGCTGCCTTGTGATTAGGTAGTTTGATTCAAGGCAACCAATCACTATGTAGAATGGACAAGAGACAAAGGCTTGACATCTGGGGCATTTGTATTCCTCTGTGCATTATGGAGATTCCATTTTTTTCACCTTTGCATATAATTGGACAATGAGAGCTCTCAGAGATGGACTGGCCAAGAGTTAAGAAGCCCCTCCTTCACACAAAGCTTTGTGTAAGCTGCAGCAGCCTGCTTGCAGCCGACAGCAGTTCGGACCCGGTGATTTGTTGGATATTAAATTAAGTTGTTCTAAAAATAAAATTTCAGTGGTCCTAGGACTTAGGTATTGAATGCACCAGCCACAGTATATTATATTGACTACCCAGGGTGTATTACAATTGATAAAATGCTTAACTTGATAGGGTGTACCATTGGCCATAGCTGAATTCTGTTTTTGTTGAGAGCATGCTTTGTATCTTCCACACTTATGAAAATGGGATGGGATAGGGTCTAACAAGGTAATGTGTTTAGTTGGAACTGCTTCAGTAGAAAATGAGCAATTTAATTCTGTGCTGTTAATGACTTCCTAGTATGCTAGTTATGTTAGAACTGATTCCTCAAGACCAACTTGTGTTGGTCAAAGTTAGATGTACTGCTTCAATTACATCTGTCTAAACTGCTATAAACTGCTTCATGCCTTAAGAGACTTAAAGACTTCATCAAATATACTTTTCCGTGTAACTCTTTCATTGCTAATCTTTCCTTTTTAGTGAAAGTTTGGGATTGTGTTTACTGGCATGCCTGTATGTTAGTTAAGTCATGTATGATTAAGTTTTCAAACATTTGAATTTATGTACCTTTTTTCTTTTTGTGGTAAAGTTTAGATACAATCCCCAATTAGTATTGGGTTCCACCAACACAGGCTGTGGATTTAAATTATGTTGAACTCATGTGAGATCCCTTCCTCTGCACTTTAAAGAAAAACATTTTTTACTCTTAAATTTCTCATAAATTTGTTTGCATCTATGAAGAGCTGAAATGGCTCTGCATTATAGTGCAAATTTGAATTCCTTAATTAGGACATTCTGCTCATCTTGGGATAAAGTATGCTAGCTCCAATTGAAAATATCACTCAACTTCTCAGAAGTTTGGATGGTACATTGTAGTTAAGAAACATTGGGGAATCTTCAACACCACTCAGTTATATTAAAATGATTACCAACAACCATAGAATGATTTTTTGAAAAGCCATAAATATTGGTAGTACAATAGTACTAGGCACTTTAAAAGTAGCAGCCCTGAAAGCTCTACAGTCATTGGTACATCCTATCAAGTTAAGCTTTTGATCAATTGTAACACACCATGATTAGCCTATTTACAGTGGTGTATTTTGGTTGGGTGCTGCCCTAGGCAGAATTTTTTTTTTGACATGCCCCATCACCCACGTAGCACACCCACAACATGCCCCATCACCTCATTACATGCTCCATCACCCACATTGCACATACATTAAATGCCCAATCACCCCATTACATGTCCCCATCACCCACATTGCATACACACTAAATGCCCCATCATCCCCTTTACAGGCCACCATCACCCTCATTACATACCCCCACCACATCCATTATATGCCCCCATCACCCTGATTAATTGGAAGGAGCTAAAGCTTTCTGAACAGTGGGGGAGGGAGTTAAAATGTTTGAAGCACCAGAAGTGTGCTTTAACATTCTCTGGCAAAGTGCCGCCCTCTGGCAAAGTGCCGCCCTAGGCGAGTGCCTTGTTTGCCTTGTGGAAGATACACTACTGCCTATTTAGCTGGGAACTGAAAGAAAGATGTATAGTTCACACTTCATCAAATATGCCTAATTTTAAAATATCTGATACATTGCTCGCATCTATTTTAGTTTATATTAATTTATGCTATTTTGCTAATTTGAGTTTTTTTTCTAGAATATGTAATATATTCAATTGATTTTTATATTTGTTGTTTTAATATATATATGTTTTTAATTATTTCATGTATTTGTGACAAGTTATATTTACTCTATATCTACAAATATGGTATTGAGATGGACAATCTTGATCACCGCTGAGGAAGGTAACAGTATTGAAACATGTTGGATGAACGAAAATGTTTTAATTATTTCCCCGGGGTGACACAGATGTACTAACAGCTAAGAACACTAGCGGAAGAGGTATCTCTTATTATTACCCGCTGAAGCCGATACAGAATATAAGTGGATGATATGTGGCTCTGAGGCTAATAAGGAGGCACGCTTGTGAGCATTTAGTTGCATATGATTTCTATACTATGGGTCATACAATACACTATATTGGACTATTTCCTTGTCTTAGATGTTGCGTGGATGCATAACTGAGGAACTGGCTAATCAGGAACTCTTCTCCTAAACGTGAATCTTCAGTTCCATCAGAGGTCCATTATCCCCTCACAGGTCATCATTGACTGTGTGTACATCTGCATAATTGAGGAAAGTATCTGTACGCGTGACGGACATTAGATCTACCCAATGTTCCTAAATTCGGATCCAAATTGGCTGTTTGGGCCATTTGGAAACAAAAGCATAGGAAGCATTCGGATTAGGGCAATTTCACTATAAAAATCAGACAATTTCGGCTACCCAATAAGCACAAGTCACCTCAAACATACTTTGAATTTGGCAAATATATGCAAAATCCGCCCATTTTATTTCTCCAGATTTCAGTTGGAGAATTGAATAGAAAAGTATCGAAGAATAATGTAAATATATTTTAAACACAAAAATATTTATATACAATTCTAATAGATTAGTGTTATACATTATTGTATATTTTCATTAATATAAACATTTTAAAATTTTAATAAAACAGTATTTTATTTACATTATTTTTATGTTTTTATTTTATTTTGTTTGAGGTATTGGCGTGTAATAAGTTATCATGTCTGAATTGTAGACATATCCGGAAGCACATCGGGATTACCTGAGTATCTCAAAATTCAGGTACTGGTGTGCCACCAATATGATCTGAACATCAATCAGTATAAAACATATTAGGTTTAATGCTGTCCCCGCTTTTCTGTTTATTGTGTTTGTCACTATTGCTGGACTAGGTGACACCAGCAAAGGACTTTGTCTAGGCTCTATAGCTTACTCTTTCCGGACTTAGCTGCACACCTAAAGGGAAAATTATATCTAGAGATGCATGTTTTGTAAGGATCCTTTCCACACAAATTTCAAGTATAGTTATCAATTAGGAGTCTTCACTTTTTCCAAGTTTAAAACACTTTAAAATGTTGCTTTTTTCCCTCCCATACTCCAGCCAAATGCTGAAAGCTGAGTGGGAGGATATAATGTAAAACTGATATTTGTGACTGAACCAAGCATTTTTAGAATACAGATATTAATGCATTTTAATGCATGCATTCATTTTTTTAATTATTTACATTTTTGATCTTTTATACCCTATCTGGCTCATGGCAAGGAAAAATAACTATAGGAGTCTAGCTCAAACTATAATTCTACAACAACAATTACAGTTTTATTTTTAACTTTGTAATATAACAAAGGGAAATGTCCGAGACTATGTTTATAGTAGTATTTAACCTTGTTTAAAATCTATGGCCATCAATGAAAAATACTTTTCTAGGGCTATCAACTAACATGTAGTTTCCTAAGAGACTCAATATAATTTATTCTTCACACACAAATACATGTGAAGATTTGTTTTAGCTAATCACAAATAAGTATTTAGAGACATTTTCCCATTTACTTAAGCAGAGTATGAATAACAGTTTCAAGTTGTTTACCAGTTTCTGATGGGTAAATGCAAGAATAACAAAAACGAGCTCCGTGGTGAAGAATATTAAAATCAGTGTGAAGAACTGTAAAAAGAAAACAATGTATTAGATTTATCAATAATAGTTTATTGAAATGCCAATTTGAGTTAACAGAAAAACAAACACTGCTGAGGAGAAGCCGAGGAAGGAGAAAGACCTGCCTGTGCTGGGCTCCATCAACCAGGCCCGGACTGGGACAAAAAACAGGCCCGGGCATTTAAGACTGAGCAGCCCATTTTTATTTTTTGTAAAAAAACAAAAATCCCGTCATTGATTCTCCAAACATTGTTTTACGGCTGATTTGTTTGATTTTACCTATCTTTTGATTTGTTTAAAGGGATACTTTAGTGCTAGGAATACAAAGTGGTTAAAAAACCCTTTATTCACTATCCCGATTCCAGCACCTATCTCCCTCGGTGCTCCACCTCCTACGAGGCGGAAGATCTAATGTGCATGCGAGCACATTAGGCCGTCCCAACAGGATAGCATTAATTCAATGCTTTCCTATGGGGATTTCACTGAAGCTAGATGTCCTCATGCAGAGCATGAGGACATCCAGTGTCAGTTAGGCGACCAAAGGTTGCCTAGCCACAAAGACATTACAGGGTTAACACACTCCTAGTGGCTGTCTTTCTCACAGCTACAGCTGCAGCTATAAACAATTTAAACTTCGTTATAGCTCACGGATTGCTAATATGTGAGTGAGAAGGGTGAGGGTCGTGGAGGCGGTTGGACCCAACGCCCTAGTGGACCTATTAAAGCAGAAGCTGACACAATTGAACATACGACTGTAGATTTTTTTTCAGATACGGAAAGTCTGAAAAGCACCACAAAGTTTTCCACAAGATGTGTTAGTGAGGCTCCGTAATGCTACAGAGAAGATGGTATTAATTCATAGCACCAGAAATACCCCAAAGACCATGTATGCAGAAAATGCTTTGCAGATCTACGAAGACTTATCACCTGAACTGGTTGTTCAGTGTAGGGACTTACGTCCCATCTGTGCAAACTATACATTAATTATAAGTGGGGTGTTTTGCCCATCTTTCACCAGACCACTCTGCTGGCAGACCCTCTCTTGGACTGTCTTTATATTTGTTCACTTTAATGTCTAGTATACATATCCTTTAATTTTTGTTTCCATTTCTTTATTATTTTTCTTCTCCTCTCTAAACAGTTAATTAGGTACATCGTAAGCTGATACATTTGTTTTGACCATAAGAGGGCACTGTCTACCTGTAGCTGGAATTCTCTCCACAGAAATCATAACAAGCAAACATCCACAATACAGGGATCTAGTCTATATGTACAATTCCATTTTCTCAGAGGTTCTACATGCGCCTAAGTAGCAGAGATAATGAAAGTTAAACATTGTAAGCTTAGTTGTTTAGGTTAATATCAAAGAAGACTATATAGGCTCCATACCTAAGTGGTTTCTATGTTTGTTACATGCAGCTTCAAAATACTCACAGTCTATTTCTATTTATCTTTTCTGGTTCAGTATAGTAATAGTAACGCTGACGTTTTTTATTAAGTTGCAATTTATCTCCTTTTTCCTGATGTAATTTCATAGTGAAATACAGAATGAAGCTGAGACATGTTGTGTATTCTTGATTCTTCATTTTTCATTTCTGGCTTACCTAACTTTATCAGAGAGAAATTATATTGTGACATTTATACTACTGACTTACAACCATTTTAAATGACTGTCACACTTGTTTCTATGTAACACTTTATTTTATAATTAAAATTGTTTTGACAAATGTAACATATGATGGTTTTAATTAAAAACAGATATAAAAAAAAACCAGTGGAGTATTTAGGTTTTGTGCTGTCCTAGGCCTGACTAAAGTCCTTACTCCATACTCCTTAATCTCCAAGTTGCACTCCTTCCTCGCATAACCTTTCCTCTACACTAGATTGCCCCCACTTCCCTGTCCCAAGAGCCAGGTTTCCCTTAGTAAAGGTAGATAAGGTAGTGTGGATCCATGTTGAGTCCGACTGCCTTGAGGTCAAGAAGAAAGTTTGTTCCCTTTACTATGTGGTTGAACTTGATGGACTATAATCTTTTTTCAACCTAATTACCTATGTGATCTATGACTTTTAATAATAATTTTTAAATTAAGTTGAAAGGACTTACACAATGTAAACAGGAATATTCTTGTATAGGTGTATATATGTAGTATATATGTAAAATGTAATATATATATTATACATATCTCCCAACTTATGTCCTCGGCAAATTGGATGCCTGGGGGATGGAACTTGGCAGGTTGAGTGTCAGCACTACCACTACCACTCCTAACCTATCCAGGCTCCCAGCACCATTCTTATTAGTGAGGGGGGACAGAGCTAATTGCCCTAGCCCCCCATATTTATTATTGTTGTCATGAGCATTGGCAGTTTATCACACCATTTCAATTATAGGACTATTGACCATGCATCTCTTAGGAGTTCATGGAACCTGATGTTGACAGAGGGCTGGGTTTTTGGGGGTTTTGTGTGCATTTATTGACATGGGGATCTCTACATTTACTCACCAATAACAACAGAGGTTTATTTTCCCTTATTGCTCCAAAACATCCTAAGAATCCCAGCATTGAAAGAGATAAGCCCACGGTCAGCAAAATGTATCCCCCAGCACGTAACAAGGGATTAGAAGTGAAGATGCTCTGAAATCCATCTGGATCAGCAAGTATCCATATACCAGCACCTAAAAGGCAAATACCACCCATCTGCAGAGAGAGCAAAAAGCACAATTTTTAGTAATATAAAGCTACTTCACTTGCTTTCTTACTATGTCAAATGTCAAATGTATCTGAATGACTGTACAATCTTCACTAAAGAGCATTTGTGTAAACATAAAGCTATTTGAGCCAAATCTTTGTCAGGCATGTGAGTACATTCAAGCCTACAGGAAAAGCAATGTACTCAATGTACATTGCTTTAATGTACCTGAATCTGTCTACATTTGGGCAAATGTAGACAGATTCAGGTACAATATCAGAATTAAACTCTATTCCATAATAGAGTATATTTTGCTTCACCGATTTCAATCCAACCAAAATGTATATTTGTAATCAATGACCTAAAAAATATTTGTTTCTGCATTTGTACATGAATAAAGATTAGAAACATTTCAGGTAATCTAAAAATAATGTAGCGTTCTCAGAAAATTCACCTCATTACCGAGCTGTCTGCTTCAAATAATGCTTTTCTCCTTTGTCATCAAATCTTCCCTTCTCACGTCTGTTGAGTTCTATTATTGAGCTCTCTTTGCTAGTGTAACTCTATCAGGGGGCAGACATTTTGTTTATTTTCTTGGGTCATATAAAGGAATATCTGACACATCTGACTCAAGATGCCTGCCACCTAATGGAGCAATATAAGCACATAAGGCACAGTAAGATAGTTATTTGTATTCCTTCATTAAAGTATTTATATTTAAAATGCCTACATTAAATGCAATATTTCAATTAAACATAACTTGTTTTTTTGCCGACAGTTGTCATTTAACTGTTCTAGCCACTCTATATATTTTGTAGCCAGTTCAGGATAGACAGCGTGTGTTCAAGAGTGTTCACAGTTCAGTTGAAGCTCAGCCTGGCAAAATACGAAATGTAGTGACACAATGCATCAACTGGCATGTACTATCAAACGAACATACCAGTTTATCCTCATACCTAACTGTATTAGAAACACAAGTGCAAAAAAAGTTTAATTGTCATTTAAATCAGATTAAAAATGAATGCACGTTTAACTGAAAGCTTGCATAAAGTTTTTGAGATTAAATTGCTGTAATGAAAGAATACAAATAAAGTACCTTGTTGAGCCTTCTCTGCTTGTATAGCAGACATTTTGCATCATATGGCTCAGATATTCCTTCATGATAGAGCTATATGGAGCAAAGTGAGGTCAATACAGAACCTTATTTGTATTCTTTCAATAAAGCATTTACATTTCAAATATGTGCATTTCATGCTTGACACATGATGTGTCCGGCAAAAGATGCCTTTGGTGACAATTGACGTGCCTGTTACGTTATGTGGTAAATGCCAAATAGGCCACGATCAATAGTTGCTGCCCATACTTTAATGGTGTAGTTATGACGCCTCGATGCTAAGGCATCATATCACACCAAAATATCCCCCATGGGTCTGGCATCACAGGATTCGGTGATTATGGGCACGTTTTGGAGTAAAAAAAATTACTTTGTAACTCTGTTACTGTTGCTTGACTGGCCCTAGAGGCATTCAGCAACATTAAATTGAGGGGGGGGGGGGGGTAGGATTAGTGTTACAATAAGGGTTTAGGTTAAAGTTACAATTAGGGTTACAGATGAGTTAAAGTAAGATTTAGGGTTAGGAGTAGATCTAGGGTTAGGATTGGGGTCAGAAGGTCACTGTTGGAGAAAATGGTTAGTAAAACCATTGCACAAAAAAACACTACTATTGGTTTTTGCCCTATAACTTGCAAAAATACAACAGAAAAACATCTAAACATTGATATTTATAAACTTATTATAAGAAGGGATCTTTTTCCCATTTGTAACTGCGTGAATTATTTTTCAGGTCAAAGTTAGAAACCCTATTTATGGTGAAAAAAATATATAAAAACAGTATATAATATGTACATTGGGTATATTAAGTAATAAAAATGAAAATTACAGCAAAACACATACACCACAGAATTGTTAAAACAGCCATTGTCCAGAATGACCAAAAATGTCCCAGGCTGGTGGTCATTAAGGGGTTAAATTAAACATATTTTGCATCTGTACTTTTTGCCCTCTAGCGTTCATTCCAGCTTGTTGTTCTCATCCTCCATTTTGTTAAATTAAACATAAGTTTGTTTTTTTTCTTTCTTTTTATTATGAAAATATCAAAAAATACATTTAAAGATTTTACATTTTACATGCACGAATAAATACAACACGTGAAGACATGACAAAAAACAAACATACAAACATGCATATCAGCACGTCTCATCATTTCCTTCCTTTTTCTTTCACCCTTCCCTTCCTCTCCTCCCCTCCCTTCCCTTTCTCTTTATTGTATGTTGTCAATTATTAACTATGAGCATGAGCACATACAATCAGTGCTTATCTCACGCTGTTTGTCTTTACTGTTATCTCCTAATCTCTTTTCTACTGTTCCAATTTGAGAGTCATGTACTTATACATATTTTACGACATACACATTTTCTTTCCTTTTTTCTTCCCTCTCCTCCTTCTCCTTTTTGCAACATATAACTACTTCTCCAGATGCAGTGTGTCCCCTCCCACCAAATCCCTTCCAGTTTCTCCTCCATGTTTCCTTTCCTCTCCTCTCACTCTCCAATTCTCTCTCCCGTTTTTCCTTCTTCACTTTCCCCTTCCTTCCTCTCATCCTCTTTCACCTTAACTCTCACTTCAAACATGTCATCCTGGAACTGTGTTTATTTCTCCGATTATTTTTTCCCAGTCTACCCATTTTTTATTTTTCCTACCCTCTTCACCAAATATTCTTATTGATCCATTTTCCATCTTTAGTTGGTACAATAATTGAGAGTTTACACGTTCCAATGGGATATCCTCTGTGGATTTCCATTGTCTGGCTATTACCGCCATTGTTGCTACTTTTGTATGTACCACTATAGCGTAGTTTTCCTAGGACATTTTAGGTAATCCCTTTAATAGCAGTATTTTACTCGGTAGGCGTCCCAGTTTTACCCCAGTCCACTGTGTTATTTTATCTATCACTGTTTTCCATAGATGGTTGACCTTATCGCAGGTCCACCATATGTGGATAAATGTTACCTTATTATTGTTACATCTCCAGCATAGGCTAGAGACATCTAATATATTTTGGCCAATTTCACCGGGACCAGGTACCACCTATTATGTACTTTGTAGAAGGTTCCCACTAGATTTAAACAGTGTATGGCACGTTTCACCTTCGAAAGATTTTCGCACCATTCTTTTCTTGTCAATTTTATTCATGTATCTTTTTTCCAGTTTGCCATGGCAACATGGAACATATCTCTAATATGCGGGTGTTTTTCAGTTTGAGTTAGCCTTTCTATTGTTGGATTAGTGCTGAATTCCTATCTTTTTTTTAGGAAGCCCTTGCCACACAAATCTAGAGAATGAGGTTTGAACCATATCTAACCAGTGTGTAGGGACTGCCATTGGAACCATTTGGAATAATTATAACCAGATCTGGAGGACATATGATCTGACCAGATTTATCCTACCCCACCACAATATTTCTAGAAGTTTTAACTTTTTCAACTTTATGTTTAGCTGTTTTAGTAAGGGTACGAAATTGGCCTCTATGATGTTTTCTAGTTCTGATGCAATTTTAATGCTTAAATATTACAATTCAGACCAGACAAAACCATATTTCTCTTTTAGTCTATCTTTCTCTTCTTTTTCCATCTCCATAGGCAATGCTATGGTTTTATTAATATTAAGTTTATAATTGGAAATAGTTGCAAAGTCATGTATTATCTGCATCAATCTCTCTATTGAGAGGCTGGGCTTACTCAGGGATACCAGGATGTCATCTGCATATAGGCTTAATTTTAGTTCCTTTTGTTCGTATGTCAACCCTTTTACTTGCGTACAGGACCTGATGGGGATTGCAAGGGGTCCCACTGCTAATGTGTATAGTAGTGGGGACAGGGGACATCCCTGTCTCGTCCCATTAGTTATACTGAACCAGTTCACTCTTATTCCTGGTCCGATAGTTCTGGCTGTAGGTACCATATATAGCAGCATCATAGCCCTCAGGAACCATCCTTTAAACCAGGGGTCCTTAAACTTTTTAAACAGGGGGCCAGTTCACTGTCCCTCAGACCGTTGGAGGGCCGGACTATAGTAAAAACAAAAACTATGAACAAATTCCTATGCACACTGCATATATCTTATTTTGAAGTGAAGAAACAAAACGGGAACAAATACAATATTTAAAATGAAGTAAAGTTAAATCAACAAACTTACCAGTATTTCAATGGGAATAGTGTGCCAGTCAGATGCCCAGGGATATTATGCCAGTCAGAGTCCAGTAATATTATGCCATTCAGAGCCCAGTAATATTATGCCAGTCAGAGTCCAGTAATATTGTGCCAGTCAGATGCCCAGGAATATTATGCCAGTCAGAGCCCAGGAATATTATGCCAGTCAGATGCCCAGGAATATTATGCCAGTCAGATGCCCAGGAATATTATGCCATTCAGATGCCCAGGAATATTATGCCATTCAGATGCCCAGGAATAGTGTGCCAGTCAGATGCCCAGAAATATTATGCCATTCAGATGCCCAGGAATATTATGCCATTCAGATGCCCAGGAATAGAGTGCCAGTAAGAGCCCAGGAATATTATGCCAGTCAGATGCCCAGGAATATTATGCCAGTCAGAGCCCAAGAAAGTTATGCCAGTCAGAGCCCAAGAAAATTATGCCAGTCAGATGCCCAGGAATAGTGTGCCAGTCAGATGCCCAGGAATAGTGTGCCAGTCAGATGCCTAGGAATATTATGCCATTCAGATGCCCAGGAATAGTGTGCCAGTCAGAGCCCAGGAATAGTGTGCCAGTCAGATGCCCAGGAATATTATGCCAGTCAGATGCTCAGGAATAGTGTGCCTGTCAGATGCCCAGGAATATTATGCCATTCAGATGCCCAGGAATATTATGCCATTCAGATGCCCAGAAATATTATGCCAGTCAGATGCCCAGGAATAGTGTGCCAGTAAGAGCCCAGGAATATTATGCCAGTCAGATGCCCAGGAATAGTGTGCCTGTCAGATGCCCAGGAATATTATGCCATTCATATGTCCAGGAATATTATGCCATTCAGATGCCCAGGAATAGTGTGCCAGTCAGATGCCCAGTAATAGTATGCCAGTCAGATGACCAGGAATATTATGCCAGTAAGAGCCCAGGAATATTATGCCATTCAGATGCCCAGGAATATTATGCTATTCAGATGCCCAGGAATAGAGTGCCAGTCAGAGCCCAGTAATATTATGCCAGTCAGATGCCCAGGATTATTATGCCAGTCACAGCCCAAGAAAATTATGCCAGTCAGATGCCCAGGAATAGTAGAGTGCTCGTTATACCTCCCTCCTCCCCCTCCTTCCCCATCACTTACCTCCAGCTGCTGTGTCCCCGGGCCGGACGTCTCGCGCAGTGTTCCCTCCTCCCTGCACGGAGGAGGGAAACAGTTACCGGGTCCGGATGTGACGAAACGTCACATCCGGTCGCGGTGATTTTTTTTTTTTCCGTTTTCCTGCAGCCGCATCTTCTGCGGCTGCAAGGGAAAAAAAAAGGTAAACAGCGGGGAGCGGGGGGTGCCGGCAGCACCCCCCGCGGGCTGGACAAATGTGCTCGGCGGGCCGCATGTGGCCCGCGGGCCGTAGTTTGAGGACCCCTGCTTTAAACCATACCTCCTACGTGTTATCTCCATGTACTGCCATGCCACTCGATCAAATGCTTTTTTAGCATCTAATCCTTTTAGACAAATATGATGCATGTTGTTAACATAGTTATAATAACTGTAGAAGAAAGCTCAAGTGTGAAAATACTCCTGTTCCAGCAATAAATATTTTATTAATAAAAAGAAAAATAAATATTCAAGATTTTCTGGCATCATTAAATTTATGCACCACACAGGCAGTGTCACCTAAACAATACACATTAATTACTCTGTTTTTTACCCATTCCATCAACATGACAAATAGGTGTTAGAGTGTTAAACAAAAGATAACAATAAACACCATAACAAACATACATTTGTTTCAAAATACACACTTATAAATATACATTTGTTTGACTAAGAAATTTAAAATAATAAAACAAGTTTAAAATGTTAAGTATTTTTTCTTATGCGCAGTATAATTAGTGAATGTTTACTGTCCATTTATTTGCATTTGTTTTTAAAATTTTACCCTATTACTGTTTAATTTAATTTTATATGTTGCGCTATATTTTTATTCATTTTAATTATGATAGCTACAGATGAGTACTTTTCCTCCTCCCCAAAGGTAGGATAGTTGCTTAAATGATTAATGAGATCAGTCCTACATTTCAGTATTTTCTTGTTTATTATTTGTTTTATTGTATCCATTGTTTTCCATGCTTGTTTTTATTCTAGATCAGGAGTCCTGAAGAGATCTGTGAAAAAAAATATCTGACATATATAATGAGTGGACAGAAAACATAAATGGCACATGAAAATATCTGTAACTAAGTCAAACTAACAAACACATTTGTTACTAATTTAAACTTTGAAAGTGTATTGCAGTTGTGAAGTTGTGATTTTGTCCTCATATTGTACCCACATGATTTGGCATTCCGCAGCATAAATTTGTCCGCCAGAACATACCACAGTGTCACTTTGTCCCATAGCACATGTTATTTTGCCCCACAGAACATGCCACAGTGTCACTTTCCCCCATAGTACAGGTTATTTTGCCCCACAGTACATGCCACAGTGTCACTTTCCCCCATAGTACAGGTTATTTTGCACCACAGAAAATCCCACAGTATCACTTTGGCCACAGCCAATTTGCCCATTATGCCACAATTAGTCTGCCCATTAATATGCCACAGCCACACATTCAGATTGCCAATTAATCTGCCACAGCATTTTCCCCATAAATATGCCACTATTAGCCTGCCCATTAATATGCCACAGCCAGATTGCCAAAATGCCACAGCCGGATTGCCAATTTTCCCATTAACCTGCCAGTTATTTTGCCCATTTGCCTGTCATATTTTGCCCATTTGCCAGTCATATTTTGCCCATTTCCTAGTGTTATTTTGCCCATATTTTGCCAGTTATTTTGCCCATTTGCCTGTGTTATTTGCCCATTTGCCAGTGTTACGTGCCCATTTGCCAGTTATGTGCCCATTTGCCTGTTATGTGCCAATTTGCCCATTATGTGCCAATTTTCCAGTGTTATTTGCCCATTTGCCAGCGTTGTTTTCCTATTTGCCAGTGTTGTATGCCCATTTTCCAGTGTTTTATGCCCATTTGCCAGTTATGTGCCTGTTATTTGCCCATTTGCCAGTGTTATGTGCCCATTTGCCAGCGTTATGTGCCCATTTGCCAGTGTTGTTTGCCCATTTTCCAGTGTTTTATGCCCATTTGCCAGTTATGTGCCAGTTATTTGCCCATTTGCCAGCGTTATGTGCCCATTTGCCAGTGTTATATGCCCATTTGCCAGTGTTATGTGCCCATTTGCCAGCGTTATGAGCACATTCCCCCCCCCCCCCCCCCTACTTACCTGGATGCTGCTCGGCGTCTCCACAAAAAAGATTCCTGCACGCAAATAGCTATTTACCCAAATATGTAATATCTATTCCCCAGAGATTATCTAAGATTCTCATTCTTAAAGTCTGTGCTAGAATACATACACTGTCATTTACCGGGCAGTTTAAGAAATAGCCACCTTGAGTAGTAATATGAGTTTAGTAATGTTACCTTACCTAAGCAGAGCATATGCTGGTAATTTGTAGGTAATTATGGTGTACTATCACAATTTTAACTACTAATCATTATCAATGTAGGTGTGGTTGTACCTAAATAAAATACATGGCCATCTTGGAGTCAGAAACGTTACTGCATAGTAACCTATACTACATGCATATTGATACAGCTACAGGTGTTGCATAATTCATGTTTTATTTTATTCACCTCTGTTATAATTCATACATGTGAATTATAATTAACATCTATTGATATTGTATTTTGTTGTTACGCTATTTTGCTTATCATTTGATCTTTATTTTATATTCAATAAATTAATTATTATTTTATTAATAATTGTTGCATTGTATTTACTTTTGTAAAAACATCATCCAAACTCTCTATATATATAACGAATTCTTGATATAGGTATTTTTGGTCAGACCCATATATATGAATCATCAATTTTTCATATTTTTAATGATTCATAATTAATGACTCATATTCATATTTTTATGGTTATTAATATCTGACCTTTATGGAGGCACTGCTGAGATGTATTTAAGATTTGATGCATTTTTACAAACTGTAAATTAATTGTAATCCAGAGTACAATGTTTAACTTCATTCTATGGGCTCATAGTACTGAATCAGGTATTGGAATTTCATTGCTATATATTGTTGTAATAAGATCAATATGAGTAGCCATTTAGTAATTCACTGGGAAATAATTCTGTAACAGAGAATCCCAGTGAAATATACAGTATCTTAAACATGCACAAAGACTTAAAATGAGAGTCAGATATTAAGTGCTGGAATAAAGAAATCTACATTCAGACAGAACTTTAATGTGGATACTCTATTTAAAAGTTTTCTGACATGCATGTGTGAGGAAAAAGATGTTAAAAGAAATGTATTCATGAATGTGATATGCTTATTGACAACATAGCTAGAAGGTAAATGTAGTCACATAACTGTGTTACAGACCAATTGGGCATCCTGTCCAAAAAGAGAAGATTGACTCTCAAAATCTCAGAATTCATAATCAGAATTTGTGTAAAGAGATAGAGCTTAAAAAGTACAGAGACCTGTACAGCTCTCTACACATGGAAGGTAAGACATGCCAAAAGTACCAAAATAATGTGTGCCATGTTCAGAAAAATCCCTGTCTGGCACTGAAGGGGTTAAACCCACCAGAGTCCCAGATGATCCCCTGCAAGAAAGCATTAATATGCAAATGCAGGCAATAAAGAACAAAATAAATCAAATGTATCAATTTGTATTGGTTCAGCAAAACATTGGAGACTCACACCCTATTAAAGCTAATATATCCCAAGCTCATGCAGGCAAGCCCTAAAGGGTTAACATCAGGATATCTGATGAAGAAGCCAGCAGCATGGGATCAGGAGATTCTGATAATTATAGTTTCTCTGCATTTACCAAAAGGAGTTGAGAGCAAATACCCACAGACAAGTGTAACACACAGGGTATTATTCTCAATGTCCATGTTCCCAAATTAAACCAGGAAGGGTTAACTAATATTATTGACCATATTAGGTTGTATGAAACCTCCATGGAATCTCTGAATATGTACTCAGACTCAGATAACATTACATTCCTACCATGGGTCTTTGATGGTAAGTACCGTAATTTCTTTAGGTCCATGATAAATAGGAATTTCCAAAATTGTCGTAAGGTAATCCATGAGGTCAAATGAGAATTTGGCCCACGTAGGAGTTGGCCTAAAAAGCAAATGGTGTTAGAGCCCAAGGTAGACCCCATCTGGGATTTAAACCCCAGAAAGTGAGCTATGCTCAAGTAGCCAAGTCTCCTAAGCTGGCAAGGCGGGAAAGAGTTAAACTCACCCCTGTTAAGAACCAGGATCCTAATCTTAAGGGCATCCTCAGACATAGCAGAAAAAGGCCTATAATGCCTTGGCTGGATAAGGCCACTGAATCTGATAACTCCCATAAAGCTGAGCCCTTCACCTCCTGTAAGGATAGAGAGGGGACATAAGTCTGGTCTGCCTAGAGGGTACAGAGACACTGATCCTGATAATTCCCCACATACTCAGCCAACAACATCCTATAAGGATATTTATGGAAAGGGGCCATAAGTCTGATCTGCCTAGAGGGTACAGAAACACTGATCCTGATAATTCCCCACAGACTTAGCCACCCACATCCCCATAAGGGTAATCACGGGAGGGGCCACAGGTCTGATATGCCTAGGGGAGACAGAGATACTAACTCTTATAGATCCCATCAAGCTCAGCCATCTACCTCCAATACTGGGAGGCATAGCCATAAATCTATAAATTAAATGTATAATCAGGTGAATAACCTGGATGATCTAATGGTACACTTACAAGAGCAGGTAAGTAAACTAAACTATAAAGTAATAAGCCTGCAACACCCAGCACAGCCCTATAAAGCTCAACAATCTAGGTTAAATTTAACACTAGGTAATCAAGTTGTTATATTGCATCCTGTAATGTAAATTTTACCCAAAGTTTTGTTTTACAGTGTTTAGACCATAAGCCTATTGCTAAAATGTTGTTAAATGTTTAAACCATTGCTTCTTAGTAGATGGTGAATTTGTGTATATAACTTCTCATCTATTTTTCAGCCTATCCAGGACTAAGATAGTTCACTTCCTAACGTGAACGTTTACCTAGTAACTGAATCTTTAGGATTCAGCCTTGAAAGGGTTAGTCACAAAATGTCAGCAAGATGCTGCAATCAAGAAGCCCCTGTGATGGGGGGCAAGTGGTTAATGCCTGTCAATTTCTTTCCAAAGGGTCACGAAGTTGCAGAAAGGTCAAAGTGTGAAAAGTTCCTCATAGATAGAGAACTCATCTCCATAATGATAGCCTGATGATAGAGGAAGCCAACACACTTCCACTACCTGCCTGGAGCAAGATCATTTAATTAAACATACTTTAATGTTTAATATAATTTAACACATTTTTTATTGACAGTTTATTATAATAACATTGACCTGGAGTTGTTTGTTTGTTTTTAACAACTTTGCAGGGCAGTGTTCTTTTTGTTTATTTTAATAGGTAAGCAAACAGCTAATCGTTTGTTCCTATGCTGGAAGGACTCCATCTTACAAGGGGGATGCCCAGAAAGAAAGTTTAAATACCACTGCCGGTACAGTAAAGAAACATCAACACAAGATCAGATGAAAATCAGATTGGTATCGTATAAACAGGGGTTTATTAATCCACTTGTTTGTCTCTCATCTGTTGCTAACATTATGTTTTCTTATACCCATATTATAATACATATCAGAGATACTCTGCCTAGATGATCACTCCTATATGTAATATATCCCCAAAGTGGAATAACTTCAGGATATAGTGAACCTAGTAGAGATAGGACTCCCATGTTTTGTATATTTTTCTTGCTAGAATAAGCTAGCATTTTCCATATCTAGTAATTGGCTAGTATATGACAGATCTCATCGGGCCTAAGTCAGGTTTATATGTATTCTCAATTCTGGCACACATGTACTTATACTGTGTTGTGATCCCTTAATTTTAGATTCATCTATAAAAGCCCAAATTCATTGGGATCGCATGATGACTAAAGACAAGATGACGTAAGTCGGGATCATCCTACTTCGGGGACAGGACTTTCTGGACAAAGCGAGTAGTGATGCAAAGTTCATCATCCAAAAGCTGCTCCAAAGAAATCCAAGGTCTATCCAGGGGGAAAAGAGGGATTCATTTCAAGATGTACCTACCAGTCTGATCCAAAGACATCCCATCAAGAAAAGGTTCAACATAACAGATATAAAGTCACCAGAAGAGACCTGCCACAGCAAGACATCGCTCTCAAGTTCCTGTGGCCAAGTGCCGGACAAGCAAGGAAACCTTTGTCCCTAGTGTGCTGTCAACCAGCTAAAGGCCAAAGAATCCATGTTGCTACAAGGCCATTAAAGCTTGATATTTCCAGTGGTTTGGTGACTGAAGTCACGAAGAAATTTTTTTTTTTCATTTGCTTTGCTTTGAAGATTAAAACTAAAGATCCCGAGTTCATAATTTTAACCAGTCCCAAATACCTACTTCTTAATTTGAAACACAGTCATATTCTTAAGAATTATTGGTTCCAATTAGGGGGGATTTGTCAGAGGTATTGAACAGTAATCTCGAGACTGGTACATATGAATAAAGTAGAAGCAAAGGATAACAAGATAGATGCCAGCAGCCTCCATTTTGTGTCAGTTTTGGGACATCCTTTTGTGTGTTCAAATCTTACTCTGTGTCCCCGAGGCTAAAACAAAGTCTTCCACATTCCTAACTCTGTTATCTGAAACCAAATATTTTACTGATAAGTTCATAGTATCACCGGAACAGATAAGGTGGCATTTGTTAGTGGAAGGTTTATTACTCTAAGCTACATCTCATTGTATTTATGCAGACACAGCTGTGTCTATATCCATACAAGAGGAGAAGGGGGGCTTCTTCTCAACTTGCTAGCCCACCTGGCAGAAACTGACACAGATTGTGAAACTATTTGGATCTTAGATTAAAATATTTACTTATATCACACCTTCACTAATAAATATGTAAAGTATAATGAATCCTACATATTAATTAGAATATTGTTTTTATTGGATTATTAGTGTGGTATAAATGTTACTTTGAGTTTAATCTAATGTGGAATGATACAAATAAGAATATCGATAAGAATATTTACTCTAATTTGAAATTATATTAACACTTCTTTATTTCTCAACATATATATTTTCTCACATTATACTCACAATCCAGGTATAGCTATAAATCATGACATCATCTCATTTAAATTAAACACACCCATTCACTTTAATTGGAACACTTAGAGTAACAATTGGAGACTAGAGGTGTAGAAGGGGACTGAGATACCTGAAAACACCCGGGGGGACTGATTTTGGGAGAGCTGCCACTAGTGGGGTGAGAGATGGGAATGTTTTAGAAAAGGGCTGAGTCTCTCTCCTTCTCTCAGGAATATGAGGCTTTTAATAGCACATGTTCACTATAACAATAGACATCTCCATACACATGTTATTGAGCTAAGTCCCAGGAGTAACTCCCATCAATGGAAGGAGTCTCAACTGCAAACGGACCTCTGCCGGTAATGTATAAATGTGGTAATTTGTTTCTAGCCTAATCTCAGTTTTTATGGATGTAATTAGCATATATTTTTGGGTAAATTAAACTTAAATCCCACAATTTCTGGATCTTTATATTTTAGCCTGGTGTTTATCTGTCATCCTTTCTGCAGAAGGAAGCCAGAGGAATATCCTATAGATATTACCAAGAAGCAAAAGTTCTTATAGTCTAGCTATTTACCCAAATATTAATATCTAATCCCCAGAGATTATCTAAGATTCTAATTTTTAAAGTCTATGCTAGAATACATACATTGTCATTTACCGGGCAGATTAAGAAATAGCCTCCTTGAGTAGTAATATGATTTAGTAATATTACCTTACCTAAGCAGAGTATATGCTGGTAATTTGTAGGTAATTATGGTGTACTATCATTAACAATTTTAACTACTAATCATTACCAATGTAGGTGTGGTTGTACCTAAATAAAATGCATGGCCATCTTGTGGTCAGAAACGTAACTGCATAGTAACTTATACTACATGCATATTGATGCAGCTACAGTGTTGCATAATTCATGTTTTATTTTATTCACCTCTGTTATAAGTCATACATGTGAATTATGATTAATATCTATTGATATTGTATTTTGTTGTTACGCTATTTTTATATATATATTTTATATTCAATAAATTAATTATTATTTTATTAATAATTGTTTCATTGTATTTACTTTTGTAAAAACGTCATCCAAACTCTCTATATACATAACGAATTCGTGATATGGGTATTTTTGGTCGGACCCATATATATGAATCATCCATTTTTCATATTTTTAATGATTCATAATTAATAACTCATATTCATATTTTTATGGTTTTTAATACCATATACCGTATTTGCTCGATTATAAGACAAGGTTTTTTTCAGAAAAAAATTTCTGAAAATTATCCCTCGTCTTATAATTGAGGTCGTCTTATAATCTGACCTCAAATCAAGGTCAGACTGTAAGACAGGGATATAGGTCCCCCACAGAGCTGTAGACTCCCCCTGCTGCCGCCTGGCACGACCATCGGGACTTCTATGATGAAGCTGGGTACTTCCGGCTTCATCATAAATGCACCGGCGGTCGTGCCGGGCGGCAGCAGGGGAGGTCTGCGCTCATCGCGCAGACATCCTCTGCTGCCCCGCTAGCCACCAGGAGAATCGGGCAGCTGGGGGATGTCTGCACGATACGTGCAGACATCCTGCATGCTGCCCGACACTTCCATCTATTATGACGGACCAGCTGTCCGTCATAAAAGACGGAGGTGTCTGGCCGCATGGAGGATGTCTGCACGTATCGTGCAGACATCCTCCGGCTGCCCCCACTAGCCACCAGGGATCAAGAAATAGGTGAGGGGGAGGGGGGGCAGAGAAACGAGGGGGAGGGGGGGTAGAAAGATAAGGGGGGACAGAGAAACGAGGGAAGGGGGCAGATCAACAAGGGGACGGAGGGGGGAAGAGACAGAGACAAGGGGGGCAGAGAGAAACAAGGGGAGGGAGGGGGAAGAGACAGAGACAAGGGGAGCGTGGGGGGAGACAAAGGGAGGGGGAGAGAGAGACAACACTAAGGGGGGGAGAGATACAAAGCTGGGGGCAAGGGAAAGAGAGAGGCAGCATTGGCAATTTGGCACATAAAAGGAAATAAAAACAAGAAATGCAATTTACATGTGAATATATATACAAGTTGAACTTATTTCCTATAGGGTAGTCTTATAGTCAGGCTTTTAGTTTTTTTCCTAAAGGAATATCCAAAGTTTGGGGGGTCATCTTATAATCAGGGTCGTCTTATAATCGAGCAAATACGGTATATGGTTCAATATGTTTTAGTGATCCTGTGTGATCTATAGCTGCGCAAGATAATTGCCAGAAATGTAACTGTCCCCAAGCTGATCTTAATCACTGTCTATGGTATTGTAAATATGTGTGTAGTTTTTGTGTCAAAATTTCACGTTATGCAAAAAACACATTCGGTATCCGGTTTCCATTGACCCCGGCATTTGCGCTTTTTGGATTCACCTCTAACCCCTTTCCCAGGGTAAAACTGTCCAGAATACTCCTGGCTGTAGCCAATAAAACCATACTACAGGTATGGATTAAGAAAGATGAACCTCTCTACGGGTCTGTCAGGACATTGTTCTTTTTATTCAAAATGAACTGGCTTACAGCACATCAAAACACCCATCAGGCCACACGAAAATCTTTGGGGGATTGGAAATACTATATAGATTCCCTTCCCATAGATATCAAAAAAACAAATCAAGGCCACAATCCAAAACTCTCCATGGTACGTGTACCAGATCCTACAAGGCAATGACCCCATACCATATGTTGTTTAATAACACGCCCACAATCCAAGGTACATTGCTTTAGTACCGACCAGTCGATATTCCAGGTGTGGTTCCCAATCCGTTGAGTGAGCCCGAGCTGCCCCCACAGCTGGAAGGTTCGTAGATTCCTGACTATATTATCTCTTGGTCACCTGGTATTTGGAGACGTATTTTATAGTTACATGTTTAAATTTAATTTGTTTGTTTTGTATCGCTATACGTGTCATACATACCTGACAGTGACTCCCCTGGATACAGGACTACTAACAGCATGAGACGTATGACACATTACATCCCTGTAATACTTCTCTATATCATCATCCAATGTCACTATTTACCTGATTGTTACATGATATTAATTTACATGTGTCTTCCCTATGTATATTACCTAGAGTTGAATTTTAAAAAAAATTAAAACAAAAAAAACACAGGTCATGTCATTGCCTCCTTAGACTTTACATTGGCCTCAACCCAATTTTTTTTTTTACCAGCCTCACAGTAAAATATCGGCTGGGTAGCAACCATAGCAGCCATAAATACATATAACCATATATATATAGACAGGAAATCGCCCTTAGACACTAGAATCACTTGAAACAACAACAACAAAAATATACATAGTGCATACCACCAAAGTGTCCCGTTTTGGGTGGCACAGTCCCGTTTTTGGGGCTCTGTCACGCTGTCTCGCCCAGGATCTGCCCTCGGCGGGACAGCGGGACAGAGCCCCAAAAACTGTGTGCACCATGTCCAGGATTAGAGGTGCTGTTTGAGGTAGCTCGCTCCCTAACAGTGTGGTGTGGTCTGCAGGTCAGCGTCTGCAGTAACCACACCGACGGGTGAGCACAGTCGCGCTGTGAGACTTGCAGAAACTATGAGAGCCAGATGTCAACTGACTTCTGGCTCTCAGAAGATGTCAAATGACAGTGTTCTGTCTCTGCATAGACAGGAGGCGAGTACTTTTTTTTTGTTTAACAACTAAGTAAATAAATAAATATGTGTAAATAAGTGTGTATGTATGACTGTAAGTGTGACTGTGTCTAAATTTGTGTGTGTAAGGTTATGTATGTGTGTAAATGTAACTGTCTAAGTGTGTGTGTGTATATGTTAGGGTGTTTAAGATTGTGTGTGTGTGTATGGTAAGGATGTCTAAGTGTGTGTGTGTAAGGGTGTCTAAGTGTCTGTGTGTAACAGTGTATATGTATGTGTGCGTAAGTGTGTGTATGTAAGTGTGACTGTGGAAGTGTAACGGTGTCTGTAAGTGTATGTGTGTAAGGGTGGCAGTGTGGTTATTTGTGTAGTTGTCTCAGTGTGGCTGTGTATGCACATTATGGTGTGTTTTATTACATGCCTGGGGTTTTGTATGACTGTATGAGAAAGCCCCAGTCATGTGATAAAACTCATGTAAAGGTGCAATTTCTTGTATTGGGTGAGTTGCACAAGAGTGATTAAAAAAATAAGAAAATTACCACTTTCACATTTTTAAATGTTGGGATGAATGATACTGTAATACTGCCAATCAATGTGAATATAATGTGAAGTGAAATGTATGCACTCACAAATGTGTTATGAATAAAAGCCTTAGATATAAATCAGTCTCCAGACTTCCCATTCAGGTAATCCTAAACCCCTTGCCGACACAGGACGTGCTAGGTCCGTCCTGTGTGGCGAGACGTTAAGGACACACTAAAACGAGCACTGAAAGCGATTTTTTTAGGCTTCTAGTGCTACAATGCTTCCATGTGAAGCATTGTGCAATACTGAAAAAACGCCCGTTAGCATTTTCGATCTCTGCGCAGATTGATTGAAATGCCGGTTTTAAAGGCACAGTGCCTTTAAAACGACGGGTGTTGAAAACAAGTATAGGAACCAAATTTAATTGCTTCCTATGGCTCTGTAAGTGTTGCTGACCTGCCTCACAAGTCAAGGCACTCAGTAACACTGAAAAAAAGCCTGAACTTGGTCACTGTGTGACCTTTTCTTCAGAAAAATAATTGCCAATATTTCCCCAGAAATAATCTCAAAAGACTTAACATTGGCCTGATGCGGCAAAATACCAACCAGATGGCAACCCTATGTGTGACCAAGATGGCGCTGCCCTTATAAGGGCAAGAGCACAGGAAGCAGGAAGTAGCTGCTTCCTGTGCTCTGAGGTTGTCACACGATTGCCTCATCACAGAGGCAATCTGTGACTGCCAGGCAGATTGACGGACAGTGGGGATGCTCAGATGAGCATCCCCACTGCCTGGTCAGATCAATATTAAATAAATATTGATCTGACCACTTTGGATCTGCCTCCCTCTCCTCACATTTTTTTTAGTGAGGAGAGAGACAGATCAAGGTAATAAAAGTAAGTGAAACTAAAATAAAATAATAAAAATACAATAAAACAATATAAAAAGATGGAGACCCAAGAACTTTTTTTAAAGCCATTCCCTGTGTTTAACTTTTTCCATTGATCATGCGTAAGCAGTGATCTTGCACATCAGCGCATTTTTTGCTGTTTGTGCATTTTTTAGGGGTTAACTTTTTTGTACTGCAATTTATTACAGTACTACAAAGGCTCTTCTAAGAGCTATTAACCCCTTCCTTGCCGTAGATCACTGCTTACGCAATGATATTGAGGCCAAAACAATTTTGGACAAGACCTATCTTACATGATTTAATTTCTTGTAATGTATTTTCATCTAACAGTATGTAATCCAATCTACTATATGTGTTATGCACATGCGAGAAGAAGGAGTAGTCTCTACTTTCCATATTTTCTATTCTCCACGTGTCAAATAATCCAAATTTCCTTGCTTTTGTATCTTTTCCTTTCTATATTTATTACTTGATGAATTTGTTGAGTCTAAATCTACATTTGCCAATGAATTCATATCTCCGCACACTATCCACTTCCCTATTTCTTGACTTTTATATTTACTTAAAGTTCTTTCAAGAAACTTTAGCGGATTTTCATTTGGTGCATATATGTTGATAATATTATATGGGATACCATTAATTTTACAATTTAAAACCAAATATCTACCTTTTGTGTCTACCTTCCTACTTTGATCTTCATATATTACTGATTTGTGTATGAATATTGATACACCTGCTTTTTTTGTGAGTGCTGTTGAATGGATTGCTACTGGGTACTTTTTGTTATACCAGTTTGGAATCTTATTGCGGGCAAAGTGTGTTTCTTGGACACAAATTATGTGAGAGCCTTTTTTATTTGCTTCTTCCATTAACATCCTCCTTTTGTGGGGTGTATTTAATCCTTTTGCGTTTTGTGATATTATTTTTAGTGTTGCCATAATATTTTATAAAATTTTATTTTATAAGCAAACTCATAATATGGTACAACCGTAGGGAGCGTCTGGGCAAGTGCTCGGTGGGGAGACATCTAGAAGAGGAGAGATAAGGGGAAAAAAACACTGTACAACATTTAACTTTAACACAATCCGCACTTTAAACATGTAACAGCTATTGCCTTTCTTAACTAGGACCCTTCCTAGTTCTTTTGGGCCGCGTCTCATTTCCCTCTTTTGGACGCGCTTTTTAAGGGGTTCTCTCAAATCCCCTAATAGAAGCTTAGCACTGTTTATCTATTTTTCTCTTTTTTTTCTCCTTCCTTGCTGGCTGGTTCTCTTTAGTTCCCTTAAATATTTCTATATCTTCTTTCCTCTAGAAAACGATATGGAGAAGGGAAGGAGAAGGGAGGGGAGAAAAAAATAAAATAAAAAAATAAAAAAACAAGGACCAAACAATATAAACATTTTGCTTCTCTAAGCACCAGTATCTACAGTGCTGTAATGCTATAACCCTTTATCTTTTCCTCTTCTTTTTTAATACGGCAATTTAAATTTCATCCAAACCTCTAGTATACCCTAAAAGAACATTATATAATCATTATACATCACTTAACGTTAATAATGTGAGTAGAATTTTTAACAAGCGCAATAAATCATTTTTAAAAGGTACACACTTTAGTTTTGCAGCTTTTTCATGATTTTGGGAGTGTGTAAACAAGTGTAAATCTATTTTTATACTTCTTTTCCGCTATTTTCTAAGGTATCCGTAGTTTACCTATACACATTTCCACTCAGGTTATCTAACCTCTTTCCCCAAATTTTTGTATCTTGGCTGTAAGGCCAATAACATCCGCTTTGTCTAATTGACTAAACCAGCTGTAGCTGTGGAGAAATATAACGGGATGGAAAACCGTTTACATAAGACATAAGTGCCGTAACTAATTTTGTCTGCATCATAAATTAAATGTAGCAAACGTGTTGTCCCAAATATTATCGGGGGGCCTCGAGTTGAGTTAATTCACAAAATTATACTTTACATATTTTAGCAAAAGGCAGTGTGTAATTTAGATAATACGTTTCGTGCAAGGATTTACGTAAAAGATTCCCGGATATGTTAAGGATAGAGGCACCCATTGAAGGGGGATTGCTAGCATGTCCCTTGGTGATAGGGCTCTTTGGATGTAAAGGGCTTCAGTACTCAAACAGTTAATATTGAAAAGACTGACCATACCAAATCTATAAACCAAATTTAAAACAATTGGCCAGTCAGTGGAAGTGCTAAAAATTGTTACAAATCATCTGTGAAGGATGTAACCTTCACAGAACACGTTCCAACCCAGATGCCTTCCAAATCTGGATTGTTATGTAAAATGCAGACCAAGGGTCAAGTGTGAGGTTAAAGAGGAGAGGTAAGTCCTGGATGTGCAATGAGGGTGATGGGGCATGTCCTGGTGTGCAGGGTTAGTTCTGGATGAGCAAAGCGGGTGAGAGGGCATGTCGTGGGGTGTATGGATAAGTCTTGTATGTGCAATGTTGGTGTTGTGGGCATGTCCTGGAGTGCAGAGGTAAGACCTGGATATGCCATGCAGGTGATGGGGCATTCCTGGGTCTAAACAAGAAGGGTTAAAGCATCAGACAACGAACATCTTTGTAAAAAATAACCCTTTATTAGAAAAACTTTAAAAACAGCACATCGTGAGAAGTAGTATAGGATAAAAAATAAGGGCTAGCTGCCCATGATTTATGCGTTTCATGCCCTATAGCATGTACTCAAATAGTGTTGAGCGAACCCGAACCGCGGACATTTCACTGTATGTCCGTGTTGGAATTCGAGGTTCGGCTATAAACCGAAAGTCTTTAAACCGAAAGTCATTCGGTTTATAGACATTCGGTTTATAGAATAGCCAGTAGCATTACATGTATTCTATAAGCCGAAAGTCTATAAACCGAAAGACATTCGGTTTATAGACTTTCGGTTTATAGAATACCTGTAATGCTATTGGCAATTCTATAAACCGAAAGTCTATAAACCGAACAACATTCGGTTCATAGACTTTCTTTGTATAGAATAGCAATAGCATTACATGTATTCTATAAAACGAAAGTCTATAAACCGAATGTCTTTCGGTTTATAGACTTTCGGTTTATGGAATACATGTAATGCTATTGCTATTCTATAAACCGAAATAGAGTCCCCATTCATAAGAATAAGTCAAATAGAACCGTCAGATACTGTGCTTACTGCGCACTTTGAAAAATTCTAATAGTTTTGGGTGCTAAATAGTACATTTGCGTCTTGCGGTGCACTTCATATCTGAGAGTCAAATAGAACCGTCAAATACTGTGCTTACAGCGCACTTTGAAAAATTCTAATAGTTTTGGGTGGTAAATATTACATTTGCGTCTTGCAGTGCACTTCATATCTGAGAGTCAAATAGAACAGTCCAATACTGTGCTTACAGCGCACTTTGAAAAATTCTGGCTACCTCCTCCACCTCCAGCGCCGCTTCCACCTACACCGCCACGGTCACCGCCTCCTCAACCTATAGGTCACTTAGTATAAACTGAAAGAGAATACCCTACACTCCAACCCTCTCTCAAATGGATAATTCTGTTGATCCTCCTGGCAGCCATGCTTTAGATTTAGATTTATGTTCTTCCAAAGCTAAAATCAAAGATTCCATCTAGTGCTATTTTATGGCTCAGTTGTATTTTTAATTTGTATGTATTTTATGTTATTTTAAGTTATTTCCCTATCCACATTTGCTTGCAGGGCACTTGTCCTACTCTTACCCACATTTTACTTCCTTTTGCAGCCCTCTAGCCCTTTCCATGACTTTTTTAGAGGCATTTTAGTGGCCAAAAGTTCGTGTCCCCATTGACTTCAATGGGGTTCGGGTTCAAGTTCGAGCACGGACCCGGACTTTTTTCCGAAGTTCGGTCAAACCTCTCGAACCCGAACATCCAGGTGTCCGCTTAACTCTACTCATAAGCTAGAGTGATTCTTTTGACAGGATGTTTTATACATAATGAAACAAAGGCTACACACTTATGAGGTAATTAAATTGAATTAAGAAGTCATAATAGGAAGGCAGCATAACACAGGGTGATGTGGCTGGCGCATGTCCTTGATGTGCAATGTGGGTGATGGGGCATGTCCTTGGGTGTATTTAAACCTCATTGACAAGACATACAAAGATTTATGCATTTAAACCTCATTGGCATCTTATACATGGGGCGTCTTATAAACGGGAAAAATACAGCAATACTCCAAGTGACGTCCTACCAGTGCTCTGTACAACGGCATGAGCACTTAGATCTTTCTACTGCCAATACCTCTCTCTTTAAAACCAAGCATTCTGCTAGCATTTCCTGCTGCTCTATTACGTTATCTGTCCTCTGAAATAATTACCCCTAAATCCTTTTCCTAATTTGAATAGGCCTGTATGAAATATTCTATACACTTCCCTCGGCTTTTTATACCCAAGGTGCATTATTTTACATTTATCCACATTGAGTGTCAGTTGCCACAGCTCTGACCATTTTTCTATTTTACCTAAATCATTTGCCATTTGGCTTATCCCTCCAGGAACATCAACCCTGTTGCAAATATTTGTATCATCAGCAAAAAGATATACCTTACCAAATAGACCTTCTGCAATATCACTAATAAAAATGTTAAAAGAATGGCTCCAAGTATAGATCCCTAAGATACCCCACTGGTAACAAGCTCTTGCTCCGAAAATACACCCTTGACTATAATCCTCATCGAATACAAAAAATGCCTTTAAATATTTGTGCTGCATGATTTTAAAGCAAAGCAACATAATCAGAGTACTACAATGAATTATAATAATTGAACATTTTAGCACTAAATTATTGGAAACAGATTTTTTTTATATCAAATCAAATTGACAAGCAGAAACACAGAACAATATATTTGACCCACAATGCAAAAGAAAATGTAATGAGCAAGAGTTTGTGCAGAACATTAGATTAAAATACAAATTAAAAAGTCTACTCTGACTTAATGTTTTGAATAAACTGGATGCTTAAATGTCCATTCTGACCTCTTTTTTTTTTTTTTTTTTTTTTTACATATTCTGAATCTTGCTGAAGTGAATACACAATTTCAGCATGTTCAAATATGCATGGTATGTGCTTATTTGAGAATTCTACAACCTATGTGTAAATTTTACAGATTGCAGTATGTTTAGAGCTATTCATTCCCAGAAATTGCCCATTTGAGAATACTGGAGAATCAATATGCACATTTGGAATCCCTATATGTCTCTAAATGAGCCCTTAAACTGCCTCCACTCTACAAAATATCTTGTTTAGCTTATATCCATAGACTTGCATATTCTGTTCCATAATGTACTGTATATCTCTAAAAACTGACATTGTTTATCATCAATACTGGTATTAGGTCATTCTTTAATTTCCAATAGGAAACAGGTTTATATATTCATTTTATATGACAAGCAATACTTACAAATATAAGAACATTGAAGAGAAACATCATATACTTCATGAACATTAATACACCCATATTGTAGGCTCAGTTCCACCTGCAATTCAAAATATGACAACTAAATAATTTTGAAATATGATAATTAATATAGAAAAATGATTTTCTCTTCTATTGGGACCCTTAATACAATAATATACTCATGGACAACATAATTAAATGGACTATTTAACAATTTAATTATTCTACTTATCCTCCAAAAAGGTGCAGTAGAAAGTCTACTTTCTTCATGCATCTAGTCTTAAAGTAACTTTTATATCATTTAAATTTAATATACAAAAGTGTTTGCTTTAATGGTATTAACAAACAGTATCCAAAGTTTACCACCTACTTTAAAAATTATTTCAGTAAAGCATATATTTTTCATTATAAGCATATAGTGTACTGATTGTAGAATTATTTTACTCTGAATCAAATGCAAAATTCTCAAACTTACCTCAAAATAAGTTAAAAAATGTTTAGCCAACAGCTCGTTTTCTGAAAATGCACCAACGGTAAGTCCAGGTAAAGTTGTCACATCTCAGTCACTTTAGATCCTCAGAAGACTCCTAATTATCTGGGAACAAGATCTAGCCATTATAGATATTGACAAACAGCTGGGAGTCTGGTCCCAAGAAGTTCCTAATGCACAAGGTCATTAAAAAATAACATGTGGAAGCTGAAGTAGAATCTGACCTCATTGTAACAGAATGTATTTTAATTAAGTGCACAGTGCCTCACAACTTGACTCAAGTATAACAGATGTCACTAGTGTAACAATGTAGGGTATTAATATTTAAAGTTCTTCCAATTCATTATTGATAACTACAATTTGTTGATAACAAGGTTCAAGGTAATTCCCAAGAATCAACAGGTATATAGTCTATACAGGTACCTCCCCCGGGCTGTAGTCATTTTGAAAATACAAGTCAGGAATCACCCAAATATCTGTAAGATGCTTTATGTTATATCAATCCATGATGTATGTTACTTTACCCCATTCATCCTGAAAGCTCCTATCTTGAATAAAACTTAAATGTTTTAAAGGAAAATGGGGTCATCGGTTTTGAGATAGCTTTATTTAGTTCAAATTATCACGTGTTAAACATTGCATAAGAAGCTTCCATGTACATTACTATGTTCAACACTCGTTGTTAATTGCAGTAATAGATAATAATTATTTAGACCAAGTCACACTAGAATTGCTACAGACTTCAACCTTTGTCAACTTAATGTGTCATGTAATTTTGATAAACTGAATGTGCTGATGACAAAAGTGTGGTTGACCTTTTTTTCTGGATGATCAAACCCCCCCATGTAATCACATGATATGTATTTATATTATACCTTGTACACTTTTTTATGGCTTGAGAAGGCAAATCTTAAAGTGCCAGGCAATTGTTTCATTATTGATTATATTTCAGAACTTGGTGGAGCCCAGTTCAAGCACCTAATATTATTGAGTGCCGCTTACTACTTGTCTCTCTGATGTAGCCTGTACACTTAAGATCAGCCCTGTTGTCATTAACCATGCTAGCATACAAATAATCCTTCAAAAGGCAGGTGTCTGACTAGCACAATATTACTGGGCTCTGACTGGCACAATATTACTGGGCTCTGACTGGCACAATATTCCTGGTATCTGACTGGCACAATATTACTGGGCTCTGCATGGCACAATATCCCTGGTATCTGACTGGCACAATATTACTGGGCTCTGCAAGGCACAATATTACTGGGCTCTGACTGGCACAATATTCCTAGTATCTGACTGGCACAATATTACTGGGCTCTGAATGGCACAATATTCCTGGTATCTGACTGGCACAATATTACTGGGCTCTGCATGGCACAATATTCCTGGTATCTGACTGGCACAATATTACAGGCATCTGACTGGCACAATATTACTGGGCTCTGCATGGCACAATATTCCTGGTATCTGACTGGCACAATATTACTGGGCTTTGCATGGCACAATATTACTGGGCTCTGAATGGCACATTATTCCTGGTATCTGACTGGCACAATATTACTGGGCTCTGCATGGCATAATAATCCTGGTATCTGACTGGCACAATTTTACTGGGCTCTGCATGGCATAATATTACTGGTATCTGACTGGCATAATATTACTGGTATCTGACTGGCACAATATTACTGGGCTCTGAGTGGCACAATATTCCTGGTATCTGACTGGCACAATAGTACTGAGCTCTGCATGGCATAATATTACTGGCATCTGACTGGCACAATATTACTGGGCTCGGTATGGCCCAATATTCCTGGTATCTGACTGGCACAATATTACTGGGCTCTGACTGGCACAATATTACTGGGCTCTGCATGACATAATATTACTTGTATCTGACTGGCACAATAGTACTGGGCTCTGCATGGCATAATATTACTGGCATCTGACTGGCACAATATTACTGGGCTCTGTATGGCACAATATTCCTGGTATCTGACTGGCACAATAATACTAGGCTCTGAGTGGCAGATTATTACTGGGCTCTGAATGGCACAATATTACTGGTATTTGAATGACACAATATTCCTGGTATCTGAATGGCACAATGTTACTGGTATTTGAATGGCACAATATTAATGATATCTGTATGGCACAATATTACTGGGCTCTGAATCGCACAATATTACTGGCATATGAATGGCACAATAATGCTGGCATCTTAATGGCACAATGATATTGGCATCTGGCACAATAATACTGGCATATTAATGGGCAAATTGGCTGTGGCTTATTAATAACAAAATGATACTGGCATATAATTGGGCAAATTGGCTGTGGCTTATTAATGACAAAATGATACTGGCATATAATTGGGCAAATTGGCTGTGGCTTATTAATGACAAAATGATACTGGCATATAATTGGGCAAATTGGCTGTTATAAAGAGAGAGAGAGAGAGAGAGAGAGAGAGAGAGAGAGATTTCGTTCATTATTGCATTCGTTTCAGAAGAAATTTGTTCATTATTTTAGTTTCGTTTCGTTTTATTCGTTCGTTTTATAGAATACGTATAATACTATTGGCTTGGAAATTCTTATGAATGGGGCTCTCGTTCGGTTCATAGAAAGGCAATAGTACTACATGTTTTCTATAAGCCGAAAGTCTATAAACCGAAGGTCGTTCGGTTTATAGATTTTCGGTTTTTACATGTAATTCTATGTATTCTATAAACCGAAAGTCTATAAACCGAACGACCTTCGGTTTATAGACTTTCGACTTAAAGAAAACGTACAGTAGTAGTGCCTTTCTATGAACCCATTCATAAGAATTATCGGTTTATAGACTTTCGGTTTATAGAATACATAGAATTACATGTATGAATGGAGACTCTGTCTCTGTGTAGTGAAAGTCAATAGTACTATTACATTCATTACAAATTGCGAAAGGCTATAAACTGAACGTTCGGTTTCTAGACTTTCGGCTTATGGAATACATATAATCCTATTGCTATTCTTTAAACCGGACGTTCGGTTTATAGAATAGCAATAGGATTACATGTATTTCATAAGCCGAAAGTCTATAAACCGAACGTTCGGTTTATAGACTTTCGGCTTATGGATTACATGTAATACTATGGGCTTTCTATAAACCGAACTAGAGTTCCCATTCATAAAAATGTATGAATTGGGACTCTGTTTCGGTTTATAGAAAGCTAAGAAGTTGAACGAATGAACGAATGGTTTAATATAAACGAAAATCATTCGTCCATTCGTGCTATAGTATTGGCATTACTATAAACCGAAATAGAGTCGGTTTATAGAATGCCAATAGACTTACATGCATTCCATAAACCGAAAGTTGTTCATTTTGTTGGTTTATGGAATGTTGTGTAGTGTACTATGCTATTGTATTCTATAAACCGACTCTATTTCGGCTTATAGAATGCCAATAGTACTACGAATGAACGAATGATTTTCGTTTATTAACCATTCGTTCATTCGGCTTTTGTTAGGTTAGCATTTTCGTTATTCGTTTTTCGGACGAATGAACGAAAATGCTATTTTTGGACGAAAATGCATTCGTCCGAAAACGAATGCACATGTCTAGTTCAGATTATGTTGTAAGAAAAAGAAAAAAGACACTTGACAATATTTTTTTATAATAACTGACAAGATAGCTATACCAAATGTATGATTAAAATAACTACTGCTCTTCTACCATCTTTACCTATACAGAAAATAAATTGATGTAAAACACAAAAACAATCATAAAATCGTGTGAAACAATACTGAAAAATCTATATAAATAAAACTTCAGTGACCGCACAGCACAATACATCCCCAGTGTGATCAATGACTTTGTATAAATCTACACAACTTAAAGAAATAAAGCTTTTCACAATGCAGATTGATTAAGGTTGATCCCAGTATACTTTATATATCCATTCTACATTCTTCCAAGCATCTGGAAAGCTATACATATATCTAAAAACTATGTACCCAGTAGGTATTTACCATATAGTCCACATCACTGAAAAAAAATGATTTTATCTTAAAGGACAACTAAACCTTTTTTTGACCCAGTGTTTTGCAGTCCACCATCGAGCATCTTCCGAATTGCATTGCAGACACAGGTTGTGTCAGCAAAGCAATTCTGAGGTGTCGGTAACACAACTGAGCCAAGGGAATAAAAGTAGGAGGGGCTGGGGACTCTGAATGAAATAAAGTACAAAGTAAGTCGTCGCCCCCCCCCCCCCCCCCCAAAAAACAAACAAAAATAAGTTCAATATTGACTCAGTGTTGAAGGATGTATGTTGATTGTAATGATATTTTGTAGCAGTTTCTTGAAGCTGGGCCTATTTCCTATGAAAGTTTGGAAAATTTCAGATGGTTTTTTTTATATTTATGGGTGATTTTTCCAGTGTGTGAAAGCTTCCATAGGAAATAATGTGGCATTTGAGGCTAGCACTTTAGTTCGGTTCATTTCAGGTATGTTTTGACTGCTGTCAGTTTCAGTCGCCTATGATTTCCGAATTTGGGAGTTCTCCTCCAACCATAACTCTCCGAATAAGTCCAGAATTCAGGGGCACAATTTTGGATCCAAAAATACGTGGACAGATCCTTTAATCTCAGTATTAGTCTATTCAAATATAGCACATTAGTAAAACTAATCTCTCTGGCCAAACAAGATAGGAAAGACAAAGGACACTAAATATATTAGCCAACATTCCATTTAGAAGTACTAACCTTTGGCTTCTTCTGTCTCCTGTAGGTAAGAGTTTACCCATTGTGTGTTCTAGACTTAAGGGAGATTGATTCCTTCCCCATGTTCATTTGCTGACCCTTCTGTTGTGGGAATAGCCTCTCATTTCCAAGCTCTGCTATTTTGATGTTTGGGGTCTATCATCCTGTCTCTCTCCCTATATATTGCCCCTGTAATAATTTGTTAGCTTGTTGTTTGAATTATTGAGGGTTTTCCTGCCACAGATTTTTTTTTCTATTCCTGTTTGTTGCCCGTATCAACTCTTGAACCTGATATTGGCATTGAGTTTTGATATACAATTTGGTATTTTGCCTTTCAGCTATATGGTGAGCTTTCCAGAGGTAGGCACCATCATTGCTCATGGTGGATATTTACTGGGGTATGTGGGGGACAATTTAATGATGTTCTATGAACCTTCACAGACCTTGCCACTGACACTGGTGTCCTTGCACAGACACCGACTATCCCTGATCCTTTCTATACCTTTCTCCACTAGCTGTACCAACTTCCAGCAGGTCCAGTCAAGTTCAACAAATATAATAGCCCAGAAAACCTCTCTTTAGCAAAAGAGAGTGTGCAAGTCTCCACCATGTTCAGATGGAGTTAGGCATCTAAAGTTATTTTCTTACTCTTCGTGCAATTAGAAATGTTTCCTTACTGGTAATTTGTTTCAACTGGACTGGTTAAGTTCAAATGCTCCCTTATTCTTGCTCTAAGTGGTAGTATGGTGTGTCTGGTGTGTTTATTACAGTCCAAGCTAGTTTTCAAACAGAAATAGAGGTAGATGTAAAATAATTAGAAATTATGTGATTACAACAGACACAGCTATAGCTACCATATATGAAATTTCCTAACACACTTAGAACACTCAAGTGCCATCTTGATATTGATCTGTGGTTGTTCTGTAAATGCTGGGGACAATGAATTATTTAAAGTTTTTGCTGTTCTACATAACATTAACAATTCTTTATATAGCACCAACAATTTACGTAGTACTTGGTACAGAGGATAGAGGTGAGCTACATGCTACTTAGAGACAAACTGATACAGGTAGAGAGCCCTGCTCGCAAGCTTACAATCTAGAGGGAATTAGAGACAGGAGAAACATAAGGTGAGTGAGGGTAAATTGGTGATAGAAATAGGTATATGGACACAGTGAGAGCTAGGTTGGTTTGGCCAGAGGTTAATTAATGGGTGATGAATAGTGTTGAGTGAACCCGAACCGCACTGTTCGGGTTCGTACCGAACTTTACGATTTTTGGACCCCAGACCCGAACACGGACATTTCACTGTATGTCTGTGTTGGAGTTCGGGTTTCGGCGATTACATTGTATGTAATGCTATTGGCTTTCTATAAACCAAAATAGAGTCCCCATTCATAAGAAATTCTTATGAATGGGGACTCTATTTCGGTTTATAGAAAGCCAATAGTATTACATGTATTCCATAAGCCCAAAGTCTATAAACCGAACGACATTCGGTTTATAGACTTTCGGTTTATAGAATACATGTAAAGCTATTGCTATTCTATAAACCGAAAGTCTATAAACCGAATGTCGTTCGGTTTATAGACTTTAGGCTTATGGAATACATGTAATACTATTGGGTTTCTATAAACCGAAATAGAGTCCGCATTCATAAGAATTTCTTATGAATGGGGACTCTAGTTCGGTTTATAGAAAGCCAATAGTATTACATGTATTCCATAAGCCAAAAGTCTATAAACTTTCTTTTTATAGAATAGCAATAGCATTACATGTATTCTATAAAACGAAAGTCTATAAACCGAATGTCTTTCGGTTTATAGACTTTCGGTTTATGGAATACATGTAATGCAATTGCTATTCTATAAACCAAAATAGAGTCCCCATTCATAAGAATAGGTCAATTGACCTATTCTTATGAATAGGGACTCTATTTCGGTTTATAGAAAGCCAATAGCATTACATGGCTATTGGCTTTCTATAAACCGAAATAGAGTCCCCATTCATACGAATAGGTCAATTGACCTATTCGTATGAATGGGGACACTCACCCACATTTTACTTCATTTTGACGCCCTCTAGCCCTTTCCAGGACTTTTTTCCGAAGTTCGGCCGAACCCGCCGAACCCGAACATCCAGGTGTCCGCTCAACTCTAGTGATGAATAGTAAGCTACCCTAAAGAGGTGAGTTTTGAAAAGCTTGTTGAAGATTGTGATTGAGAAAGAAGGCTGGATACTCTGCAAACGTTATTTCCAGAGAAACGGGGCAGCTCAGGTACATGAATATATACATCTTTTTTGTATAATTGTTTTAACATTTTTATCCACATATTATAGCTAGATTTCTTTGCAGACAATATCACATATTTGAGTACATAGACCAGGCATGACAAACTGCAGAACTCCAGCTATTATAGAAATATATGTCCCATACTCTCCAGCCTCTAACTTGGCAGGGAATGGGAGATGTAGGCTATCAGCATTTGGAAAATTCCGGTTCTAGACTATAAGGTGTTTGAAAATGTAACCCTACTAAACTATACCTTTTTGGACATATTTCTTTTTTTTTCTTTTTAAGTCTAAGTATTCTTGTCTATTCTATTTAATAACCTTCATGATTTTTATTTAAAAAAATTCATATTCCAAATTTATAAAACACACAGTACACATTTTCATCATATCTAACATTTCTTATCATAAAGGTCAAAAGTAAAATTTTTATATACCCTTCACTCCCCACCTCCCCCCCCAAAAAAAAAAAACGCAACACAATCCTCGTCCTCCTCTCCACCTCTCCCTTCCCTCCTTTTACACCCAGTCTCTCAAATAAATCTCTGGAACTCCTGACTTTCCCTAAATAGTTATTCTGGACAAATGGACTGCTTGGTAGTAGTCTGGAAGTCCCAGCCCTCCTCTATTCTTTGTTTTAATTGACTGTTTTTAAGATAGTCTTGGGATCTTAGCTCTCTATGTTATATTTCTTCTGTAATTTAACATTAACCAATACAACCAGTTCAGTTCCAAATTGAATTATAAGATTTTTTTTGTAAATCAATATTTATTGAAATTTTGTCAGGTTAAATAACCATAATTAGGGGGGGGGGATACAAAAAGAAGAAGGAGGGGGGTTTAGATAATGGTTAGTCAGATAACAGGCGATGTCTGTCGCAGCAGACGGTAACATTTTTAGACAGCTATATTCACATAAAATACAAAATGTAAACATGTTACAAGAAAAGACATTCAACATTAGCATTAGTTTGATAATATAACCAGAGCAGCGGTTGATTGGCATATCATACATACAAAAACTATACCTGGGGGAGGTTTATCTAATATCCTACATATTCTGCAGTAATGCTTGAGTTTGGGGGTCTTCAAGGAATTGTAACCAGTAAAACCAGGTTTGGACATACAAATTATGGTTGTCGTCGGCCTTTCTGATTAGGTCTTCCATATGTCTCGCATACTCTACTCTCAGAATCCACTCCCGAAACGTGGGAGGGGCTGTATCACCCCAATGTGCGGGTATCAGTGCTTTTGCTTCATTAATCAAATGCCTTACAATAGATTTTTTTATACTGTGTGATGGGGGTCGTGGTATGGTGTAGTAACATTGGCGCTGGTTGGAAAGGTGGAGAAAAGGGGGGATAACACCAAATAGATCATATTCCAGAAAGGTCTAATGAGGGGGCAGGTCCACCACATATGAAGCATAGTCCCTGGTGCCGTACCACATCGCCAACATTCTATTGGGCGTAAGGGGAACATTTTCTGAAGCCGCACCGGGGTACGGTACCAACAAATCAGGAATTTATATGACATCTCCTGGGTCTTATTATTAACAGAGTATTTGTGTGTGAGTTGAAATATCTTCCCCCACTGTGCCTCCGTTAAGGAAATTTGGAGGGCCGTTTCCCACTTCCCCACAAATGCCGGAAAAATCGTCGGTGTGGTGTTCAGGAGTAGTTGGTATATGAGTGAGATACCATGTGGGGGGAGAGCATCATTCGAAGTTAGGGACTCGAATTCAGTCAGTGGTCTGGAGTAAAGGTGTTTACGTGGGGTAGTGCTGAAAAAATGGTTTAACTTTGCGTGGTGGAAGATGTCTGAAAGGGTTAAATTGATGTTGAGAAGCCCCCCTTGCTTGACCAAGTTCAGATAAAGGTCACAGTCCCTGAGGAAGTCAGATAAGACATAATGGTTTATTTAAGAATGTCTTAGACTACAAAAAGAGGAACTAATGTTGTAGCAAGTTTCAACTGTCTTTTCTGCTGACTGATTATATTGAGTTTTATTTTAGCTTTTCTGCCTAGTGACAATATATGTACCCATTGTCCACCCCCCCTTGTGACATGTATACGCCGCCTCTCATGTACTTGATGCTATGTTTGTGCAAAACCTATAACCAATCAATGTACAGGACAACGCCTAGATTTGTGTATAAATACCAATGTGTAATAAACTACATTCAGAGCTGAGGATAAAGAAACACGTGCCTCTGTGTATTTGTTTTCCGCCTTCACAGCTCTCCAGATCTGCTAACCTGTAAACACATCAACAGCCTTAGAAGTAACTGATCAAGGAGCAGAGACCGGCCGTTCCTTTCAATTTGGTGTCAGAAGTGGGATTCGGACATACAGGGTGAGTACAAGTTGTGCATGGTTGTATTTTATACTTCTATGCTGTGCTCCCTTGTCTCTCCGAATCCCGTACCTAAAAATTTAGTGGCTTAAGTAAAGCCGTGGGTTGTTGTTAAACACTTGTCACTGGGACGAGATAATATTGTGTTTCTGGTACACAATTTAAAATAATCTATTGATCTATGGTACTTGTCACTGGGACGAGAAAATATTGTGTTTCTGGTACACAAATAATAGATATAGATATTATGATTTCACTGGGAAATCGCTGAAGCACAAATAATAGATATAGATATTAAGATTTCACTGGGAAATCGCTGAAGTGCAAATAATAGATATAGATATTAAGATTTCACTGGGAAATCGCTGAAGTGCGTGACACTGGGTCGCGGCACAGTTTAACAAAACCTACTAAGAGATATATATGTATATATGTAGATAAATATATACAAGCAATTTGTAATTAGGAAGTGTTACTTTCTAAACTGCTGTTGGTGTGCTAAAGGTTATGATTATTATATAAGTTAAAGTATAAGATTATTTCTGTGAACATTGTTGAAAATTTTAAAGTATAAGATAAGAATTGCATGATAACTGTCAAAATTCTTGGTAAAAATCGTCAAAGTATAAGATAAAAAAAAAATTGTGTATTAAGTTGTGTGAACTGCATAAAATTATCTGTTCATAATGGGACAAAAGTTAAATGATTTAGCAACTACAAGTTTTATATCAGGCAAAAGGAATGATGTCCCTTTGTATGGAATCCCCAATATTACACTCAAATTTATGTGACCGTAGTATGTAGTTCAGGTATGATCATGTCATAATAATTAAACCCAAAGGGAGAGAAAATTAACAAGGGTAAATCTAAATATTCTAAGAGTCCTGTCCCACAGAAAGCTAAGACAGAGTCGCTGTATCCAGCACTTCCTGTTTGCCCACACAGTAGAGCACAGTAGAGCACACAATGCACATGGTCAGATAAGGAATTAACTGCTTTGTCTGTGGCCATAAGGTATGTTTGATTTGTCTCCCTGCAGTACACAGTGTTTTATGGGTATAGTAGATATTTTATGTATAAAGTATCAGAGTATTATAATATTGCATTGTTAAACAGAATTATAAGTGTTAAGTATTTCTAGTGTGTCTGGGACACATTTATAAGTAAGAAGACAATAGTTCTGAACTGAAGCTATGTAACAGAGGATACAGATCCTTCTGTAAAACATATTGAAGATTAGAGTCTCATGTCTGTGACTCCCAAGTACACTGTATCTTGGTGTTTTGGATTTGTTAGCTGTGCAAGTTGATAAGACCATAGAAGCTGTGGCATATTATGTTTAATGTTGTCATTAGGAGAATTGTCGTTATTGTTTAAATATTTGCATCAGTAATTTTTGCTACTGCTATTTTTTAAGATATAATTGTATTTTTATAAGTGATGTCTGCACAAATGGGCAATAGTGTTACAGTAAAAGTCTCTAATATTTTACCACAAGAGTAGAGACATGTCCTAGTTTTGTGTCAACAGCCCCAAAGTAGCAGTCGTGTTTTATAGAGATGTAACAAAAGGTAGTGTTTTATATTTAGTGGAGTACAGAAGACGTATCTTATGGATCACTCAAAGAGCGCTCACAAAAAAAAAAAAAAAATACGGCATTTTCAGCCTTTTAGTATAATTTTGAATGATTCATGAGTGAAGGTCTTCTGGGTTATATTCATCAGTGTGACAAGAAGTTTTATAATAAATTAGTTTTAGCAGGAAATTAACAATAGTCACTGTAGTTGTGTTATTTTGGATAAGCAGAGTTATTTTATTTTGGCAAAGTCAATAATTTTATTAGTGATATGCATAGTTTTAGAATTAATTTGCTACTGCGCTTGCGTAACTGTATTTTTAAGTAATAAAAATAAAAATATGTGTGTGTAAAACAGTAAGAGTCATATATTACTCAAGGTCTCTCTTGGACATCATGTTATATATACGTGATCAATCCAGTGGATAGTATAACAGCTGTAAAATTTCATAAATGCCATTATTTGATTTTTATTAAGGTTTATTTTGATTCAATCTATATATTCAGTGGCATCATGTAAAATTATGAGGGTAAAAAGAAATCTAATATTTGTTTAAAAATTCTAAACATTTAACAGGTTTTACATGTTACTTATTAGAAATGTTTATTTGTTTAGGGTATATTTTTTTCTTTTTGTATTTAGGTATCTTGACCAGTATATAATTTTATGTAGGTTGGAAGGATTTTTGTATTTGAATTTTTAGTGTATGTTGAAGATGGGTTTTGATTCTTCCCAACATAAGATATCACATTTTCCAACACTTTAGATAAAATAGATAAGAGAAGATGTCTTAATTTTAAGATATTTGTAGGTACCGATACATTTTAGATTTAAGTAGGATTTCAGAGTTGATACTACAGAAAGACTTGAGTAACGTTTATTTGTAAAATGTTGAGAAGTGGGGGATTTTTGTGTTAAGCCGTTGAAGGCTTTGTGGGCCATGGAAATAGCAATTGATGAAGATAAAAGGTTTTTGTATGTTGTAGAAGGTGAGAGGTCATGTTGCAAATATGTATAAAGAGAAGATGTTATGGACTAAGAATATAACAGTTAGGATTTAAAAGTGAATATTAATTTGAAAAGGAAGACATAAGTAATAATGTGTATGGTATATAGCAATAAGAGGTAGAATTTTTGGATTAAACTGAAAAGTATTGATCAGTGTTTTTAAATAAACTCCCTGCCCATCCAATATAATTTTTGGTAACTTGCATTTACCGTAATTGTTTTATTTTTGTGGTGTGACCAGAATTATTTTTACAGTGCTACAGCGCTACTTACATTGTTGGTGATATATGAATATCATTTTCAAACTATAGGGAACGTCAGATTACCAGCTGGAGAGCAATACATATTTAAATAAATAGAGAGCTAGCATTATATACAGTAAATATATATACACACACACACACATACGTAATGCTAAAAATATTTATTTGTTGAATTTTAGTGTTTGTTATAATTAAGGCAAAGTACCCCATGTGATACAGTGGGAGAGATTATTAAGCTGTTGTTTAAAATTTTAGATACAAGTAAAATTTTAATTTATGAGAATGTACATCTAAAGAATTAGCAAGTGTCATGTTCTTAAACATGCTGTGGTGTTGGAGGTGAAAGAGTTAATTATATAAATTCAGATAGTTTTTGTTGTATATGAAAGAGAGAAAAAGTTCCCCCAGAAACCCCCCCCTTCATTTCGCCTTCTATCTGTTTGTCTAATTGCAGATAAGAGAGTTGTAGCAGTGGCTGCAAAAGTATTTTTTTTTTTTTGTGAAGGGAGGGGGAATGGGCCAAAGTTGTGTTCTGTGCTGTGGTCATGTTGATAGTATATTGATAATGGTCAAGAGATATATTTTGTTGTCAATAATTTTGATGAAGTATATGTATCAATTGTGAAATTTTTATAAAATATTTATTTTTTCCAGGCCACGCCTGTTAGTTTCATTGAATTAGCTCCAGCCTATACTGATGTTGTTTACTGATAAGGACCAGCAAATCTAGATTATTACTGATGCAGTTCCAGTAAGAGGTCTTAATCACTAATGAAGAGCTAGTGATTATTAACAGTGAGTGATTATAATTATCAGTTGTATATTACACTCATCATGCTCAGTCAGGAGATTCATAAAAAGAATAATATTTTTAAGAACAAAAGAGTGGTCTAGTTATTTTGAGACATGAGTTAAGAGTCATAATATTTTTAATGATATTTTAAAGTAAAGCAAATAATTCAAAATGTTTAATGAAATATTGCATGTTACTAATTGGAATATTTTTGAGTTTTATTTCCATATAGATTAAAGCTGTACAGCCAACAAAAGACAAGTTCACAGTGCACCAACGAATCTATTGCTGATAAAAGATTATTTCTAAAGAAAGAAAAAGATTATTTTAAAAGAAGAAATACTTACAATACAAGTAAAGAAAGGATTCTAACAAAGTTTACTGGAATATTGTTGTGAAAGTTGTTCAAATCAACTCCTGGATCCACGTTATTTACGTATAGCACATTCCTGTACTGACAAACAGGCCAACAAAGGAGCAGCAACTTAATGTTTTGATGGGAATAATAACTCCCTGACCACTAGCCAACATAAGCTGAGTCGTCAACCTAGGATAACTCGCAAAGAATACACCCAGGAGTCTGCAACAGATACAACAGTCTACAAAAGATCGTCATTGTTGGGAAGTATATTTTCATGTGTACAAATGTATACAATTGTTATTGAAGGCTTGTAATTTTTGTAGTAGAGATTTGTTTAATTGTGATATTATAGGTATGTTTAGAGTATAGTGAATTTTTGCAGACTGACTCTACCAAACACAATGAGTCGACCCATAAGAAACTGTATTTTGATAATATGTTTGTGGAATTTTATGTAGACAGTATATAAAATCTCAGGAAATGTATCTGATATTTTAAATAGGTTAGTTTGTTTTTGTAAGAGAGACTAATCAAGAAGGATTATGGATTTAAGGAATAGGTTAAAAAGTGTCCACAAGTAATCCGTGAGATCCCCTGGGACTGGGAAATTAGCTAGGATCACTTGGAGCGAAACTTGTAAGTGGTTTAGCATGTGTGAGATCAGTGTTGCTAATTGTTTATGTTGTTTGTTTCAAGGGTCTCATCCTCAAGTGCATCCTGACCACTGACATCATGCCCCTACGTGAAGAATGGAAGACACTGCTCAGATATTCCCCATTATGGAAGCTTACAGTGCAACTAAGCTGGATGACCAACCAATGTGTGAAATCGAGGAAGTGTGCCTTATCATCTTGGATACAATGATTATGTTGACCAGGCAACTCCTGATGGTTATCCTTAAAAACAGACAATGTCAATTTCTAAGAATAAAAGGGGAGAACAGTATGAATATTATATGGACTGTAGGGGCCTCTGGAGTCACGTCGTGGATGGGAGACCATATTGCTTTGTCTGCTGCCATTTTATCTGACTGCTTTTTGTGTTCTGAATGCATGCCATGTTGTGTGTTCTGAATGCATGATGTCAGTTTTGCTTCAAGTTATTTTAAAGTATTCTGCAAATGACTCAGTCCTTGGGAATTGCAAACTCCGGAATAATATGTTTGATTTTTACATAGATATATTGGTTGTAGAGAAGGGTTTTATTAGGCAGGGTAAGAGGAGCAATCAACAACAGATATTTAATTTAGTTTTGTGTCCTTTATGTGTTTTTGGGTCATCAGGTTGTGCCATTATGTAACATTATGTAACATATTTAGATAGTTATGTTAGGCCTTCCATATTTAAGAGAGAGATACTGTGAATTTTTTTTTTTTTTTAGATTGTAAGTCCAATATTTCTGCATAGCGAAACCAAGGTCTGCTCAGTCGTCAGAGGTCTAAACCTAATCTCAAAGGCTATTAAAGTTAAAGTTAATGTTAGATGTCAGTATTGTCCTGAGGCAGTCCGGTAAAACAGGAAAGCCATAGTCGGTTAGTAAAGCTTAAATATGGATGTGAAGAATTTTGATTCAATATGTTGTTTTAATTGATCAGACCACTCCAATTTTATCCAATGGTATTTAAATAATATAAGAGATGTGGACACAAATATCAAGTGAGCCACAGGTTTTGATTGGATATTCGAAATATGCTCGTGGTTAGGAGATAATTAAGTGTTTTTTTTTTAATAATAGAAATAATAGGTGTTTTTATATAATTGTGAGGTGTGATAAATGCATTATTGCAAAAGCTGTTAAACCAGCTCCAAAACTCCAATACCACACGTATTATTACATGACCTATGCTAGAGCTTCTCAACAGCAATATTAAGATTGTTCAGCAAGTGAACAAAAGAGTGTAACTGAAAGGGTTAAATTGATGTTGAGAAGCCCCCCTTGCTTGACCAAGTTCAGATAAAGGTCACAGTCCCTGAGGAAGTCAGATAAGACATAATGGTTTATTTAAGAATGTCTTAGACTACAAAAAGAGGAACTAATGTTGTAGCAAGTTTCAACTGTCTTTTCTGCTGACTGATTATATTGAGTTTTATTTTAGCTTTTCTGCCTAGTGACAATATATGTACCCATTGTCCACCCCCCCTTGTGACATGTATACGCCGCCTCTCATGTACTTGATGCTATGTTTGTGCAAAACCTATAACCAATCAATGTACAGGACAACGCCTAGATTTGTGTATAAATACCAATGTGTAATAAACTACATTCAGAGCTGAGGATAAAGAAACACGTGCCTCTGTGTATTTGTTTTCCGCCTTCACAGCTCTCCAGATCTGCTAACCTGTAAACACATCAACAGCCTTAGAAGTAACTGATCAAGGAGCAGAGACCGGCCGTTCCTTTCAATGTCCAAGAGGGACGGGTTCCTGTCAGGGAACATCGTATTGAGTGCTTTAAGTTTACCATCCATCAGGAGGTCACCAATTGCTATGGGATCCATCATGCTTGTCTGAAACTGTCCTGCGTGCATTCCCGGGAGGAATTCAGGGTTATGTCGGAGTGGGGTCTTAGGTGAAAGATGAGAGGTGAGTACACCCTTCTTGCTATGAACGTGTAGGATTGAGAGTGTCGCTGATATCAGTGGGTGTTGCGCCACTAACGACTTCATCTTAGAAGGTTGGAGCCATGGCAGCTCCCACAAAGGACAAGGAGCTGCCACCGCCTCAACCTCGATCCATAACTTATGCGGGGGGTGAAACCCCCACTCCAACACCCGTAAATGGTGAGATGCCTGATAATATCTCCGCATACATGGCAAACCCTCCAGGTTCCAGGGTAAGTGCAAATAGAAGCGGGGACAGTGGGCAGCCCTGTCTAGTTCCATTGGTGATGGGGAAGGAATCAGATAGCGCACCGTTGATTCAAATCCTGGCCGAGGGGCGGGAGTTCAGGGACATGACCCAAGCAATAACACGAGGGCCGAATCCAACCCGTCGTAGGACCGCTAAAAGGAACGACCAGTCCACGCGGTCAAATGCTTTCTCAGCGTCTGTTCATAGAAAAATAGTATCGATTTTTTCTAGAATTGGTGTGGTGCATCAGATTGATCGCTCGCATGGTACAATCCCTGGCCTTCCGTCCCAGGACAAATCCCGCTTGGTCCGGGTGGATCAAATCCAGCAAATAGCGTTGGATACGTGAGGCAAGGATTTTAGAGAATAGCTTAAAATCTGCACTGTTCTGGGTCTTTCCCCTATTTGGGTATTAGAGAAATTGTTGCTAATTGGGTATGCAGGTGTATCACCCCTCCCTCGAAAACTGATTGAAGCCGTCAACCATATGGGGGGCTAAGATACCAAAGTTTTTTTGTAATATCGCAGCGGGATACCATCAGGCCCCATTTTAGAATTGTGAAACCCTAGCTGCAGCTCAATCAATGAAATTGGGCATTCTATGGCTTCCGCATCCTCTAGAGAAAGGGTGCGGGACACGTGTTTGTTCAAATAATCTGATATCTGGTGTTTGCGGACAGCTGCGTGCGTCGGGTCATTTGTATTTAGGTTGATATTGTATAATTTAGTGTAAAAATTTACAAATTCTCTAGATATTTCTGTAGGGAGATGTCTGGGGGTCCCTTTAACGCCTCTGATTTTAGAGATATATGCTACCTGTCTGCTCTGGCTAAGTATTTGCCTGGCTTGTTACCATGTTCATAATATAGGGCCCTGAGTTTTGTAAAGTTACATTGGGCTTGTTGGTTGAGAATAGTGGTCATCTCCTTTCTTAACAGTAAAACAGTTGGAACTCAACTTCCCCAAGCTGTTCCTTATGGGTCCGCTCAAGAGTGGTGATCTGTGAAAACAGCCTGTTTGCTGTGTTGGCCTTTTTTCGTGCAGTGGCATGTGCTATAAAATGTCCCCTCAGGACACATTTGTGTGCTTCCCATACTGTCAGTAAGGAGGTCTCTGGTGTAAGATTTTCTCAAAAATAATCTTTCAACAGTGTATTAGTAGGTTCCTGCAATGTTGGGTCAGTTAGTAAGGCATTGTTAAGGCGCCATGTGCGTTGTGCCGGTTTCTCAAGAGTGAATTAATTTTTTATATATTTCTGGGTCCATATATTTAAGTTATGTTTCTGTTCAATATTTGGTATTTCTTTAATGAGATCTAAATATTTTCCATTATATAATTTTTTGAGATGTGCCCCCAGACTGATCATTTGTCCCCTAAACACTGCCCTGTGCACCTCCCATACAGTGGGCAGGGGTATCTCTGGAGTCAGATTTTCTGTGAAATACTGATCAATTATTTTTTTTATGTTATTCACATTTTAACTTGATTTCATCATTGATTCGTTAAATTTCCATTGTGTTTTCCTACAAGATAAAGATGGAATCCTCATATCTGGTGCATGATCACTCCACAACATTGGATCAATATTGATGTTCTTTTTTTCAAAAATACTTTTTTATTATTTTTTGTAAACATGAGAAAAAATACAATGACATTAGGTGGGGGAGTGAGGGATACAGAAAATAAAAAGGGTAGTTAGGGCAGAGGGGTTTGCAGTACAGAAATGGAAATAGAAAATAAAAAAAAAAACATCTGTAACAAAATATGATTAATAAAACAATACCAAAAATATTCGAGTATTATAATATGTAAGTGACTGATATTTAGTACAGATCTTAATAAAAAAAAAAGGGGGGGGGGTTTGGTAGGTGGCGGGGGGGGGGGAGAAAAGGTTTGCAGATTCCTAAGACACACTTAAGGTGCGGGTAAAATCTTCTGTAGTCGTGAGTTCCAGCCAATAGAACCAGGTATGTCTGTATCTCTCTTCCCATTTCCTTAACTCTTCTACTTTCAGTACCCATTCCTGGTAAGTTGGTGCAGTAGGAGATTTCCAATGCAGGGGAATCAGTAGTTTTGCGGCATTTAATAAATGTGGAACTATTGATTTTTTGTAGTGGGAGATTGTGCACTTTGTGTGGTGGAGAAGATAAGTGACAGGTGTGAAAGGAGGGTGATTAGTGGTTAAATCATTTATCGTGTTTCTGACTTTCTCCCAGAATGATTGTATGTGAGTGCATTTCCACCAGATGTGTATCATAGTTCCAACTTCCTTTCCACAGCGCCAGCAGGTATCTGGTATGTCAGGATTTATTTTATGCAGGAGGTAAGGTGTTTTGTACCAGAAAGTGAGTATTTTGTACGCATTTTCCTGTACAACATTGTACATAGAACATTTTTGGGTGAGTAGGAAAATCTTTTCCCATTGGCTATTTGTCAGGTGAGTATTAAGGGTTGTCTCCCATTTGTGAGTAATGGTTGGTAGGGATGCATCAGTTGAAAGGAACAGCTCTCTGTAGAGCGTGGAAATCCCATGTCTGAGTGGGTCTGTTCGAGTGCTGAGATGCTCTATGTGTGTGAGGTCTCTAGTTAGGTTATTTTGCTGTGGGATAGATTGCAGATAATGCTTGATTTGGGTATATCTGAGGATGGTGAGGAAATTGTGCGGTGAATTTGGAAGAATGGAGGATAATGGTTTGATGGAGGTTGCCCCCATGACTTCTCTCAAGTGTCCGTTGGGGGATAGATTGAAAATCGTTTCAATACCACCATCAATCCCAGGTGGGAAGGCTGGACTGTGTATGATCGGGGTGAGTGGAGAGGGATGTGTTGTAAGGTTATGTTTCTGACCCTGTGTGTGCCAGATATGTATTGTCGCCCTAGTCAGGGGATGCATTTTGGTTAGGACTTTTGCGTGTTGTGTTGGTAGCCAGGGAAGAAGGGCTAGCGGGGTCTTGAGTAAAGATGCCTCTAGGTCAATCTAGAGCTTAGTGTCTGGGTATGTCGTCCAGTCCACTATCCTGTGTAGATGGGTTGACACATTATACTTTTGAGGATCGGGTAGTGCAAGACCTCCTCGTGCCCTAGGGAGTGTTAGATATGCGTATTGTAATCTAGGGTGTTTGTCTCTCCAGACAAATTTGGTGATCACTTGCCTAAGGGCGTTGAAAAAATCAGGTGGTAGCCAGATTGGGACGGTTTGAAACAGATATAAGAGTCTGGGTAAAACATTCATTTTAATCGCATTAATCCTGCCATGCCATGTTAAAAAAATTGCTCCCCATTTCTTTAGATCCTCCCTGATGGACTGTATCATAGGTGTGAAATTAGCTTCCCGTAAATTAGCTAGATTGGTCGTCACCCACACCCCTAGGTATTTAAGTTTGTTAGAATTCCATTTGAAGGGAAAACTGTCCTTCAGTGCTAAGTATCGAGATCTAGTTAAAGTTACGTCCAGGATTTCTGATTTTTGTATATTGATTTTTTAATTAGATAGGGAGCCGTAAACTCTAAACTCTTTCATAAAAACTGGTAAAGAAATTTCTGGTTGTGTGATCATGAATAACAAGTCGTCTGCGTTTGCTGCAACCTTATGGTGGCACTTACGCGTTTGTAGTCGAGTAATGTCGGAGTTCTTGCAAATGAGTTCTAAAAAAGGGGATAGGGCGAAAAGCAGTGGAGAGAGCGGGCAGCCTTGTCTGGTACCGTTAGTAATCAGTAGAGGTTGGGATAGAGTCCCATTCACCTTGACCCTTGCTGTTGGTGTGTTATATAAGGCTTTGATCCATTTGATCATGCCCGTGCCGAGTCCCATGTGTTCCAGGGTCCCCCACAAGAAGGGCCACGCTACCCTGTAAGTGGGGAGTAGGGGATATGTACACGGCACAAGGTGCCCAAAGTAGGTAAGGTGCCTTTTTACTGCCCTACTTACAGAACCTTTGTTGGGTCCGAGGGAACAGTAAATTTTAGTGAAGGCACTAAATCCGGTGGGGGTACGTGTTCAACCTTACTCAAACAATATCTGGCAGCGTGTAAACAGTCAAAACTTTGCCTGTCCACTCGTTGGTCGATAAAACAATTATTAAAACTTTTAACAAACTGATTTCTGGGTGGGAGGGAGTCCCTCTCCCCGCCATAATCGGTACATCAAACAGATATCAGATACTTTAACAGAACATAGTGTAGAACTTAGTGTAGAGGAGTTATTTAAGAAAACATGTTATGTCTGCTGAATGGACAGTGCCTAAGTGGGATTAGTTACATAATTAGTTGTTGGTATGGGCCTTATTTCCACCTCTAGGAGCTAGGCTGTTTAGGGTGTATCATATTCCGGGGTTGCAGCATTGTGGTAATAAAAGACCACTCATGAAATCATATTTTCCTTTATCTTACCGGGTCTGCTTTTTGTTAGGGTGAGAGGTGAATATGTATATATATATATAAATTTCTGGGGGGGGGGGGGGGGGGGCTTGGGGTGAAGCGGGATTTCCCAATTTAAATATAGATATTACCATAGGGTTACACTTTGTACGATATTTCTGTGGCAGTGAGTTGCTTTATTCCTCTCGTTCCCGATGGGGGTCTCTTTGGGATGAGTGGTTTTGAGATGTCAACATACATGGTTTCGGTCTCTGAGCAAGGTTCTCTCTGGATCGTCGATCGCTTCTCATTCGGGGACCTAGGGGACCATTGCGTCCGGTCGGGTGTTTGAGATCCATCCAGTCTGTTATTGGTGTTTCGTGGAGGCCGAGTGCTCTGATGAACAGCGGGACGTCCTCGTGGCACCTGATTGAGAAGGATTCGGGCCCTTGTCACACGGTGAGTTGGAATGGGTGCCCCCACCTGTATGCTATACGCTTCTCCCTCAGCTGAGAGGTGATTGGGGCCAGTGCTTTGCGGCCTTGTAGCGTGTACCAGGATAGGTCTTGATAAAACTCAATTTGGTGGTTTTCAAATGTCCAAGTGCGCGCTTGTCTGGCAGCAGCCATAATTCGTTCTTTCAACCCATAGTTATGGAGGCAACAAATCACATCCCGTGGTGGACTATCTTCTGAGCCTCTGGGTCGTAGGGCTCTGTGTGCTCTGTCAATTTCGATTATAGTGTCTCTTGGGCAATCGAGCACCATGTTAAACAGTGAGGTAAGTATATTGTTTAGGTCGGCGGGATCTTCACCTTCCTTAATTCCTCGTTTGCGGATATTTTGTCTCCGGCCTCGGTTATCCATATCGTCCATCAACGATCTCATCTCTTTCAATGCTCGGGAGTGTGCCGTGACCGAGGTTCGGAGGCCTTGTGTGTCTATCGTGATCTGTGGCACCGTTGTCTCAATATGTTCCACACGTGCAGTGAGAAGTGAGACTGACTCCCTGGTTTGTGCTAGCTCATCTCTGATGGATTTGCGTACCTCTTCGATGAATGCACTGAAGTCGTCTTTTGTTGGCAGAGACTGGAACAGTTCTTTCAGGTCCTCTTTCGAGGCAGTAATCAGACCTGTCTGGTTCTGCGAGGGGAGGCCTTCCGGATGTTCCTCCATTTGTGAGTCACGGGAGTCCGCGTCTGAGGCCTCATTCAATTGGGACGCCAGGAGGGTAGGTGTAGCGAAGTATTCTCGTAAGGAAGAAGTCGGATGCATCAGCCGTTGTCTTGGGGTATCTTTCTCCTCGTTTGTGCGCTTTGGTTTACCCATTTTATTTTGTTCTGTGGGCTCTAATGGCGGGGAGTTGGCGGGAGCTCTCTCAACACGCAGCCATCTTCGAGCAAGGCAAACCACGCCCCCAATATTGATATTCTTAACTAAGTGTAAGTCCTTGTGTGATATAAATAAATAATCTATTTGTGAGTATCTCTTATGTGGTGGGGAGTAATATGTATATTCTCTTTTATTAGCATTAAATATTCTCCACACCTCAACTAGTTGTAATTTACCCAGATTTTTTAATGTATTTAATCCTCAAGTAACGCAATGTAGAGGACCCGGTTGAAGTATCGAATAATGGATTTTTAAAATATTTTCTTTGTATCAGTTTAAAATGAATACCAAACGTAAGAAAAATACACCCAACACATCAAATATCCAAAATTACATTACCTGCATCAATACATTTTTGATACATTTTTTCTTTTTTCCCCCCCTGTATAGAACATTTAACATACATGACAACATAAACCGCTTGCTGAGGGCCATAAATCATCACTTTGTTTATTTTTCATTAAGGGATAATCCGTGTTCTAATTGTAAATAGGACTACCAATTGTTCCGTCGTAACTGACTCGTTCTCTACCTTTCCTTTCCCTCTCTCCCCCCTCACACATATAAAACATATAACACAGACAATATAAAGATACTAGTTTTAAATTAGAAGTGTCCTTCATATATAGTTCAGTCCCCGGGGATAAATTAGAAAATTTCCATCATATATACAACATAACGGACAGCGGTCAGAGGAGCAATCTCTTAAGAGGGATTTGAGTCTTGGAGCTACAAAGGGCAGAATTGCCCAAGAGCTCCTGTCATGCCAAAGAATGAGTTGGCATTCATATAATTTGTTATGTTTATGTTGTAATAGCCTTTATTGTAGGCTTTGATCCACCACCAGGCCTAAGCCATAAAGTGTAACTAGCAGATCACCAGAGCTGGACTTCATGAGCTGGGTTCGTAAAAGGTAGTGGAGCATGTACTCTGACATTGGGTGAATCAGAGGACAACCAGAAAATATGAAATATGGGGAACAGTTGTATATATTGTGTGAGGGTCCAATATATATATATATATTCAGATTGTCCAGGTTGTATTCTTTTGTTTGGTACCAAACATGGCCAGTGAAATGTGTTACTGTCATGAGAACCAAGACTGAGTACTTTCCAAACTGTTGAAACATCCATGTTTGGTGTCTAAATACTCCTAAAAATATAAGGAATGTGATCCTAACTAAATTATGGTGTTATACAGTACAAGACACGTTTTGGTAAGCTTATTGTGTTTGGAGGTAACTATCCACACTAGTGCCCTGGACAGGTATGATGGAGTGGGCCATAAACTGTCAGGCCAAGCCCCTATGATCCAAAATGGTTTTGAAACAGCTAGGTGCTACTTGTATTTATTACACTACAACACTAAAAAAAAGGCAAAAAAACATATAAACATTGGGTATTTCTAAACTCAGGACCAATATTACAATCTAATTATCAGGTTTTTTTATTTGCTTTTGTAGCTTAGTAAAAGATTTTACAAATAAAAGTCAGGAAAAGTGTAATATTTTTTTTATACATTTTTCAACATATTTTTCTATTTTTTTCATAATAATATAAATGATATAAACAAAATAATGGCATCAAAAGAAAGCCCTTCTTGTCCTGAAAAAAAACAATATATCATATGTGTTGGTACAGCAAATAACAAATAATAAAATTACAGTTAAACACAAACACCTCAGTGTAAAAACAGCCACGGTCATTAACGCACAACATTCCAAAAACAGTCTGGTCATGAAGGGGTTGTATTAAGACATACACTAATGCTCACCAGGGGCAATTAACTGAATCCATTGATCCCAATCTTCATTCTTTTCCAGGGAGCCTGATAGAAATTTTGGAATTCCCTTTTCCATTCTCAGTTGATGCAGCAGTTGAGGTTTCACATGCTCCCAGGTGGGAGGGGAAGAAGACCTCCATTTTCTTGCTAAAGATATCTTAGCCGCCAACAGGACATGTATAATAAAATCTAGTTCTTGACTTAACTTTGGGAAAATTTAGATGTAATAAAAAGACTTCAGGCTTAAAAGGGACCTTCACCCCAACAAATTTCCAAAACCTCTGAATTGGTTTGCAGATATGAGCCATATTGCCAAGGTGTGTCTCACCACCAGCATTCTCTAGGTTGATCCGGGTACATTTTATTTATGTGTGCAGGTACAAGATAACACCAGTTTATGAGCTTGAACTGCAGTTCTACTAAGTTCAGACATCTTACTCTCTTATACACCTCTCTTATACAGCCTCTTTAGTTCTCAGTCTATACATAAAACTAACATACCCTTAACTTACTTTCTTTCTTTCTAGTCCAATTCAAAGTCCAAATTAATTCCCTTGGGATTTAGGGTTTGCATATAATATAGGAGGCAATAGATCTAGAAGGCTTCTCCAAAGGGAAGCATTCTGTATATATAATATGCAAACCCTAAACCCCAAGGGAATTAATTTGGACTTTGAATTAAAGGCATTTCCATAAACTATTTGCATAACTTTTTTCTCATGTAGGTGGTGGTATTTTTCCACATACATCCATATTATATATACTGTATATAGTTCTGTATATTTCACCGCTTAATGATCAGTCTTTATATCAGTCTTAATGATATGCACTTTATATAAGAGTTTTTTTATTTTTTCCATTTTAAATATTTTTAATATAATCTAATAAAATGTAATTATTTTATAGTATAATCATCACCTTTTTTATTCATGTTTTATTGTTAAATTGAGAATACTGATATGCTTTTACCAATGTATTTTGAGACTTTGTATATCTCTTAATGTATTCCTATATTCTTTATTCATTGTGATGTTGATGTATGTTTTTTAATTGAAAAGGCTGTTGGCCCTTTAAGGGAATCATTAGTTTTTTCCCTTTTCGTATTAAAAAAGAATTTGATTCTCATTCACTGCATATCCGAAATCAGCTACTCATTGAATTAGAGCCTTATGTACCGATTTTTTTGTTTTATGCATTTCGGATAAACAGTTTAGACGAATTACATGTGAAGTCCAGACCAGCCCCGAGGCGCACGGGATGCTGTTGTCTGAAAAGACTTGGTGCCTTATACGGATTTCATTGTGGACTAATTCCACAAAGGTTTTCATAATTGCTTGTTGTTCTTAACACTTTTTTAATACTTCTCTAAGTGGAATAAAACATTTTGTGTACCCCGCCTGGATCAAGAGTGATTGGCATACTCCCAAGACTGGAGGAGGTGATCCCTTACAGGGGGGCAAGTATTCAACTTCATATGCTGATTCAATGTTCCTAGGCTATTAGGGGCTGTACTTGTGAGTTCTTTTCCTGCAGCTATTGCTTGTTTTATTTTATTTTCAGTACATATTGCACTATTTGTATGTATTTTATTTTTACAGGTGTTTATCATACCAGAAAACTGCAATGTATTAAGTAACCTTGTATTCTTATTTTCACATTTTGCACAGATCCCGTTTCTTATCCTCTTAGACTACACAAGCATTGTATTATTTACACGTGTTTGTCACTATAAGGGTTGTTATATTTACATTTGCTTTGAAGTGTCTATGCACTGTTTGCCAGATTTTTTCCTCTTTTTTGCACATTTTTCACACAGTTTTGAAGCTGTCTGTTTGTTTTTAAGTCTGGCTACCGGATCTTACTAATACTAGTTGCATTTATTGAGTTGTCACCTATAGCATGATTTTTGCTCATCCTTTCCTTCACCACATAATATACAAGGCAGAGGCGTCGCTAGGGGTGGGCTACTGGGGCTAAAGCCCCAAGTCCCCCCTTCATAGCCCCGAATGGAGACTCCAGGGCTATAAATATATTTTAAAAAAAATCCCCCGGTGAGCTTTCCTCCGTCTGGGACATGGTCCCAGATTTGGAGGATTAACCTCACGCGGGGGTGAGGGCCAATCGGAAGGAGAGGCTGCTAAAGGGAGCTCGCTCCCTAGCCTCTCCTCCTGGCCATAGAGATCACAGCGCAATGGGTGCAAGCTCCGCCCCCGTTGTGCTGTGTCAGCTGCTTGCCGGATGTCAGGTGGACGGACATCCGGCAGAAGATCCTGGATGACGGACCAAGTGTAAGGTAAGTAAAAAAAAAAAAAAAGTGTGACTGTGTATGGGTGTCTAGGTGTGTGTGTGTGTGTGTCTGGGTATTACTGGTATCTGACTGGCACAAGATTCCTGGTATCTGACTGGCACACTATTACTGGGCTCTGACTGGCACACTATTACTGGGCACTGGCTGGCATAATATTCCTGGGTACTGACTGGCACAATATTACTGGGCTCTGACTGGCACACTATTACTGGGTACTGACTGGCACACTATTACTGGGCACTGACTGGCACACTATTACTGGGCACTGACTGGCATAATATTCCTGGTATCTGACTGGCACACTATTACTGGGCACTGACTGGCACAATATTACTGGGCTCTGACTGGCACACTATTACTGGGTTCTGACTGGCACAATATTACTGGGCTCTGACTGACACACTATTCCTGGGCTTTGAGTGGCACACTGTTACTGGGTTCTGACTGGCACAATATTCCTGGGCTCTGACTGGCACACTATTCCTGGGCTCTGACTGGCACAATATTCCTGTGCTCTGACTGGCACAATATTCCTGGGCTCTGACTGGCACAATACTACTGGTATCTGACTGGCACAATATTACTGGGCTCTGACTGGCACAATATTCCTGGTATCTGACTGGCACAATATTCCTGGGCTCTGACTGGCACAATATTACTGGTATCTGAGTGGCACACTATTACTGGGTTCTGACTGGCATACCATTACTGGGCTCTGACTGGCACAATATTCCTGGTATCTGAATGGACCAATATTCCTGGGCTCTGACTTGCATACTATTACTGGGCTCTGAGTGACACACTATTCCTGGTCTCTGACTGGCACAATATTCCTGGGCTCTGACTGGCACAATATTACTGGGCTCTGACTGGCACAATATTACTGAGCTCTGACTGGCACAATATTACTGGGCTCTGACTGGCACAATATTCCTGGGCTCTGACTGGCACAATATTACTGGTATCTGAGTGGCACACTATTACTGGGTTCTGACTGGCATACCATTACTGGGCTCTGACTGGCACAATATTCCTGATATCTGAATGGCACAATATTCCTGGGCTCTGACTGGCACAATATTACTGGGCACTGACTGGCACACTATTACTGGGCAGTGACTGGCACAATATTACTGGGCTCTGACTGGCACAATATTACTGGGCTCTGACTGGCACAATATTCCTGGGCTCTGACTGGCACAATATTACTGGTATCTGAGTGGCACACTATTACTGGGTTCTGACTGGCATACCATTACTGGGCTCTGACTGGCACAATATTCCTGATATCTGAATGGCACAATATTCCTGGGCTCTGACTGGCACAATATTACTGGGCACTGACTGGCACACTATTACTGGGCAGTGACTGGCACAATATTACTGGGCTCTGACTATTATGGAGCAGTTGTAAGCAGCGCTGTATTTGCCGCGAGACAAACAAGGCAAGTGCCTAGGGTGGCACTTTCCTTGTATGCCTTTAGTAGGGGCCGCACGAGAAGAAAAAAGAAAAACATTTTTTTTAAAAAGCCGCCCCTTTAAAAAAAAAAAATTGCGCTTGCCAGCAGAGACGGTGGTGAGTGGAGATCGGAAGATCCCCCCTCACCATCACTCTGCCTGCCAGAAGGCTGCACAGGGAGCCGAACAAGCAGCACAGAGAACCCTCCGTGCTGCCTAATTAGCTCCCCATGCAGTGTGACAGGGAAGTGCCGACAGTTCACGTGACGCGCGCTGGGTCACGTGACCTCTCTGCACACCTGCCGGGGAGCCAAACAGGCAGCATGGAGAACACTAGCATATTATTGGGCAAATTGGCTGGAGAATATTAATGGCAAATATTACTGGCATATTATTGGCAAAATTGGCTGGGGCAAATTAATGGCAAATAACGGCATACTATTGGGCAAATTAGCTGTGGCTTATTAATGGCAAATAATACTGGCATATTGTTGGGCAAATTTGCTGGGGAATATTAATGGCAAATAATACTGGCATATTACTGGGCAAATTGGCTGGGCAATATTAATGGCAAATAATACTGGCAATGTGTATGTGATGGGATGATGGAGGCATGTAAATGGGGTGATGGGGCAGGTCCTTGGTGTGCAATGTGGGTTATGGGTAATGTCCTGGGTGTGCATCGTGGGTGGGGGGGTGCCCAAATTTTGTCTGCCTAGGGCAGCATAGAACCAAGATACACCACTGGTTGTAAGTGACTTACAAGTGAGCTGAAGTAAGATGAGCAATTTATCTTACCCATGTAACAATGAATCGTGGTGGGTTTCTCCTGCTAACTCTCTTGGCCCTGCATAATGCATTGTAAAGTCTCCTTACAGGGGAAACGCACCAGAGTTGGCCTTTTATAATACATAGTGTAAGGTAGTGAAAATAAACGTACCGTGATTCGTACGAAGAGGTAGGGATCCCAATTGAAGATATTGACTGTTCTTGCCTGGCACCACCGATACCGAGGGCTACAGGGTAGGTAGACGTCAATAGATGGCAGCAGGCACGAATGTCTGAGGAAGAGTTGGAGATGTGCTTGTGCCGTATAGAGTAGTCGAGGTACAGTCCGAGTCGGGGAGCCAGAAATGATGCAAGGTCAGAAAGTACAAGCCAGGTTCAGGGGTTCCAGAGCACAGGATGGTCAAATAACAGTAGCTGGGTCAGGGAGATCAGAGGTCAGCAGAGTCCAGGAGAAAGCCGAAATATCAGGGCAAAAACAGGGGGATAATCCAATAACAAGCCAGGTCAGAAGTCCAGTAGAGCAGAAAAGCAAATAATCACTGAAGGATCAAAACAAAGAAGCTAAGAGCAATCCACGCAGAGATAGCTTGAACAATAATCAAGCAAGTTTGAATTGCGCGCGCTATGGTTTTAAAGGGCTTAGATCCGCCCCCTTGACGTACGCGACGCACGTCTCACTGCCCGTCGCCATAGTGATGACCGAGACAGAAGAGAAAGAGTTTCTCGTTGTGCACGCGTCCGTCTCCAGTGTCGGGTGCGTTCTGAAGAGGATACCCGACGGTGAGAAGATCCGGAGTTGCTGACAGCCACGTCGTGAGGGACCCGGCACAGGACAGAGGTGCGGATCTTACACATAGTTAAGTCATCTCACCTACAAATCTCTTTTCCTATTGGGAACCATTCACTAAAAGTCTGCATGCATACAGACTCTATGGAGGAGCCTTCCCTAGGTGTCTAATTAGGATTTATACAATATTCCTCTCTTTCTTTGAATATCTGCCTTAACACTTTTAACACTTTTAACACTTCACCAGGCGGTGATGCTATCAAATACAGTAGATGCCTTCAAAAAGGGCTTGGATATTTGTTTAGAAAAATAGCTGATACTGGCCTAACCTATCAATAATAGAAAAACTAATATTTTAGAGCTTCTTTATCCAACGAGAATTCTGATTTTCTTTTGGAGTCAAGAATGAGTGTGCCCCCTAAGCAACAAAATTCAAAATAGCTATTTTTCAAGTTGTTTGGATGACAATTTAGCAATGTCAAGAGATTAATCATTTCTGCATGTTTGCACTGTATATTAGTAAGTACCTATTATAGCTTGTTTACTCTACGTATCCAAGAAATTACATTTTTCTGTCTGGATTTAATATGGTAACTGTAAACCTATCTCATTGGAGTTCAACTGTTTTATAAATTCCTCAGAAAGTTATCTACAACTGTCCAAATAAATATTTCAATACCTCTCTTCTAGAGTTCACCGTGTTGAAAATATTTCTCTAACGTTTTTGATTTTTCAATATCCTCCTCCTATTTGCCAATGAACAGATTCGCCTATGTAGGGGAACAGATTGTCACCATCGCTGTGCCCCTAATTTAATGGTAAAGCTTATTCCGAAACCATAAATAATAATATTTTAACACAACATTTAGTAGCAATAAAATAATTGCAATCTGTTCTACAAAGAGGGAAGAATCCTTAGTTATATTTATATATTATAACATGTTTACTGGTCATTATTAGTGCTTTGTGAGGAATACTACTAAGTAGTGTCTCTACATTTAAACAGCTTTATAGGACAGGATCAGAAAACAATATTTTTTCCAGTATCTTCAATGTCTCTTTAGTATTTTTCAAATATGATGGGAGCTTTTCAACATGATGTCTAAGAAGTTTATCAATGAAGATGCTTACTTTTTTTGTAAAATTGGTCTATCAGGAGAATGTTTTACTTCCTTATGGATATTTAGGCACAATTTATTTATAGAAAAATTAATACTGCCTCTGTGACGCACATTGAGCACACATATATCCATAAATATTTCACCCAAAGTTTTAGTAGTTTAAAAAAGTATGCTGTGGCTCTGAAACTCAACAAACATGGGTATCAAAAGATTGCTAAAAAGACTGGAAAGTTCTGGTCCACCAGTGGAGTACTCTTGCTAATGCTTCACCATAGGGTAGTAAAAGAAAATGGGAGCCGGAACAGGCACAAAAATAGCGTGCCCTATAGGAGAATTCATATTCATGAGGGGCATCTCTCAATTAACATATCAGACTGGTAGCACCCATCAGCGCAGTACAGATCCAAAATGCCTACAGCTGGTGTCCCTCTAAGTGCAGCAAGCCAGGAAACCATGTCTGGCATACCCTGAATAACCCAAGTAGTTCAGTCATAACATCCAAATTGTTTCCTAAGTTTCTATGTGTGTGGTATGAGTAGCAAAGATCTGGTCTCAATGACCTTGATGCTACATTACACTAGATATTTAATCTCACAAAACAATACATTATGCAGGGACAAATCTTCTGAGTACTTCCTGAAACAAGAGATCAATGGGTTAGGCTCTACAGAATGCTACTTAAGTCAGTGAGATGTAATGCTGATCTCATAAGGCACCACACCTGTAGTGAATTGCTCACATAGCAACAACAGCATTACAATATGCAAATAGAGTCAGGAAAGAGGCACTTTAAACAAACCAATTATTTAGATTTTTAAAGTAATTGTTCTTGGCTACTTTTTGTCTGCCTTTTAGTGGCACTCCTGTTCAATTATATGGTATGCCACCCGTAGGATTGTGTGCAGGGTATGGCAGTGGTGGAGGGAGTACTTAGTTGTGTGGCCAGGGATTCTGTGACGCTGCACCTCTGTCAAATTAATCTTCAGTATCCTGGCTGGTGTGTGTTCCTGATGCACAGTCCTGTGTGGACATTCTTCCCATGTAGTAGCCTAACCATTCTCACCATGACTCTCCTGACTTTCTCTCTCACTTATACTAGCAGGGCTGGCCTTAATTGTTCCAATGCAATGGCAGGCCTCCCCCGTGGTTCCCCCCCATGCCTGTCTCTTTCCTCTCCCTTCCATGTATTTGTCTCTCCCTTCCCATGTTTGTCCCTTTCCTCTTCCTTGCCATGTCTGTCTCCATATCTGTTCTCTCTCTCCCTCTCCTCCCCATATCTGTTCTCTCTCTCCCCCCTCCTCCCCATATCTGTTCTCTCCCCCCCCCTCCTCCCCATATCTGTTCTCTCTCCCCCTCCTTCCCATATGTGTTCTCTCTTCCTCTCCTCCCTCTATCTGTTCTCTCTCTCTCCCCCTCCATTCTCTCCCCCCCTGTTCTCTTTTCTCTCCCCTCCTGTTCTCGTCTCTCTCTCCTCCCCCTTGCTCTGTTCTCTCTCACCCCCCTTCCTCTGTTTCCTCCCCCTCCCATTGTTTCTTACGGGGGCGGGGGCGGAGCCCATCGGGTGTGCTGCTTCACAGGGAGGGGATGAGATACACCTCTCACCCAGTAAGCTCCACCCCTCCCCAGATCCAGCAGTGCTGCCTAGTAGAGGGCTAGTGAGGTGGATCTTTTGATCTCCCCATCCAGTGCCTCTAATGCAAACTTTTTTCTTAGTGGTGCCCCCTGGGGTGTTGTGCCCTGAGCGCTCACACAAGTCGCACACCCATAAGGCCGGCACTGTTTACTAGGTCCTCTCCCCTTCCTTTTGCCTTCTGATAATTGCCTCCTCTGCCCCCCAACCCACCTCCTCCTTACTCCACAACAAAACCTTCTGTCTACCTCCTTTCCACTCTGAGCCATCTACAACTCCAGAAAAAAATGTGCAGTAATATGTGCACTGTATAATCTCATTGCTCTCTCAACATTCCCTCAACGCCGTCATCTGCTGATAACATGTAGTGATTTCCCTTGGCTTTTAGAGTGGAGTTCCAGAATGCATTGTGGGCCTGTATGTAACATAGTAAAATAGTAACATAGTAATTTAGGTTGAAAAAAGACACAAGTCTATGTGGTTTCTAATTGGCTAAGAGCAGCCTTTTTTATGGTATCTGGATGCAGAACTGTTTATTAACTTAACTAGGTCCTCTCAGTTGATTCCATGCAAAAACCGGGAGATCATAGTGTAGTATTTATTTAACAAAGTATGCCCCTGTACCCCAATGGGATACTTACAGAAAGCTGGAGTAAAAACGCCAAACAAAATATAGGGTAGGAGAGGTTGTTAGAGCCTGATGTCCACTGTTGCCATGTAGTGCTGCTCCATCAACTGGCAGCTCTATGATCTTTCCTTTTCCAAATACTAAGGTGCAATATATTTTGAACTGTGCACCAATGATGTACCATTTAATAGGCAGTTCTTATAAAGCAAAATGTGTTCTTCAGTCTCATTAAAGCTGATTTTTGGATTTAGTACCTATTTATTATTGTTAATCTATGCTACCTTCTATATAACATGGGCTCCCCAATAGTGGTGACTTTATGAACCAGTATTGGGGATATTGTGATTAAACAGAATAATAAAACGTGAAATGCGTAAGGTGTGGTCTTTTTCCCCTGACACATTGTTTGTACCATTGTTTGGTTTGATCTGCACATATTAACCCCTTAGTGACAAGACATTTTCACCTTGACTTTCCCTTGGTGATAATGGCTGTTTTGACATTTCTGGGGTGTTAGAAACATAGAAACATAGAATGTGTTGGCAGATAAGAACCATTTGGTCCATCTAGTCTGCCCAATTTTTTTGAATACTTTTATTAGTCCCCCGTTCCCGGTCTTATAGCTAGGATAGCCATGTGTCTATCCCACGCATGCTTAAAATCCTTGACTGTGTTTACCTCTACCACTTCTGCTGGAAGGCTATTCCATACATCCAATACCCTCTCAGTAAATTAATACTTCCTGATATTACTTTTAAATCATTGCCCCTCTAATTTAAGACTATGTCCTCTAGTTGTGGTAGTTTTTCTTCTTTTAAATATACTCTCTTCCTTTACTGTGTTGATTCCCTTTATGTATTTAAATGTTTCTATCATATCCCCCCTGTTACGTCTTTCCTCCAAGCTATACATGTTAAGATGCTTTAACCTTTCCTGGTAAGTTTTATCCTTCAACCCATGAACCAGTTTAGTAGCCCCTCTCTGAACTCTCTCCAAAGTATCAATATCCTTCTGGAGATACGGTCTCCATTACTGCGTACAATAAAAGTGAGGTCTCACCAGTGCTCTGTACAATGGCATGAGCACTTCCCTCTTCCTACTGCTAATACCTCTCCTTATGCAACCAAGCATTCTGCTAGCATTTCCTGCTGATCTATTGCATTGCCTACCTACCTTTAAGTCCTCTGAAATTATTACTCCTAAATCCCTTTCCTCAGATGTTGAGGTTAGGACTGTACCAAATAGTCTATATTCTGCTTTTGGGTTTTTACGCCCAAGGTGCATAATCTTGCATTTGTCCACATTAAATGTCAGTTGGCACTGCTCTGACCATTTTTCTAGTTTAGCTAAATCATTTGCCATTTGGCTTATCCCTCCATGAATATCAACTCTGCTGCAAATCTTTGTATCATCAGCAAAAAGACATACTTTGCCAACAAGACCTTCTTCAATATCGCTAATAAAAATATTAAAGAGAATGGGTCCAAGTACAGATCCCTGAGGTACCCCACTAGTAACAAGACCTTGCATCGAATATACCCCATTGACTACAACCCTCTGTTGCCTGTCTAATCCATTCAACAATATTGAAATCCAAACTTAAAGATTTAAGTTTATTGAAAAGCCTTCTATGTGCGACAGTGTCAAAAGCCTTACTGAAATCTAGGTAAGCAATGTCTACTGCACCACCCTGATCTATTATTTTAGTCACCCAATCAAAAAAATCAATAAAATTAGTTTGGCATGATCTCCCTGAAGTAAACCCATGTTGTCTCTGATCTTGAAATCCAAGTGACTTTAGATGTTCAACAATCCTATTCTTTAACAATGTTTCCATTATTTTCCCCACTACTGAAATATGACTTACTTGTCTATAGTTGTCCGCCTCCTCCCTACTACCTTTCTTGTGAATGGGCACAACATTTGCTAATTTCCAATCTTCTGCAACTACTCCCATTAACAATGATTGGTTAAATAAATCTGTTAACGGTTTTGCTAGTACACCACTAAGTTCTTTTAATAACTTTGGATGTATCCCATCAGGTCCCATCGACTTATTTGTCTTTACTTTAGACAGCTGAAGTAAAACCTCAGTAAACTTACATGCATCAAAAGACTCATTAGTCTTTTTCCCTAAATGAGGTACCTTACCCTCATTTTCATTTGTAAAAACTGAACAATAATATTCATTAAGACAGTCTGCTAAGCCTTTATCCTCTTCTACATAGCATCCTTCTTTTGTTTTTAATCTAACTAATCCTTGTTTTACTTCCCTTTTCTCATTTATGTATCTAAAAAATGTTTTATCCCCCTTTTTCACTGACTGGGCTATAGTCTCTTCTGCTTGTGCTTTGGAAGCTCTTATAGCTTCCTTTGCCTCCTTCTGCCTACTCTTATAGATCTTTCTATCTTCCTCACACTGAGTATTTTTCTAATTACTAAATGCTAGCTTTTTGTTTTTTACTATTTTGGCCACCTCTGCAGAGTACCACAGTGGTTTCTTCAATTTTTTGCTCTTACTGACAAGCCTAATGCAATTTTCTGTTGCCTTCAGTAGTGCAACTTTTAGATACTCCAATTTATTTAAATTGCTCCAGTCGGATAATGACTCCTTTACACATAATCTAATTTTAGAAAAGTCTGTTTTTCTAAAATCTAAAACTTTTGTTTTTGTGTGGTGTGACTGCGTCACTGTTCTTATATTAAACCACACTGACTGGTGATCACTAGATCCTAAACTTTCACCTACAGTAATATCTGATAACAAATCTCCATTTGTGAACACTAAATCTAGTATGGCCTGCTTTCGAGTTGGCTCCTCCACTACTTGCTTTAGAGATAATCCCAGTAGGGAGTTTAGGATATGCGTACTCCTGGCGCAAGTAGCTATTTTGTATTTCCAGTTAACATCAGGAAGATTAAAGTCACCCATGATGATTACTTCCCCGTTCATTGTCATTTTAGCTATTTCCTCGACTAGTAGATTATCTAACTCCTCTATTTGTCCAGGGGGCCTATAAACCCCACCTACCCGAGTTACCATATGATTACCAAATTCTAATGTAACCCAAACTGACTCTATGTTCGCCTCAATAACTTGTATTACGTTACATTTTAATCTATCCCTCACATACAGGCCCACCCCTCCCCCTTTTTTTTACCTGTGTTTGTGTTTAGCTGCAATTTTCTTCTTTCTCACATACTGTACCCACACAAATTATGTTGTTTTTATCGTCATAAGAATGGCTTTCATTAGATACCATTATGTTCATCATATCTTATAATTTACTACAAAAAAAATCATAAGATATGACGATACATTTTTTAAAAATCCACTCTTTCTAACTTTGACCTAAAATATAATTCACACAAATACAATCATTAAAAAAAAAACATCTAAATAGTTTCTAAATGTTGTCCCGAGTTCAGAAATGTGCATGTTTCCATATTTTCAGTATTTTTTTGCGAGTTATGGGGCAAAAACCAAAAATAGTGTTTTTTTCCTATATTGACCTTTTGACCCCAACCCAAACCCAAAATTTAACCCTAACACTACATTTAACCCCAACTCTAACTCTTATGCTATCCCTTAATATATTTTAATTTTAATTTTAACCCTATCCCTTATGCTAAAAATTATTTAATTTTAACCCTATAGGCTAATCTAACTATATAACCTGTTTTAAGCTAATTAAATATTTTTATATATATTGCTATGCTGCTTGGCTACCTCTAGGGGCAGTCAAGCTGCATATTCAGAGTGACGGAAGGCAATAGACCAGCACCGTTAAATCGTTGATCGCGAAAACCGTTTGATTCACCGCAGGACGTGCCTGACACGTCCATTGTCGCGAAGGGGTTAAATCACCTTCTTTTTTGCATTAATTGGATTGTGGAGTGCACATCACTTTGTTCCTGACTTTATGAACCAACCTTGTGTGATGGATGGTGCACAGCACTTGTTTTGGCAATATATATAATAGCAATATATGCTATTTGTGTTAACTAACCAAAACATAAAATGTATGTAACATGTGCAACAATTTAAAAAACACATTCAATGTAAAGACACAAAATATCTGCATAAATGAAATTTTCCTGGTTTATTGGAAACAAATATTACAAACATTACTGTTAAATAATAACAATAAAACATCTACTAATGTTATATGAAAAGAACAGCATTTAAGGGAGCATAGTATAGCACAAATTATATGGTTTTGACGAGAAAGTACATGGTTATGGAGATAAGGTACAATTAATGTAGCATTAATTAAAAACACATAGTATGTCAAATGAAGATCATGATTATGATATATGCTTCCATTCACATGGTTGTACTATTCATAGCATTTGCATTGATATTTGCATTGTTTGCATAATTTTCCAATCAAATCTGTTTACAATGGCCTATTATAGCTGCTCTCTGAACAGTAAACTGCGACCAATGCACAAACAAAAGAAAGAATCAGGCCAAAATACCGTATTTGCTCGATTATAAGATGACCCTGATTATAAGACGACCCCCCAAAATTTGGATATTCCTTTAGGAAAAAAACTAAAAGCCTGAATATAAGACTACCATATAGGAAAAAAGTTCAACTTGTATATATTCACATGTAAATAGCTTTTTTAATAAAAAATGATATCTAAAAATGCATTTCTTGTTTTTATTTCCTTTTATGTGCCAATGCTGCCTCTCTCTTTCCCTTGCCCCCAGCTTTGTCTCTCTCCCCCCTCACCTCTGTCTCTTCTCCCCCTTGTTTCTCTCTGCCCCCCCCCTTCCCATTGTTACTCTGTGCCCCCCCTCCCCTTGTCTCTCTCTTCCCCCCTCCCTCCCCTTGTCTCTCTCTTCCCCCCTCCCCTTGTTTCTCTCTGCCCCCCTCCCTCCCCTTGTTGCTCTGTCCCCCCCCCCCTCTGCCCCCCTCCCTCCCCTTGTTGCTCTGTCCCCCCCCCTCCCCCTCTGCCCTCCCCCTGTATCTCTGCTCCCTCCCTCCTCCTGTCTCTCTGCCCCCTCCCTCCCCCTCACCTGTAACTCGTTCCCTGGTGGCTAGTGGGGGCAGCCGGGGGATGTCTGCACTATACGTGCAGACATCCTCCATGCTGCCCGACACGGCAGTCTATTATGACGGACAGCTGGTCCATCATAATAGACAGCCGTGACGGGTAGCATGGAGGATGTCTGCACGTATCGTGCAGACATCCCCCAGTTGCCTGATTCTCCCTGGTGGCTAGCGGGGATGCAGAGGATGTCTGCGCGATGACTTTTATGACGAAGCCATCGCGCAGACATCCCCTGCTGTTAGAGAGGGGGATCCAGGTCCCCTGCAGCTATGCTGGGGACCTGGATCCCTGTTTTATAATCTGACCTCAATTTGAGGTCAGATTATAAGACGACCTCGATTATAAAAAAAAACCTCGTCTTATAATCGAGCAAATACGGTAGTTGGAAAACTTCCACATTTAAAATTGTTTGTGTATAGGGCGCGAGATTCTGATGGCAGATAAAAATAGTATATAATATTATCGGTCATGCAGTATGCTTATAAGTTCGAAATGTCCAGTGTTTGCACAACTTAATTATTATTTGATATCTTTACATTAAACATAATTTTAAAAAATTGACAGAAGATCTTGTTAATTTTTCTATTAAAAATCCCAGGAATTTAAGATTATAACCAAGATAACTCCCCATGAGCAAAGCCAGTTGTGTATGAATCTCCATGAATAAATTTTTTTCCCTGAGGAGTTCATTCAGGTAGCTCCAAAATAGCCCCGATTTAACAGTAAAAAAATATTTAAAAGTGCTAAATTTACAAAAATATATGTCACAATAGCATATTTAAAAAGATTATTGATGTCTGGATGTTTTTTAAATATTTTATTTTGGCATAAACGGTACAAAACAGATCAGTCAACCTGTTATTTATATCCCCTTAGTGACATGACTTTTTTGGCTTGTCCGACGCTTGGTGACATGGGCTGTTTTAACATTTCTGAGGTGTTTGTGTTTTGCTGTAATTTATTTCTGTCTCATTTAGTGTACCCGCACAAACTATATATTGTTTTTATCGTTATAAGAAGGGCTTTCTTTTGATACCATTATTTTGATAATAGCATATAATTTGATGTAAAAAAAATAATAAAATATGGCAAAAAAATTGAAAAAATACTTTTTTTATGACTTTTATTTGAAAAATCGTATACTCATGTACAAGAGACAACAAAAAAACACTGCTAAAAAGTTTCTAATATATGTCCTGAGTTCAGAAATAGCCCATGTTTTTGTGCTTTTTTATTCATGTTACAGGGCCAGAACTATAAGTGGTGCAAAGCTATTTTAAAATCCTTTCTTTCAAAATTAGCGATAGTGACATTGTAACACTGATTTCTGTACTAAATCCATGAATGACCCCCAACATGTACATATTTTTGAAAACTAGACAACTCAGGGCATTTAACTTGGGGTATTTTGACACATTTCATGTAGCCATTTTACCACCAATCTATGCCAAAGTTTGCAGCAAAAAATCTTTTTTTTTAATTTTTCACATAGATTGCAATTTAGGTAAACATTACCTTAAAATGTGAAGGGATATTTCCAAATAACACCTCAATATGTGTTCAGCAACATCTCCTGAGTACAGGGATACCACCCATGCATAGGTTTGTTGGTTTGTTTTGGGGCTAAAAGGCCACATTTAGGGGGTGCGCATTTTGGTTTTCCAACTTGGAATTCTGACATGCAGAAAACTTGTGCCCATGTCCCATTTGGGACATTTTTGAAGCCAGAAAGTGTATTCTACCCCACAAAACCATATATATTTTTAAACTAGACACCCTAGGGTATTTCAAATGGTAGTATTTTAACACTTTCCATGCACTAATTATACTACCAGCCCATGTCAATGTTTTGGGTAGTAATTTTTTTTCACATACATTGTACTTTGTGCATGAATTCACAGATCCTGTTATATGTCAGTGCCAAACAACACCTCAATATGTGTTCAGCAACATCTCCTGAGTACAGGGATACCCCCCATGTATAGGTTGGTTAGGTTATTTGGGGGTTAAAAGGCCACATTTGAGAGGTGCGCTTTTTGGTTTTCCAACTTGGAATTCTGACGTGCAGAAAACCTGCTCCCATGTCCCATTTGGGACATTTTTGAAGCCAAAAAGTGTATTCTATCCCACAAAACCATATATTTTTGAAAACTAGACACCCTAGGGTATTTCAAATGGTAGTATTTTAACACTTTCCATGCACTAATTATACTACCAGCCTATGTCAATGTTATGGATAGTAATTTTTTTCACATACATAGTACTTTGGGCATGAATTCACAGATCCTGTTATATGTCAGTGCCAAACAACACCTCAATATGTGTTTAGCAACATCTCCTGAGTACAGGGATACCACCCATGTATAGGTTGGTTAGGTTATTTGGGGGTTAAAAGGCCACATTTGAGAGGTGCGCTTTTTGGTTTTCCAACTTGGAATTCTGACGTGCAGAAAACCTGCGCCGATGTCCCATTTGGGACATTTTTGAAGCCAAAAAGTGTATTCTATCCCACAAAACCATATATTTTTGAAAACTAGACACCCTAGGGTATTTCAAATGGTAGTATTTTAACACTTTCCATGCACTAATTCTACCACCAGCCTATGTCAATGTTATGGATAGTAATTTGTTTTTCACATTCATTGTACATCGGGCATGAATTCATAGATCCTATTATGTGTCAGTGCCAAACAACACCTTAATATGTGTTCAGCAACATCTCCTGAGTACAGGGATACCACCCATGTGTAGGTTAGTTAGATTATTTGGGGGCTAAAAGGCCATGTTTAGGGGGGGTGCATTTCCAACTTGGAATTTTGACATGTAGTCAGCCTGCGCCCATGTTCCATTTGGGACACTTTTGAAGCCTGTCAAAGTATTTTACCCCATAAAACCATATATTTTGGAAAACTAGACATCCTAGGGTTTTTAAAATTGTGGTATTTTAACACTTTCCAAGTGCTAATTCTACCACCAACCTATGTCAAAGGGTTGGGATGTCATTTTTTCCCCACACACATTGTAGCTCAGGCAGGAATTTTCAGATTCTGGTATTTGCCACTGCCAACCAACACCTCAATATGTGTTCAGCAACATCTCCTGAGTACAGGGATACCCCCCATGCATAGGTTTGTTGGTTTGTATTGGGTATAAAATTCCACATTTAGGGGGTGCGCAATTCCAACCTGGAATTTTGACATGTAGTCAGCCTGCGCCCATGTTCCATTTGGAACATTTTTGAAGCCGTCCAATGAATTTTACCCCATCAAACCATATATTTTTGGAAAATAGACATCCTAAGGTATTTCAAATGGTGGTATTTTAATACTGTATAGGTACTAATTCTACCACCAGCCTTTGTAAAAGTTTGTGGTAGTACTTTTTTGGGAGGTTTTTTTCCACATGCATTGTACTTCAGGCATGAATTCACAGATTCTGGTATATGTCACTGCCAAACAACAACCCAATATGTGTTCAGCAACATCTCCCGAGTACAGGGATAGCACCCATGCATAGGTTTGTTTTTGGCTAGAAGGCAACATTTGTGAGATGCGCATCTCAAAATTCCAACTTGGAATTTTGACATGTAGTCAACCTGCGTCCGTGTCCTTTATGGGATATATCTTTGAAGCCAGCCAATGTAATTTACCCCCACCAAACCATATATTTTTTTATCGGTAGACCCCCATCACCACTTGTGGCAAGGGCTCAGCAGCCACCGATACATCGCTAGATGATGTATCAGAAAGCTGAATAGGGTCAAAATCGAACCCTGAGTCCGCGGCCTCAGAATCAGTGCGTAAGCAGTGATCTCGAGCAAAGAAGGGGTTAATAGCTCTTAGAAGAGCCTATCTAGTACTGTAATACATTACAGTACAAAGAAATTAATCCATAAAACAGTGCAGACAGAAAAACATACTGTTGCTGTGCAAGATTACTGCTTACACAGTGATGAATGGCAGGGAAGGGGTTAATACACAGTGAAAGACTTTCATAAAACCTGACAATTTTATAAAATGTTATTTTATATCACTTATACTGATCTGTCTCTTTCCGTCACAAAAATGTAAGTGAGGAGAGGGAGGCAGATCAATATTTGTGAATATTGATCCGACCAATTTTGATCTGACCAGGGCGAATGGTGAGCTTAATTGAGAAATCACCAAACCGCCTTTGCCACTAATTCGCTGTTACTGATCGCTATGCGCTCAGGCAGCTTAAAAAAAAAAAATTCAAATATTTTTACTTTACATGTAATCCCCTAGCGGCTTTGGCGTCAATATCATTGCGTAAGCAGTGATCGACGGCAAAGAAGGGGTTAATAACTCTTAGAAGAGCCTTTTTAGTACTGTAATAAATTACAGTACAAAAAAAATTAACCCCTAAAAAATGCACAAACGGCAAAAATAAATGCGCTGATGTGCACGATCACTGCTTATGCAAGATCAGTGGCAGGGAAGGGGTTAAACGCAGGGAATTGCTTTAATAAATTTTTTTTTATTGTTTTAATATTTGTGTTTTGTGTGTTTATTGTTTTTTTTTTACTTTTAGAACTTTGATCTGTCTCTCTCCCTCACTAAAAAAATGTGAGGAGAGGGAGGCAGATCATAACTGGTCAGATCAATATAGGGTTAATATTGATCTGACCAGTTAGTGGGGATGTTCAGCAGAACATCCCCACTGCCTGTCAGTGTGCCTGGCAGTCACTGATTGCCTCTGTGAAGAGGCAATCGTGTGACAGCCAGAGAGCACAGGAAGCAGGTACTTCCTGCCTCCTGTGCTCTTGCCCTTAGAAGGGCAGCGCCATCTTGGTCACTCAGTGACCAAGATCGTGCATTTTTTTTTTGTGTTTCTGATTGCCTCGACTTGCGAGGCAATCAGGAACACTTTCTGAGCATAGGAAGCGAAAAATTCGCTTCCTATGCTCATTTTTTAATGCCCGTCGTTTTAAAGGCACTGTGCCTTTAAAACCGGCATTTCGATCGCTCTCCAGAGCGATCGAAATGCCGACGGGCATTTTTTTTAGTATTGTACGATGCTTCCACACGGAAGCATCGTTACAATGCCGCTTGAGCACTGAAAGCGGAAAAACTCCGCTTTCAGTGCTCGTTTTGACACAGGACGGACTAGGTCCGTCCTGTGTCACTAACGCTTCGCCACACAGGACGGACCTAGTCCGTCCTGTGTCGCGAAGGGGTTAATGTTATTTATAAAAACACATATTTATCCCATACACCAATTAGTAACCTCAATAAAGTTAGGGAATCCACACGTATGATTATGAATATACATTTACATATATTTTATCACACACTGACATAACAGCTTGTGTAAAAACAATAACATTGATGTCATCTAACCCATTATATATTGTTGTCATCACCATAATAATGGTTTTCTTAAAATACCATATCATATCATTTTCTATTTAAAAAAATCATAAAATATAATGAAAACCTGCTAAATAGATTCTAATTTTGTCCTGAGTTTAGAAATAGCCAATGTTTAAACATGTTTCTGTTGTTTTTGGTAGTTATAGGGCAATAACTAAAAGTAGCATTTTTCCCCTAACCATTTTCTGCTACAGTAACCTTTTGACCTCAACCCTAATCATAATTCCTGCCCTTACCCTGGATCTAAGCTAACTTAGCCTATATTTGTTTTACTGTAATGTTGCTAACTGCCTCAAGCAACAGAGTGATGGAAGTGATAACTGATCACATTCAAAACTCTTGCCAACAACAGCGCAGTGCCATATTGGAATGGCATGCTGCTTTCTAATATAGCGCCCTGAATCACTCCAATTTGGTGGTGGGTGCCAAGCAACACCGTAATCCAGCACCCCCCCTGAGCAGAGTTAGTGAAAACCGCAAAACATGTCAGGCACTCCTTTGTCAGAAAATGCTAGTTGGAGCTACCTGAATCAAGCCCATAGAGTGGTTCAAAAACAATTTTAGAGAGGGCTGTCTTGAAATGTTGACTAAAATAAGTAAATTGCATTTAATCATTTGGTAGAGAGTTATTATACAATTTTAAGTTGATGTAAGCGACCATATTTTAAGAGTTCTTCTCTGCTTAGCATGATTCTTCTGTATTTTCAGTCTTCTAATCAAAGTTGTAATAAAGGCACAAAGAAAAGAACATGGCAAACATCTGTGGAAACAATATGTTACATAATGTGTACTAGGTGACATGAATAAAAAATACTTGTTATGGTTCATAACTTAGCCAGTTGCCATATGATTTAATCAAATCCGCAAGTGCTTTAAGAATAAATATAGCAAAAAAAAAACAGCTCTTATTTATTATTGTTAACATACATGTATATATATATATATATATATACACACAAAGGCTTTTGCACTCAGCAGACCAAACCTTTGTCTTGACTGCCCAACAGCTATAGGCACTGCATACAACAAAACTCAAAAAGGTAAGCACTATCAGGAATTCATCAGGTGTTTTTTTTTTTTACATAACTGATGTTTCAGTCTCATCAAGGATCTTCAACCTACAACATGTAAACATGATAAATATGATAAACAAGTATATCACCTACACCTCTGAATTATTTTTTGTTTCTACTTCAGCTTTATGGTGATTTAGATGCTTCCACTTCCACTAACGCCATGGTGATTTTGTCACTTTCAGTTCGCGGGTTTTCAAGGTGCATGGGGTAGGCAACATACTTGTTTTCTTCATATATATATATATATATCTGACCTATACTTGTTGTTGGTTGTCTTGATAAAAGTCTTCTGGTGAAACTGAAACTTTTATTATGTAATAAAACCACTTGGATATATATATTTTGTCATAAATATATATACAAAATGTCAATAGAATCAGTGCGCTAACCCATACCTTCACACAGTGATTTACCACATACAAATAGGGATGACATCATCTTAAAATATCACTTACGCTCACATCACACAAGTTTTGCGTTGAACACTCATACTGTCCATTCCGGCTAAAGAGGGGGAAAAGTATGTTGTCATTGTGACTAGAGAGTGGACACTTGGATGTTCAGGTTCGGCCGAACTTCGAAAAAATGTCCGGGTCCATGCTCGAACTTGACCCCAAACTTGACCCCGAACCCCATTGAAGTCAATGGGGACACGAACTTTTGGCCACTAAAATGCCTCTAAAAAAGTCATGGAAAGGGCAAACTTGACCCTGAAACCTAGTGTGCCCCCCCCCCCCGGTCCCCACCCATGAGCGGTGGGTGGGGACCCTAATAATAATAATGAGAGGGGGACCTAGTGACCCCCCCGGTCCCCACCCATTGCCGGCGGGTGGGGACCCTGATAATAATAATGAGGGGGGGACCCAGTGTGTCCCCCCGGTCACCACCCATGAGGGTGTGGACTACAAATAAAGTGACTAGGGGTGCCCAGCCCCTAGTCACTTACGCCCCCCAATAAAATAAAAAATTCCTACCTACCCTCCTCACCCTAATAATAGTGAGGGGGATGGGCAATAAGCTAACCTGTAAAAAAAAAAACAATTTTATACTTACCATTTGCGGTCTTCTTTCTTCATTCTTCTTTTTTCTTTCTTCAGCCCCAAAAAAGGCCAAATAAAAAACCATAATACGCGCTGCAAAAAAAAAAAATCCACGGGTGAAAAATAATCCATCTTCTTTTTTCTTTCTTCTTTTTCAGCCCCAAAAAAGGCCAAATAAAAATCCATAATACGCGCCGCAACTGTCAAAAATAAAAAAAACCAGAGCTTAATTGCAGGGCGGGGGAAGGCTTTATAAGCCTTCCCCCGCCCTGCAGAGCTCAGTCTGCACAAGGCCCTCCATGGGCGAAGTTGGATTTTTTTTTTTCACCTGTGGATTTTTTTTTTTTTTTTGGGCTCAGGTTTTTTTTTTTTTTTAAACAGTTGCGGCGCGTATTATGGATTTTTATTTGGCCTTTTTTGGGGCTGAAGAAAGAAGAAAGAAGATGGATTATTTTTCACCCGTGGATTTTTTTATTTTTTTTTGCGCTCCGTTTTTTTTTTTTGCGCGCCTATTATGGTTTTTTATTTGGCCTTTTTTGGGGCTGAAAGAAAAAAGAAGAATGAAGAAAGAAGACCTCAAATGGTAAGTATAAAATTGTTTTTTTTTTACAGGTTAGCTTATTGCCCATCCCCCTCACTATTATTAGGGTTTTTTTTATTCAGGTACCCCTAGTCACTTTATTTGTGGTCCCCACCCGCCGCTCATGGGTGGGGACCGTGGGGGGACACTAGGTCCCCCCCCTCATTCTTATTAGGGTCCCCACCCGCCGGCCATGGGTGGGGACCAGGGGCGGACACTAGGTCCCCCCCTCATTCTTTTTAGGGTCCCTACCCGCCGGCCATGGGTGGGGACCGGGGGGGGACACTAGGTCCCCCCTCTCATTCTTATTAGGGTCCCCACCCGCCGGCCATGGGTGGGGACCGGGGGGGGACACTAGGTCCCCGAACCCCGAACTCCAGCCCGGACATACAGTGGAATGTCCGTGTTCGGGTCCGGGGTCCAAAAATTGTAGTGTTCAGTACGAACCAGAACTTTGCGGTTCGTGTTCGCTCAACACTAATTGTGACCCGATCAACTTATATAAGGAAAATACATCACTGAAATGTGACAAGGAGGTTAATGTTCATTGTTCCAATCCATAAAAATATTTACTGTTTTTTAAAGTTTTAATTCAAACTTAATTGGATTATTAGCTACATATATTTGCAGGTCAATTAAATAAGACCTAAACTTTTTTTTTTTTACAAAAGATAGTGGACATTATCCTCCTTGGTTAGACAACATCCGGAAAAATCTTGATCTTGATAAAAGTTCCTCTCAGGACTGAAACAGTGACTCGTGGCATGTGAACCTCTTATCAAAGCAATTTAGGACCCACAAGAGACTGTCATTTTGACAAAACATGTATACACATGACGAACCTGTTTTTTTTTTTCTAAGTCAAACTCGGGTGCTGAATTTGACTTAGTCTCAATTGGAAAGTTGACCTCCAAAGTCAACCTCCCTGAGCTAATTTTGGATTTTAGTAAATAGACCCAGTAGTGTCCCCCAAACATTTTTTAAGCATGGCAGTAACCCTAAGGGGTTGTTCTGTAAAAGAATTTGGTACATTGGAAGTACAACGGTTATTTGACATGAAAACATTGTTTTACCTAATGGGTGAAACTTTGAATTCAAACTTTATATGTTTCTATAAAATATTTTATGATATGCTTCTTTACTATATGCTCTTTTTATATATATGCTTTTATTATTTTTAGTACGTTTTTTATGTTATTGCTTGTGATATATGGATGCTGGGTTATCATTATTTACAAATGTGGTCTTTTGCATGCAGGGAGAGATTCTTAATTATGCTAGTATGTTTTAAGATTGTCATTATACATTTCACTGTATCTTTTGTATCTTTTTCATATATGTTGATCGGGTAACCATGACAATGGACATTTACACCACTATAGGAGGAACGGACAATATGAGTATTGAATGCAAGTCTCACACAAATATAATGTCTCCTAGAGCTTGCAATGATGTCAGCTGGATTACGTTAGTGTGTACATCCAGGTACACAATATAAACATGGAAGGCACACTTGATAAAGGTTCTATGGAGGAGTTACTGAAATCCGGTTGCACACAGATTAAACAGTGATGAGGGCTTTTACTGAATGATTTTGTTTTTATATGTTTGTCAGGGCCTTTACCAGGTCAGGTAGGAATTTCAGTGTAAGGATAGAGGAGGTATCTGCTTGCATGTTGTTATCATTGCGCAGGGTGATAACAGATATAGAAACAAAGAAATAAGGATTGGAATAAGGACTGAAGCAGAGACAAAAGGGGACTTTAGAAAGGAACTGCAGAATAGGAAAAGGTTTTGAGTAGGAACTGCAGTAAAAACAAAGAGCTTTAGCAGGGACTGTAGACAAAGCATAGATGTGGTAGAGAGAGTAAAACAAGGGGTGAGACCTTAGGTAAGGGTGAGGCCTGAGAAGGTTAACTAAGCAGGAACACCCTAGAGAGGGTGACTGAAGCAGGAACACCCTAGAGAGGGTGACTAAAACTGGAACACCCTAGGGAGGGTGACAAAAGCAGAGTGGGCCCTTTAATGGAGAAACTTAGCTGAAGTAATATTGATGTAGCCAACAGGTCTCAGGAGATGCAGAAAAACATCCCCTGGCTGGTTGAGCCTTCCAGGTTCAGTTTCACAGTTCCTGGACAAAGTAGAAATTTAAAATGAGCTTAAGCAGAGGATCAGGAACAGAAGAAGCAGCTCTCAAAAGTCAGGCATCCAAATTTAATGCAAAAGGCTCTGTTTGCAACAAACTGCCAGCATTTAACTGGGGTGTGTTGCAAATGATAACAATCCCCCCTGACACCAACAGATGGGATGGAATACAAGCACACAAAGGTAGGAAGTCCTCTAGAGAATGAAGGAGGTATATAAGCACAAAAATTAGGACTTTTAAATGCATGAGTCAGGAGGTCAGGGTAGTTTTATATGCATAGTTTCATTTGCAATTTCTGATACTGCATAGCTGCTCTACAGATACTTTTAAGTTCAGTGTTGAGCTTAACTGAGCAGATTCTGCTCAGTAACGTGTGATTGAGCTTGTTTTACATCAATATAATGAAGCGCTTGTATCTCTGATACTGCACTATTGTGTTTTTATCTCTTTTTTTTTTGTAAATGATCTGACTGATTCAGTATTTTAACAGGTAGGCATCACTACTTGTATAGGGTAAATACACTTTGTGAAGGTGTGTGTTAGTGCACTGATTCACTTGTTTTGTATGTATTTTACCTTTTTTGTATGTATTTTACCCTAGTACTGGGACATTAGAGGAATTGGAACTGCGCACTACAGGAGCTCACTCAGCTTTTAATATTCAACATTGCTTTCTAGCCCAGGTGCCAATCCACCAAATGCATGTGCAGATCGACATTTCAGTCTACAATGTGGACTTTTATCAAGACAAAACATGAGAAATAAATGTATACATAGAATGAATCTCACTCAATAATGACAAACTTACATAAGTTGTGCAGAGAGCTACAGCATTACATTATGTTAGATTTCAAAATGCATTGGTTGCAGGTTCTCAAGCATCTGAAAAGTAAAACTGCAAAAGAAAGCCGCTGACAAAAAGAGCCAGCCTCCAACCTGCATGCTGGTGATCAGGTCTGGCTTTATACTAAATACCTGTTCTTGAAACAATCATCAGTTCTTCTTGGTTTGATAAGTCTTACAGGTGCCTCACTGGCATGAAATGAAACGTGGGCATAATTTATTACCTGGTTGAATGGGGATATGATCCTGATGGGTGTTGAGTTGTAGAATATGGCATACACATCCTTAACTGTGAATTCCACACCATTTAACAAGACAAACGGTCTCATAGACCCTTGAAACATGCCTGGGAGGTGGAGGTATTACCATTTATCTATAAGTGATCCTAGGTTTGTGTGCCAACACACAGGATCAGGCATGCAAAGCAGTCAGCATGTACTGTGAAAGGGACATATACATTTTTATTCTGGAAAATACTCAAATACTACCCAAGGGAATGTTTCCCATTCCCTGCAGTAGTATAAATGTAGGTGAAACATATGGAGTAGAATACAAATGTGTTCTATGCTCATGGTTTATTGATTAACACTTTTCATATATCAAACACCATCGGCAATGAAATTGATAGTGTGCCATTGTCTTACCTCAATCCCAAGGACTCCAAAACCAATAGATATAGACACATAGATATATTTCTTCAAACTCCTGGCAATTGTGCTAAAACAACCCTATTAAAAAAAAGAACAAGCCACAGCATTAAAGGAAATGTTGTCTGGTATGTGATTTTAGAGTTACACCTTGCTGAAACCACAGATGCTCTATTTAATGACAAGAGTTAATCTTTATCATAGTATAGACTATGTTGACAACTCATATCAAGAATAGAGCCAAGTAATGTTATTCTGGGGTCTCTTTGCTAAAAAGAAAAAATGGTCAGTGTTTATCTTTATTTCCATACTTTGACCACCCTCAACAATGTACATGCTGAAAAGATTCAAGGTGGTCTTTGTGTGGCAACCAATTAAATTTGAGTGGTTGAGTAGGTTGAATTTCAAAGCTCAAATTTACACTGATGAAGAGGTTTGAATTTAAATACATATAGACAGGGCCGCCACCAGGAATTTCAGGGCCCCTTACTGAACAACTTTTCTGGACCCCCTCAATTTTGCCCCTCAATATGCTATTCTTTTGTAAATTAATATGTCAGTATTTTGCCCCTCAATGTGCCATTTAATATGCCAGTATTTTGTCCCTCAATATGCTATTCTTTTGCCAATTAATATGCCAGGATTTTGCCCCTCAATATGCCAGGATTTTGCCCCTCAGTATGCCAGGATTTAGCCATTTAATATGCCAGGATTTAGCCCCTCAATATGCCAATTAATATGCCAAGATTTTGCCAATTAATATGTCAGGGTTATGCCAATTAATATGCCAGGATTATGCCAATTAATATGCCAGGAATTTGTCACTCAATATGCCAGGAATTTGCCAATTAACATGCCAGGATTTTGCCCCTCAATATGCCAGGATTGTGCCCCTCAGTATGCTCGTTATATACCACCCACCTCCCCCCCTTCCCCAGTACTTACCTCCTTGCTGCTCTGCCGGTCAGCGGCTGTGAGGGAAGCGTTGTGCGCTCCCCTCCAACTGCGCGGATTCAATAAAGTTTGTTCAAAAAAAAATGCGACCAGAGTTACATTCATATAAAGATGTGCAAAATAGGTCTCATCCAGACTTTTAAAAAATAAATGTGTGTTACTTGAGAGTGAACAATGGAACGTACACATATAGGAAGTATGTTGCTTACAAACACAAATATTTATTTATTTATTTTATATTTACCTATTACAAATAAATATTATAGGAAAGCATTTGTATTAGTTTTTACCTGATTATTGATGAAGCCTGGATTATTCTTTATACACTGTTCTCTATCCAAGATGATTCCAGACAAAACAGGATTATCACGCCGACAGCAGGCATCAGGCCAAGGAGTCAAAGGATACATATCATGAAAGTGAGATCTGTTGTTAAAGTCACTTAGTCCGGATATACCACAACAAGAGAGCTAAATAAAGAAGAAGAAAAAACTTGGTAACTGTACAAGTTATTGAATATGACATAATTTACAACCAGTAGCATTATTACAGTAAAATTGAATAATAAAAGTGGATTCCCCATTATCTAGGTTCTCCTATTAATTGTAAGAACATGTTCAGTCTGTTTGAATCAGTATTATAAATTAAGAAAACTGCAATTGTTAAATTCAACTCTAAGATCAAACTAAGGTATTTTTCTACTCCATTTTGGTTCCAGTCATTAGAATATCGAAGACAAGAGATAGAGTTTCCGTAATTTGAGTATCTAATTTAAGTATCTATTCTACATCAGTAGTTAATTTCACTAAAGGTGGTTAAGACTCATTTTATCTGCTGCACTTCATATTTATTGTTTTACTTTTGAAATAATGTAGCATTACTAACTCTACTTGTATCATGTGCCAATTATCCCTTTATGTATTAATTAATGGGTTTCACCATTACATGGGTTTCACCAGTACTTACCAAATAAATTGCAAAATCTGAAAGTTCAGGATTAGTGTAGATGGAGCAAATTCTACCAACATTTGTCACTCTAGCTTTATACAGAGACATGTTAAATTGGTGTCTTCTCAAACCTCACTGACCTATTTGGAGCAATAAATCAGGACGCTCAGCACTCCGTGAATGATTTTGTTTATTATGATTCATTCATGGAGTGCTGGGCATCCTGATATATTGTTGCATATTTGGAGATTTTGGCAGTATCTTGCCACATGCACCCTTTTTTGATTCATAGACCTATATTACTCAGAGAATAGAGATCCCAGACCCAGGGCCGGACTGGCCGGGGCCGCCTTTCCCGGTTAAAGTGACTTGGCGGCGGCCGCCACTTTAAGAAATTCGGCTGCTGCAACAACCTGCAGCAGCAGGCGAATTTCTTAAAGTGGCAACGGCCGCCGAATTGCTTAAAGTGGCGTTGGGCCCGTTTACTTACTTCCTTCCTTGTTGCTGTGCAGGTCCGTGGCTGTGAGGGAAGCATTGTGCGCTCCCCTCCAGCCGCTCGGATCAATAAAGTTTGTTTAAACTTTTTTCTTCAACAAACTTTATTGAAGCCACGTGGCTGGAGTGGAGTGCAGAACGCTTCCCTCACAGCCACGGACCTGCATCAGGAGACAGCATCAAGGAGGTAAGTACTGGGGTCTGGGGAAGGGGGAGGAGGGTGGCATATCAAGCATACTAAGGGGCAATATCCTGGCATATTGAGGGTCAAAATCCTGGCTTATTAAATGGCAATACCCTGGCACATTAATTGGCAATATCCTGGCATATTAAGTGGCAATAACCTGGCATATTAATTGGCAATACCCTGGCATATTAAGTGGCAATAACCTGGCATATTAATTGGCAATACCCTGGCATATTAATTGGCAATATCCTGGTATATTAATTGGCTATATACTGGTATATTAATTGGCTATATCCTGGTATATTAAATAACAATATCCTGGCATATTAAGTGGCAATATCCTGGCATATTAAGTGGCAATATCCTGGCATATTAAATGGCAATATCCTGGCATATTAAATGGCAATATCCTGGCATATTAAGTGGCAATAGAGTGGCAAAATCCTGGCATATTGAGGGGCAAAATCCTGGCACTACATGGGGGATGGGGTGAAAGACACTACTGGGGGGATGGGGTGAAAGACACTACAGGGGGAAGGGGGGGAGAAAGAGACAATACAGGGGAAGGGGGGAGAAAGACACTACAGGGGGAAGGGGGTAAGAAAGACACTACAGGGAGAAGGGAGGGAAGAGAGACACTACAGGGGGAAGGGGGGGGAGAAAGACACGAAGGGGGAAGGGGGGGGAGAGACGCTACAGAAAGGACAGAGAGAGAGAGACGCTACAGAAAGGACAGAGAGAGAGACGCTACAGAAAGGACAGGGAGAGACGCTACAGATATGCGAGAGAGAGAGACGGTACAGAAATGCGAGAGTGAGAGACGCTACAGAAATGATAGAGAGGCAATACAGAATTATGTATTTTATTATGCTATGGGGCTGGTTTCAAATTTTTATGCTATGGGGCTGGTATACAAATTTTTTCCAGGGCTGGTTTTTGTTCGCAGTCAGGCCCTGCCCAGACCCAACATCAATTACTTCCTAACTGACAAGAAGCAGGTGCATACCATCCACTTGATGGCCTGTGGATCATTCTAATAGCACAGGCAACATTCTCCATGGTAATGCACAAAAATATGGAAGAACACTCGGCATTAGGGCAATAAAATAGAACACTGTGGATTTGAAATGAAATAAAAAATGTACTAAACAAATTACATAGTGAGGCTCATCATCCGAGGGCTACAATCTCCCGAAGTGTAGAAAAAAGTGTCTGCCTTACCCGTTTTGTGTCTGTGTAGGGCGCTTAGTCATAGGCTCAAAATGTTATCCTGCATTTCAAAAGCCACAGTGTTCTATTTTATTGACCTAATGCAGGCATCGAATAAACACCGGAGCCTTTTTGAGCAATGCTAATCAGCTCTTGAAAGACTCGTAAGAACGTTACCAGCTGTTACATTGTTTTTTTGGGGGGGGGGGGGGGGTTGAAGAGTACATCCATTGCAGTACTCAACATCAAGTTTAGCACAAGGACAAAAAGAAAGGTATGTTGGCAGAATGACATCGATATACAGGTTGAATATCCCTTATGCAATATGCTTTAGGCCAGAAGTATTTTGGATAATGGGTCATTTGCCATTGGTGTGTCAGGCATGCACATTATATTACCCTTTGTGGGCATATTCACGGAAAGACTATATCACAGCTTAAGGGTGCTGGAAATTGAATAAACTGTTGTGAGCTTGAATTCTGACAGGTGTGTACTGAATTTGCAACTTGTAACAAAATCCCCAAATTTCTGGATAAGGGATACTCAACCTGTACCATGCTAGATTGAAAATTAATACAACTGCACATCATTCTTTTCTGGTTGTTAAATCATTTTAGTGTTTGGAATACACTTTACAAGCATAGCACCCATATATTATTATTTGCACAATAAACATGTTGCTATGTTTATTTAATGAAAAATTACAGTTAGAGGGAAAATACTAATATTATTAACAAAGCACAGGTACATTGTATTTCACAGCACTAGGAACAAAATTGAAAAGAACCTTTGTCCTTGTAACCATTCAGCCACGTGCAGACTCATGCAGGCTGTGTCTAGTCATTTCATTATCCTTTTTGCTTTGCTTTCTTGTTTATTATTTATGCTGACTCTAGTCTGCTTGTATTCCTGCCCAGTTTCCTTGTTTCCCTTGTTTTCTGTTCTGATCCATTTCTGCTTTTCCGTTCTGGCAGTGATCCCATTCCATTACAGGTTTTCTCTGTTTCTCTCCTCTTGCCTTGTTTCTCAGTTCCAATATCTAATCCCAAACCAAACCTGTTTCAGTCTACACGAAATCTATGTTTGTGTGTGTGCAAAGTTAATATTTTGATTCTGTAGGCGACTTGCCTAATTGTGGGCTACCTTGACGTGCTTGGCAAGCGTAATCTTATTGGCCAATAGGTGAACTAAACCACCACCATTCCATCTCTAGCATAGTTCGTGTATTTGTGTTTGTTCCTTTGTATGTTTCCCTGTGTTTCTTAGCCCTGGTTCAGTGTGTGGCCTTATATGTGCCCTTTGTCGGTCCCCTGCATATTATATATGCTATTCTGTGCATTTCTGTGCCTTGAGTTGTTTATCCTTTGTTTGGTTCCTCTGCTGTTCTGCTCTAGTCTACCCTTATCCCTGTTCTATGTATTCAGTCTGTTCTGCCTCAGTTGTGTTTCTGCTTTTGCTCTACTTGGTCTGTCTCTTAGTTTATTCTGTCATAGTCTGCAACATCCTACTTTTCTGTCAAGTTATTATCCATGCCTGCTACCAGGATGTCTGCAGGGTTTTTCCTAGTTGTGTTCTACTGGATGCAGCAGCTGCCTCCACATGGCCTCTGTTTTTGGCTGCGCAAACCTGGAGCCTTAAGCTACCAGATAAGTGCAGTTATGCAGCACAACGCCCTGTCTCCACCCCTGCAACGTTGCTCCTCAACCCCTCCTCCTTAATGCCACCTGGAACCATTTAGGTGAATGGATAGTGGTAGGAGGGCCCTAATTGTCATGATTACATGTTTTGTTTCTTATACCACTGCTGTAGTTACATGATTATTTTATTGAACCTATCACTTTTCACATAGTAACTATACCAGAGGGTGTGGATAGGGATGAACATTTATGTGCTCATGAAGAGCCACATTAATCCAAATACATATTACTTGTGCGGTTATCTCTTAAAATGAAATTCCCGCTGTCACAGGGACCTTTCACTTTTGTTTTTTTATTGCAGCATTTTTGGTTTTATTTACTGCAATAGGTGGTTTAATTATTTTTTTTTTGGCATGTGGCCCCTTTACCTGCACTGAAGATTACGATAGAAGATGTTGCAGATCGCTGCTGGAAATTAGATACTTTATTTATTTTTATATACTTTTACAAAAAAACATTATTTTATTACATCATTTTTATTGGATTTTTGATTGGGGTCTGTCCAGCACCCTGGGTCTGATAGTTGTATTTTTATGGGGCCAGGTCAAGTAGCCTTGGCCTCCGATCTATTTAATGAGGGCTTGGAGTAATTTGGGCCGCTACCAGTCTCAGTAGTGTTAGGGGTGCCAACGCAATTAGCAATGGCATCCCAGTGTATTTTATAAGAGGCTGGCAGAACATGGCCAGCTCATTGCCCCATTTCTGATTGCCGGAAGGCCAGGACTGCCTTCCCTGACTATAGGCCTCCCTCCATCTCCTAGCAAGCCAAATTTGGAGGGGATGGGAACCTTTGATTTAGAACCACTCTGTATTGTGTGATGACTAGAGTCAGCACCACACTGGTTTTCTCTGCATAGGGTGATGGTTAGTCTATTTAAAAACCACAAGTTTATTCAAACTTAGACCCTAAGATGAGTAAGTTGCTCAAACGTTTGTATTTGACACACTTGATGCCACATATTCATTTAATGCATTTAATTCTGAAAAGTGCTAAGGGACTATAGCCAAGTTGATTATAATTGATGTTTTCTGACTGCTGCAAATAAATATGGCAAACATTCGTCTTGGGGATGTTCCATATGCCTTGACCATTTACAAAAAATAACACTAATGAAAATAAAGGTTTTGTCAAAGTACTAAAAGTATAACTTACTGCTATCATGATAGAGTTCCAGGACTGACTGAAGACTTCAGTAGAGTTATCTCCTTTGTAAAATTGTTGCAGTTCTCTCAGAAAATGCTGCTCATTGATCTGTACATGTAAGACACAATACTGTTAGGTGATAACATTACTATGACCCTTCTCTTAATAATGTCTTTGATAGCAGATTGAAACTGAGACAATTAAACTATATCCTATTAAGTGGTTATATTAATAATTCAAAATAAGGTTAAAAAAACAGAAAACCTGATTTTCAGCTAAGCATTTTTTGTTAACAAAAGGTGGCAACCCTAACGCTGTCCAAATGTGATTGTCTAAGTCCATTTAATTCCACTCAGGAGCAAGACCCATCCACAAGAATGAAAGTTCTAAACATTTCTAAAGCATGCTAGTTGGCAGAGTTAAGCCAATTTCATGCAATGTGCTTATTCTCATCAACAAATAACCTGAAGAATAACACAAGCATCTGTGCTTTTTGCAATTTACTTGTTTCGACTGGAGGACAGCAGGTGATGACATAGCAAAAGACACCATTGCTATATGCAGATTCTCTCACTTTATAACGGCACATACTAAGGATCCAACATTGCTCAACAGATGCTTAGTTGAATTCATGCTGTAAATAAGTGTTATTCAGCTAGCAGGACATGGACAGAAGGCTGTTCTGAACCAAGAATATCAAATAGTCACCCAACTCATCATGATTAATATCAAGTGTCCAAAATCTCCAAAATAGTTCATGCTGATTGATTCAAACTGTAGGCTGCCTTGTGATTAGGTAGTTTGATTCAAGGCAACCAATCACTATGTAGAATGGACAAGAGACAAAGGCTTGACATCTGGGGCATTTGTATTCCTCTGTGCATTATGGAGATTCCATTTTTTTCACCTTTGCATATAATTGGACAATGAGAGCTCTCAGAGATGGACTGGCCAAGAGTTAAGAAGCCCCTCCTTCACACAAAGCTTTGTGTAAGCTGCAGCAGCCTGCTTGCAGCCGACAGCAGTTCGGACCCGGTGATTTGTTGGATATTAAATTAAGTTGTTCTAAAAATAAAATTTCAGTGGTCCTAGGACTTAGGTATTGAATGCACCAGCCACAGTATATTATATTGACTACCCAGGGTGTATTACAATTGATAAAATGCTTAACTTGATAGGGTGTACCATTGGCCATAGCTGAATTCTGTTTTTGTTGAGAGCATGCTTTGTATCTTCCACACTTATGAAAATGGGATGGGATAGGGTCTAACAAGGTAATGTGTTTAGTTGGAACTGCTTCAGTAGAAAATGAGCAATTTAATTCTGTGCTGTTAATGACTTCCTAGTATGCTAGTTATGTTAGAACTGATTCCTCAAGACCAACTTGTGTTGGTCAAAGTTAGATGTACTGCTTCAATTACATCTGTCTAAACTGCTATAAACTGCTTCATGCCTTAAGAGACTTAAAGACTTCATCAAATATACTTTTCCGTGTAACTCTTTCATTGCTAATCTTTCCTTTTTAGTGAAAGTTTGGGATTGTGTTTACTGGCATGCCTGTATGTTAGTTAAGTCATGTATGATTAAGTTTTCAAACATTTGAATTTATGTACCTTTTTTCTTTTTGTGGTAAAGTTTAGATACAATCCCCAATTAGTATTGGGTTCCACCAACACAGGCTGTGGATTTAAATTATGTTGAACTCATGTGAGATCCCTTCCTCTGCACTTTAAAGAAAAACATTTTTTACTCTTAAATTTCTCATAAATTTGTTTGCATCTATGAAGAGCTGAAATGGCTCTGCATTATAGTGCAAATTTGAATTCCTTAATTAGGACATTCTGCTCATCTTGGGATAAAGTATGCTAGCTCCAATTGAAAATATCACTCAACTTCTCAGAAGTTTGGATGGTACATTGTAGTTAAGAAACATTGGGGAATCTTCAACACCACTCAGTTATATTAAAATGATTACCAACAACCATAGAATGATTTTTTGAAAAGCCATAAATATTGGTAGTACAATAGTACTAGGCACTTTAAAAGTAGCAGCCCTGAAAGCTCTACAGTCATTGGTACATCCTATCAAGTTAAGCTTTTGATCAATTGTAACACACCATGATTAGCCTATTTACAGTGGTGTATTTTGGTTGGGTGCTGCCCTAGGCAGAATTTTTTTTTTGACATGCCCCATCACCCACGTAGCACACCCACAACATGCCCCATCACCTCATTACATGCTCCATCACCCACATTGCACATACATTAAATGCCCAATCACCCCATTACATGTCCCCATCACCCACATTGCATACACACTAAATGCCCCATCATCCCCTTTACAGGCCACCATCACCCTCATTACATACCCCCACCACATCCATTATATGCCCCCATCACCCTGATTAATTGGAAGGAGCTAAAGCTTTCTGAACAGTGGGGGAGGGAGTTAAAATGTTTGAAGCACCAGAAGTGTGCTTTAACATTCTCTGGCAAAGTGCCGCCCTCTGGCAAAGTGCCGCCCTAGGCGAGTGCCTTGTTTGCCTTGTGGAAGATACACTACTGCCTATTTAGCTGGGAACTGAAAGAAAGATGTATAGTTCACACTTCATCAAATATGCCTAATTTTAAAATATCTGATACATTGCTCGCATCTATTTTAGTTTATATTAATTTATGCTATTTTGCTAATTTGAGTTTTTTTTCTAGAATATGTAATATATTCAATTGATTTTTATATTTGTTGTTTTAATATATATATGTTTTTAATTATTTCATGTATTTGTGACAAGTTATATTTACTCTATATCTACAAATATGGTATTGAGATGGACAATCTTGATCACCGCTGAGGAAGGTAACAGTATTGAAACATGTTGGATGAACGAAAATGTTTTAATTATTTCCCCGGGGTGACACAGATGTACTAACAGCTAAGAACACTAGCGGAAGAGGTATCTCTTATTATTACCCGCTGAAGCCGATACAGAATATAAGTGGATGATATGTGGCTCTGAGGCTAATAAGGAGGCACGCTTGTGAGCATTTAGTTGCATATGATTTCTATACTATGGGTCATACAATACACTATATTGGACTATTTCCTTGTCTTAGATGTTGCGTGGATGCATAACTGAGGAACTGGCTAATCAGGAACTCTTCTCCTAAACGTGAATCTTCAGTTCCATCAGAGGTCCATTATCCCCTCACAGGTCATCATTGACTGTGTGTACATCTGCATAATTGAGGAAAGTATCTGTACGCGTGACGGACATTAGATCTACCCAATGTTCCTAAATTCGGATCCAAATTGGCTGTTTGGGCCATTTGGAAACAAAAGCATAGGAAGCATTCGGATTAGGGCAATTTCACTATAAAAATCAGACAATTTCGGCTACCCAATAAGCACAAGTCACCTCAAACATACTTTGAATTTGGCAAATATATGCAAAATCCGCCCATTTTATTTCTCCAGATTTCAGTTGGAGAATTGAATAGAAAAGTATCGAAGAATAATGTAAATATATTTTAAACACAAAAATATTTATATACAATTCTAATAGATTAGTGTTATACATTATTGTATATTTTCATTAATATAAACATTTTAAAATTTTAATAAAACAGTATTTTATTTACATTATTTTTATGTTTTTATTTTATTTTGTTTGAGGTATTGGCGTGTAATAAGTTATCATGTCTGAATTGTAGACATATCCGGAAGCACATCGGGATTACCTGAGTATCTCAAAATTCAGGTACTGGTGTGCCACCAATATGATCTGAACATCAATCAGTATAAAACATATTAGGTTTAATGCTGTCCCCGCTTTTCTGTTTATTGTGTTTGTCACTATTGCTGGACTAGGTGACACCAGCAAAGGACTTTGTCTAGGCTCTATAGCTTACTCTTTCCGGACTTAGCTGCACACCTAAAGGGAAAATTATATCTAGAGATGCATGTTTTGTAAGGATCCTTTCCACACAAATTTCAAGTATAGTTATCAATTAGGAGTCTTCACTTTTTCCAAGTTTAAAACACTTTAAAATGTTGCTTTTTTCCCTCCCATACTCCAGCCAAATGCTGAAAGCTGAGTGGGAGGATATAATGTAAAACTGATATTTGTGACTGAACCAAGCATTTTTAGAATACAGATATTAATGCATTTTAATGCATGCATTCATTTTTTTAATTATTTACATTTTTGATCTTTTATACCCTATCTGGCTCATGGCAAGGAAAAATAACTATAGGAGTCTAGCTCAAACTATAATTCTACAACAACAATTACAGTTTTATTTTTAACTTTGTAATATAACAAAGGGAAATGTCCGAGACTATGTTTATAGTAGTATTTAACCTTGTTTAAAATCTATGGCCATCAATGAAAAATACTTTTCTAGGGCTATCAACTAACATGTAGTTTCCTAAGAGACTCAATATAATTTATTCTTCACACACAAATACATGTGAAGATTTGTTTTAGCTAATCACAAATAAGTATTTAGAGACATTTTCCCATTTACTTAAGCAGAGTATGAATAACAGTTTCAAGTTGTTTACCAGTTTCTGATGGGTAAATGCAAGAATAACAAAAACGAGCTCCGTGGTGAAGAATATTAAAATCAGTGTGAAGAACTGTAAAAAGAAAACAATGTATTAGATTTATCAATAATAGTTTATTGAAATGCCAATTTGAGTTAACAGAAAAACAAACACTGCTGAGGAGAAGCCGAGGAAGGAGAAAGACCTGCCTGTGCTGGGCTCCATCAACCAGGCCCGGACTGGGACAAAAAACAGGCCCGGGCATTTAAGACTGAGCAGCCCATTTTTATTTTTTGTAAAAAAACAAAAATCCCGTCATTGATTCTCCAAACATTGTTTTACGGCTGATTTGTTTGATTTTACCTATCTTTTGATTTGTTTAAAGGGATACTTTAGTGCTAGGAATACAAAGTGGTTAAAAAACCCTTTATTCACTATCCCGATTCCAGCACCTATCTCCCTCGGTGCTCCACCTCCTACGAGGCGGAAGATCTAATGTGCATGCGAGCACATTAGGCCGTCCCAACAGGATAGCATTAATTCAATGCTTTCCTATGGGGATTTCACTGAAGCTAGATGTCCTCATGCAGAGCATGAGGACATCCAGTGTCAGTTAGGCGACCAAAGGTTGCCTAGCCACAAAGACATTACAGGGTTAACACACTCCTAGTGGCTGTCTTTCTCACAGCTACAGCTGCAGCTATAAACAATTTAAACTTCGTTATAGCTCACGGATTGCTAATATGTGAGTGAGAAGGGTGAGGGTCGTGGAGGCGGTTGGACCCAACGCCCTAGTGGACCTATTAAAGCAGAAGCTGACACAATTGAACATACGACTGTAGATTTTTTTTCAGATACGGAAAGTCTGAAAAGCACCACAAAGTTTTCCACAAGATGTGTTAGTGAGGCTCCGTAATGCTACAGAGAAGATGGTATTAATTCATAGCACCAGAAATACCCCAAAGACCATGTATGCAGAAAATGCTTTGCAGATCTACGAAGACTTATCACCTGAACTGGTTGTTCAGTGTAGGGACTTACGTCCCATCTGTGCAAACTATACATTAATTATAAGTGGGGTGTTTTGCCCATCTTTCACCAGACCACTCTGCTGGCAGACCCTCTCTTGGACTGTCTTTATATTTGTTCACTTTAATGTCTAGTATACATATCCTTTAATTTTTGTTTCCATTTCTTTATTATTTTTCTTCTCCTCTCTAAACAGTTAATTAGGTACATCGTAAGCTGATACATTTGTTTTGACCATAAGAGGGCACTGTCTACCTGTAGCTGGAATTCTCTCCACAGAAATCATAACAAGCAAACATCCACAATACAGGGATCTAGTCTATATGTACAATTCCATTTTCTCAGAGGTTCTACATGCGCCTAAGTAGCAGAGATAATGAAAGTTAAACATTGTAAGCTTAGTTGTTTAGGTTAATATCAAAGAAGACTATATAGGCTCCATACCTAAGTGGTTTCTATGTTTGTTACATGCAGCTTCAAAATACTCACAGTCTATTTCTATTTATCTTTTCTGGTTCAGTATAGTAATAGTAACGCTGACGTTTTTTATTAAGTTGCAATTTATCTCCTTTTTCCTGATGTAATTTCATAGTGAAATACAGAATGAAGCTGAGACATGTTGTGTATTCTTGATTCTTCATTTTTCATTTCTGGCTTACCTAACTTTATCAGAGAGAAATTATATTGTGACATTTATACTACTGACTTACAACCATTTTAAATGACTGTCACACTTGTTTCTATGTAACACTTTATTTTATAATTAAAATTGTTTTGACAAATGTAACATATGATGGTTTTAATTAAAAACAGATATAAAAAAAAACCAGTGGAGTATTTAGGTTTTGTGCTGTCCTAGGCCTGACTAAAGTCCTTACTCCATACTCCTTAATCTCCAAGTTGCACTCCTTCCTCGCATAACCTTTCCTCTACACTAGATTGCCCCCACTTCCCTGTCCCAAGAGCCAGGTTTCCCTTAGTAAAGGTAGATAAGGTAGTGTGGATCCATGTTGAGTCCGACTGCCTTGAGGTCAAGAAGAAAGTTTGTTCCCTTTACTATGTGGTTGAACTTGATGGACTATAATCTTTTTTCAACCTAATTACCTATGTGATCTATGACTTTTAATAATAATTTTTAAATTAAGTTGAAAGGACTTACACAATGTAAACAGGAATATTCTTGTATAGGTGTATATATGTAGTATATATGTAAAATGTAATATATATATTATACATATCTCCCAACTTATGTCCTCGGCAAATTGGATGCCTGGGGGATGGAACTTGGCAGGTTGAGTGTCAGCACTACCACTACCACTCCTAACCTATCCAGGCTCCCAGCACCATTCTTATTAGTGAGGGGGGACAGAGCTAATTGCCCTAGCCCCCCATATTTATTATTGTTGTCATGAGCATTGGCAGTTTATCACACCATTTCAATTATAGGACTATTGACCATGCATCTCTTAGGAGTTCATGGAACCTGATGTTGACAGAGGGCTGGGTTTTTGGGGGTTTTGTGTGCATTTATTGACATGGGGATCTCTACATTTACTCACCAATAACAACAGAGGTTTATTTTCCCTTATTGCTCCAAAACATCCTAAGAATCCCAGCATTGAAAGAGATAAGCCCACGGTCAGCAAAATGTATCCCCCAGCACGTAACAAGGGATTAGAAGTGAAGATGCTCTGAAATCCATCTGGATCAGCAAGTATCCATATACCAGCACCTAAAAGGCAAATACCACCCATCTGCAGAGAGAGCAAAAAGCACAATTTTTAGTAATATAAAGCTACTTCACTTGCTTTCTTACTATGTCAAATGTCAAATGTATCTGAATGACTGTACAATCTTCACTAAAGAGCATTTGTGTAAACATAAAGCTATTTGAGCCAAATCTTTGTCAGGCATGTGAGTACATTCAAGCCTACAGGAAAAGCAATGTACTCAATGTACATTGCTTTAATGTACCTGAATCTGTCTACATTTGGGCAAATGTAGACAGATTCAGGTACAATATCAGAATTAAACTCTATTCCATAATAGAGTATATTTTGCTTCACCGATTTCAATCCAACCAAAATGTATATTTGTAATCAATGACCTAAAAAATATTTGTTTCTGCATTTGTACATGAATAAAGATTAGAAACATTTCAGGTAATCTAAAAATAATGTAGCGTTCTCAGAAAATTCACCTCATTACCGAGCTGTCTGCTTCAAATAATGCTTTTCTCCTTTGTCATCAAATCTTCCCTTCTCACGTCTGTTGAGTTCTATTATTGAGCTCTCTTTGCTAGTGTAACTCTATCAGGGGGCAGACATTTTGTTTATTTTCTTGGGTCATATAAAGGAATATCTGACACATCTGACTCAAGATGCCTGCCACCTAATGGAGCAATATAAGCACATAAGGCACAGTAAGATAGTTATTTGTATTCCTTCATTAAAGTATTTATATTTAAAATGCCTACATTAAATGCAATATTTCAATTAAACATAACTTGTTTTTTTGCCGACAGTTGTCATTTAACTGTTCTAGCCACTCTATATATTTTGTAGCCAGTTCAGGATAGACAGCGTGTGTTCAAGAGTGTTCACAGTTCAGTTGAAGCTCAGCCTGGCAAAATACGAAATGTAGTGACACAATGCATCAACTGGCATGTACTATCAAACGAACATACCAGTTTATCCTCATACCTAACTGTATTAGAAACACAAGTGCAAAAAAAGTTTAATTGTCATTTAAATCAGATTAAAAATGAATGCACGTTTAACTGAAAGCTTGCATAAAGTTTTTGAGATTAAATTGCTGTAATGAAAGAATACAAATAAAGTACCTTGTTGAGCCTTCTCTGCTTGTATAGCAGACATTTTGCATCATATGGCTCAGATATTCCTTCATGATAGAGCTATATGGAGCAAAGTGAGGTCAATACAGAACCTTATTTGTATTCTTTCAATAAAGCATTTACATTTCAAATATGTGCATTTCATGCTTGACACATGATGTGTCCGGCAAAAGATGCCTTTGGTGACAATTGACGTGCCTGTTACGTTATGTGGTAAATGCCAAATAGGCCACGATCAATAGTTGCTGCCCATACTTTAATGGTGTAGTTATGACGCCTCGATGCTAAGGCATCATATCACACCAAAATATCCCCCATGGGTCTGGCATCACAGGATTCGGTGATTATGGGCACGTTTTGGAGTAAAAAAAATTACTTTGTAACTCTGTTACTGTTGCTTGACTGGCCCTAGAGGCATTCAGCAACATTAAATTGAGGGGGGGGGGGGGGTAGGATTAGTGTTACAATAAGGGTTTAGGTTAAAGTTACAATTAGGGTTACAGATGAGTTAAAGTAAGATTTAGGGTTAGGAGTAGATCTAGGGTTAGGATTGGGGTCAGAAGGTCACTGTTGGAGAAAATGGTTAGTAAAACCATTGCACAAAAAAACACTACTATTGGTTTTTGCCCTATAACTTGCAAAAATACAACAGAAAAACATCTAAACATTGATATTTATAAACTTATTATAAGAAGGGATCTTTTTCCCATTTGTAACTGCGTGAATTATTTTTCAGGTCAAAGTTAGAAACCCTATTTATGGTGAAAAAAATATATAAAAACAGTATATAATATGTACATTGGGTATATTAAGTAATAAAAATGAAAATTACAGCAAAACACATACACCACAGAATTGTTAAAACAGCCATTGTCCAGAATGACCAAAAATGTCCCAGGCTGGTGGTCATTAAGGGGTTAAATTAAACATATTTTGCATCTGTACTTTTTGCCCTCTAGCGTTCATTCCAGCTTGTTGTTCTCATCCTCCATTTTGTTAAATTAAACATAAGTTTGTTTTTTTTCTTTCTTTTTATTATGAAAATATCAAAAAATACATTTAAAGATTTTACATTTTACATGCACGAATAAATACAACACGTGAAGACATGACAAAAAACAAACATACAAACATGCATATCAGCACGTCTCATCATTTCCTTCCTTTTTCTTTCACCCTTCCCTTCCTCTCCTCCCCTCCCTTCCCTTTCTCTTTATTGTATGTTGTCAATTATTAACTATGAGCATGAGCACATACAATCAGTGCTTATCTCACGCTGTTTGTCTTTACTGTTATCTCCTAATCTCTTTTCTACTGTTCCAATTTGAGAGTCATGTACTTATACATATTTTACGACATACACATTTTCTTTCCTTTTTTCTTCCCTCTCCTCCTTCTCCTTTTTGCAACATATAACTACTTCTCCAGATGCAGTGTGTCCCCTCCCACCAAATCCCTTCCAGTTTCTCCTCCATGTTTCCTTTCCTCTCCTCTCACTCTCCAATTCTCTCTCCCGTTTTTCCTTCTTCACTTTCCCCTTCCTTCCTCTCATCCTCTTTCACCTTAACTCTCACTTCAAACATGTCATCCTGGAACTGTGTTTATTTCTCCGATTATTTTTTCCCAGTCTACCCATTTTTTATTTTTCCTACCCTCTTCACCAAATATTCTTATTGATCCATTTTCCATCTTTAGTTGGTACAATAATTGAGAGTTTACACGTTCCAATGGGATATCCTCTGTGGATTTCCATTGTCTGGCTATTACCGCCATTGTTGCTACTTTTGTATGTACCACTATAGCGTAGTTTTCCTAGGACATTTTAGGTAATCCCTTTAATAGCAGTATTTTACTCGGTAGGCGTCCCAGTTTTACCCCAGTCCACTGTGTTATTTTATCTATCACTGTTTTCCATAGATGGTTGACCTTATCGCAGGTCCACCATATGTGGATAAATGTTACCTTATTATTGTTACATCTCCAGCATAGGCTAGAGACATCTAATATATTTTGGCCAATTTCACCGGGACCAGGTACCACCTATTATGTACTTTGTAGAAGGTTCCCACTAGATTTAAACAGTGTATGGCACGTTTCACCTTCGAAAGATTTTCGCACCATTCTTTTCTTGTCAATTTTATTCATGTATCTTTTTTCCAGTTTGCCATGGCAACATGGAACATATCTCTAATATGCGGGTGTTTTTCAGTTTGAGTTAGCCTTTCTATTGTTGGATTAGTGCTGAATTCCTATCTTTTTTTTAGGAAGCCCTTGCCACACAAATCTAGAGAATGAGGTTTGAACCATATCTAACCAGTGTGTAGGGACTGCCATTGGAACCATTTGGAATAATTATAACCAGATCTGGAGGACATATGATCTGACCAGATTTATCCTACCCCACCACAATATTTCTAGAAGTTTTAACTTTTTCAACTTTATGTTTAGCTGTTTTAGTAAGGGTACGAAATTGGCCTCTATGATGTTTTCTAGTTCTGATGCAATTTTAATGCTTAAATATTACAATTCAGACCAGACAAAACCATATTTCTCTTTTAGTCTATCTTTCTCTTCTTTTTCCATCTCCATAGGCAATGCTATGGTTTTATTAATATTAAGTTTATAATTGGAAATAGTTGCAAAGTCATGTATTATCTGCATCAATCTCTCTATTGAGAGGCTGGGCTTACTCAGGGATACCAGGATGTCATCTGCATATAGGCTTAATTTTAGTTCCTTTTGTTCGTATGTCAACCCTTTTACTTGCGTACAGGACCTGATGGGGATTGCAAGGGGTCCCACTGCTAATGTGTATAGTAGTGGGGACAGGGGACATCCCTGTCTCGTCCCATTAGTTATACTGAACCAGTTCACTCTTATTCCTGGTCCGATAGTTCTGGCTGTAGGTACCATATATAGCAGCATCATAGCCCTCAGGAACCATCCTTTAAACCAGGGGTCCTTAAACTTTTTAAACAGGGGGCCAGTTCACTGTCCCTCAGACCGTTGGAGGGCCGGACTATAGTAAAAACAAAAACTATGAACAAATTCCTATGCACACTGCATATATCTTATTTTGAAGTGAAGAAACAAAACGGGAACAAATACAATATTTAAAATGAAGTAAAGTTAAATCAACAAACTTACCAGTATTTCAATGGGAATAGTGTGCCAGTCAGATGCCCAGGGATATTATGCCAGTCAGAGTCCAGTAATATTATGCCATTCAGAGCCCAGTAATATTATGCCAGTCAGAGTCCAGTAATATTGTGCCAGTCAGATGCCCAGGAATATTATGCCAGTCAGAGCCCAGGAATATTATGCCAGTCAGATGCCCAGGAATATTATGCCAGTCAGATGCCCAGGAATATTATGCCATTCAGATGCCCAGGAATATTATGCCATTCAGATGCCCAGGAATAGTGTGCCAGTCAGATGCCCAGAAATATTATGCCATTCAGATGCCCAGGAATATTATGCCATTCAGATGCCCAGGAATAGAGTGCCAGTAAGAGCCCAGGAATATTATGCCAGTCAGATGCCCAGGAATATTATGCCAGTCAGAGCCCAAGAAAGTTATGCCAGTCAGAGCCCAAGAAAATTATGCCAGTCAGATGCCCAGGAATAGTGTGCCAGTCAGATGCCCAGGAATAGTGTGCCAGTCAGATGCCTAGGAATATTATGCCATTCAGATGCCCAGGAATAGTGTGCCAGTCAGAGCCCAGGAATAGTGTGCCAGTCAGATGCCCAGGAATATTATGCCAGTCAGATGCTCAGGAATAGTGTGCCTGTCAGATGCCCAGGAATATTATGCCATTCAGATGCCCAGGAATATTATGCCATTCAGATGCCCAGAAATATTATGCCAGTCAGATGCCCAGGAATAGTGTGCCAGTAAGAGCCCAGGAATATTATGCCAGTCAGATGCCCAGGAATAGTGTGCCTGTCAGATGCCCAGGAATATTATGCCATTCATATGTCCAGGAATATTATGCCATTCAGATGCCCAGGAATAGTGTGCCAGTCAGATGCCCAGTAATAGTATGCCAGTCAGATGACCAGGAATATTATGCCAGTAAGAGCCCAGGAATATTATGCCATTCAGATGCCCAGGAATATTATGCTATTCAGATGCCCAGGAATAGAGTGCCAGTCAGAGCCCAGTAATATTATGCCAGTCAGATGCCCAGGATTATTATGCCAGTCACAGCCCAAGAAAATTATGCCAGTCAGATGCCCAGGAATAGTAGAGTGCTCGTTATACCTCCCTCCTCCCCCTCCTTCCCCATCACTTACCTCCAGCTGCTGTGTCCCCGGGCCGGACGTCTCGCGCAGTGTTCCCTCCTCCCTGCACGGAGGAGGGAAACAGTTACCGGGTCCGGATGTGACGAAACGTCACATCCGGTCGCGGTGATTTTTTTTTTTTCCGTTTTCCTGCAGCCGCATCTTCTGCGGCTGCAAGGGAAAAAAAAAGGTAAACAGCGGGGAGCGGGGGGTGCCGGCAGCACCCCCCGCGGGCTGGACAAATGTGCTCGGCGGGCCGCATGTGGCCCGCGGGCCGTAGTTTGAGGACCCCTGCTTTAAACCATACCTCCTACGTGTTATCTCCATGTACTGCCATGCCACTCGATCAAATGCTTTTTTAGCATCTAATCCTTTTAGACAAATATGATGCATGTTGTTAACATAGTTATAATAACTGTAGAAGAAAGCTCAAGTGTGAAAATACTCCTGTTCCAGCAATAAATATTTTATTAATAAAAAGAAAAATAAATATTCAAGATTTTCTGGCATCATTAAATTTATGCACCACACAGGCAGTGTCACCTAAACAATACACATTAATTACTCTGTTTTTTACCCATTCCATCAACATGACAAATAGGTGTTAGAGTGTTAAACAAAAGATAACAATAAACACCATAACAAACATACATTTGTTTCAAAATACACACTTATAAATATACATTTGTTTGACTAAGAAATTTAAAATAATAAAACAAGTTTAAAATGTTAAGTATTTTTTCTTATGCGCAGTATAATTAGTGAATGTTTACTGTCCATTTATTTGCATTTGTTTTTAAAATTTTACCCTATTACTGTTTAATTTAATTTTATATGTTGCGCTATATTTTTATTCATTTTAATTATGATAGCTACAGATGAGTACTTTTCCTCCTCCCCAAAGGTAGGATAGTTGCTTAAATGATTAATGAGATCAGTCCTACATTTCAGTATTTTCTTGTTTATTATTTGTTTTATTGTATCCATTGTTTTCCATGCTTGTTTTTATTCTAGATCAGGAGTCCTGAAGAGATCTGTGAAAAAAAATATCTGACATATATAATGAGTGGACAGAAAACATAAATGGCACATGAAAATATCTGTAACTAAGTCAAACTAACAAACACATTTGTTACTAATTTAAACTTTGAAAGTGTATTGCAGTTGTGAAGTTGTGATTTTGTCCTCATATTGTACCCACATGATTTGGCATTCCGCAGCATAAATTTGTCCGCCAGAACATACCACAGTGTCACTTTGTCCCATAGCACATGTTATTTTGCCCCACAGAACATGCCACAGTGTCACTTTCCCCCATAGTACAGGTTATTTTGCCCCACAGTACATGCCACAGTGTCACTTTCCCCCATAGTACAGGTTATTTTGCACCACAGAAAATCCCACAGTATCACTTTGGCCACAGCCAATTTGCCCATTATGCCACAATTAGTCTGCCCATTAATATGCCACAGCCACACATTCAGATTGCCAATTAATCTGCCACAGCATTTTCCCCATAAATATGCCACTATTAGCCTGCCCATTAATATGCCACAGCCAGATTGCCAAAATGCCACAGCCGGATTGCCAATTTTCCCATTAACCTGCCAGTTATTTTGCCCATTTGCCTGTCATATTTTGCCCATTTGCCAGTCATATTTTGCCCATTTCCTAGTGTTATTTTGCCCATATTTTGCCAGTTATTTTGCCCATTTGCCTGTGTTATTTGCCCATTTGCCAGTGTTACGTGCCCATTTGCCAGTTATGTGCCCATTTGCCTGTTATGTGCCAATTTGCCCATTATGTGCCAATTTTCCAGTGTTATTTGCCCATTTGCCAGCGTTGTTTTCCTATTTGCCAGTGTTGTATGCCCATTTTCCAGTGTTTTATGCCCATTTGCCAGTTATGTGCCTGTTATTTGCCCATTTGCCAGTGTTATGTGCCCATTTGCCAGCGTTATGTGCCCATTTGCCAGTGTTGTTTGCCCATTTTCCAGTGTTTTATGCCCATTTGCCAGTTATGTGCCAGTTATTTGCCCATTTGCCAGCGTTATGTGCCCATTTGCCAGTGTTATATGCCCATTTGCCAGTGTTATGTGCCCATTTGCCAGCGTTATGAGCACATTCCCCCCCCCCCCCCCCCTACTTACCTGGATGCTGCTCGGCGTCTCCACAAAAAAGATTCCTGCACGCAAATAGCTATTTACCCAAATATGTAATATCTATTCCCCAGAGATTATCTAAGATTCTCATTCTTAAAGTCTGTGCTAGAATACATACACTGTCATTTACCGGGCAGTTTAAGAAATAGCCACCTTGAGTAGTAATATGAGTTTAGTAATGTTACCTTACCTAAGCAGAGCATATGCTGGTAATTTGTAGGTAATTATGGTGTACTATCACAATTTTAACTACTAATCATTATCAATGTAGGTGTGGTTGTACCTAAATAAAATACATGGCCATCTTGGAGTCAGAAACGTTACTGCATAGTAACCTATACTACATGCATATTGATACAGCTACAGGTGTTGCATAATTCATGTTTTATTTTATTCACCTCTGTTATAATTCATACATGTGAATTATAATTAACATCTATTGATATTGTATTTTGTTGTTACGCTATTTTGCTTATCATTTGATCTTTATTTTATATTCAATAAATTAATTATTATTTTATTAATAATTGTTGCATTGTATTTACTTTTGTAAAAACATCATCCAAACTCTCTATATATATAACGAATTCTTGATATAGGTATTTTTGGTCAGACCCATATATATGAATCATCAATTTTTCATATTTTTAATGATTCATAATTAATGACTCATATTCATATTTTTATGGTTATTAATATCTGACCTTTATGGAGGCACTGCTGAGATGTATTTAAGATTTGATGCATTTTTACAAACTGTAAATTAATTGTAATCCAGAGTACAATGTTTAACTTCATTCTATGGGCTCATAGTACTGAATCAGGTATTGGAATTTCATTGCTATATATTGTTGTAATAAGATCAATATGAGTAGCCATTTAGTAATTCACTGGGAAATAATTCTGTAACAGAGAATCCCAGTGAAATATACAGTATCTTAAACATGCACAAAGACTTAAAATGAGAGTCAGATATTAAGTGCTGGAATAAAGAAATCTACATTCAGACAGAACTTTAATGTGGATACTCTATTTAAAAGTTTTCTGACATGCATGTGTGAGGAAAAAGATGTTAAAAGAAATGTATTCATGAATGTGATATGCTTATTGACAACATAGCTAGAAGGTAAATGTAGTCACATAACTGTGTTACAGACCAATTGGGCATCCTGTCCAAAAAGAGAAGATTGACTCTCAAAATCTCAGAATTCATAATCAGAATTTGTGTAAAGAGATAGAGCTTAAAAAGTACAGAGACCTGTACAGCTCTCTACACATGGAAGGTAAGACATGCCAAAAGTACCAAAATAATGTGTGCCATGTTCAGAAAAATCCCTGTCTGGCACTGAAGGGGTTAAACCCACCAGAGTCCCAGATGATCCCCTGCAAGAAAGCATTAATATGCAAATGCAGGCAATAAAGAACAAAATAAATCAAATGTATCAATTTGTATTGGTTCAGCAAAACATTGGAGACTCACACCCTATTAAAGCTAATATATCCCAAGCTCATGCAGGCAAGCCCTAAAGGGTTAACATCAGGATATCTGATGAAGAAGCCAGCAGCATGGGATCAGGAGATTCTGATAATTATAGTTTCTCTGCATTTACCAAAAGGAGTTGAGAGCAAATACCCACAGACAAGTGTAACACACAGGGTATTATTCTCAATGTCCATGTTCCCAAATTAAACCAGGAAGGGTTAACTAATATTATTGACCATATTAGGTTGTATGAAACCTCCATGGAATCTCTGAATATGTACTCAGACTCAGATAACATTACATTCCTACCATGGGTCTTTGATGGTAAGTACCGTAATTTCTTTAGGTCCATGATAAATAGGAATTTCCAAAATTGTCGTAAGGTAATCCATGAGGTCAAATGAGAATTTGGCCCACGTAGGAGTTGGCCTAAAAAGCAAATGGTGTTAGAGCCCAAGGTAGACCCCATCTGGGATTTAAACCCCAGAAAGTGAGCTATGCTCAAGTAGCCAAGTCTCCTAAGCTGGCAAGGCGGGAAAGAGTTAAACTCACCCCTGTTAAGAACCAGGATCCTAATCTTAAGGGCATCCTCAGACATAGCAGAAAAAGGCCTATAATGCCTTGGCTGGATAAGGCCACTGAATCTGATAACTCCCATAAAGCTGAGCCCTTCACCTCCTGTAAGGATAGAGAGGGGACATAAGTCTGGTCTGCCTAGAGGGTACAGAGACACTGATCCTGATAATTCCCCACATACTCAGCCAACAACATCCTATAAGGATATTTATGGAAAGGGGCCATAAGTCTGATCTGCCTAGAGGGTACAGAAACACTGATCCTGATAATTCCCCACAGACTTAGCCACCCACATCCCCATAAGGGTAATCACGGGAGGGGCCACAGGTCTGATATGCCTAGGGGAGACAGAGATACTAACTCTTATAGATCCCATCAAGCTCAGCCATCTACCTCCAATACTGGGAGGCATAGCCATAAATCTATAAATTAAATGTATAATCAGGTGAATAACCTGGATGATCTAATGGTACACTTACAAGAGCAGGTAAGTAAACTAAACTATAAAGTAATAAGCCTGCAACACCCAGCACAGCCCTATAAAGCTCAACAATCTAGGTTAAATTTAACACTAGGTAATCAAGTTGTTATATTGCATCCTGTAATGTAAATTTTACCCAAAGTTTTGTTTTACAGTGTTTAGACCATAAGCCTATTGCTAAAATGTTGTTAAATGTTTAAACCATTGCTTCTTAGTAGATGGTGAATTTGTGTATATAACTTCTCATCTATTTTTCAGCCTATCCAGGACTAAGATAGTTCACTTCCTAACGTGAACGTTTACCTAGTAACTGAATCTTTAGGATTCAGCCTTGAAAGGGTTAGTCACAAAATGTCAGCAAGATGCTGCAATCAAGAAGCCCCTGTGATGGGGGGCAAGTGGTTAATGCCTGTCAATTTCTTTCCAAAGGGTCACGAAGTTGCAGAAAGGTCAAAGTGTGAAAAGTTCCTCATAGATAGAGAACTCATCTCCATAATGATAGCCTGATGATAGAGGAAGCCAACACACTTCCACTACCTGCCTGGAGCAAGATCATTTAATTAAACATACTTTAATGTTTAATATAATTTAACACATTTTTTATTGACAGTTTATTATAATAACATTGACCTGGAGTTGTTTGTTTGTTTTTAACAACTTTGCAGGGCAGTGTTCTTTTTGTTTATTTTAATAGGTAAGCAAACAGCTAATCGTTTGTTCCTATGCTGGAAGGACTCCATCTTACAAGGGGGATGCCCAGAAAGAAAGTTTAAATACCACTGCCGGTACAGTAAAGAAACATCAACACAAGATCAGATGAAAATCAGATTGGTATCGTATAAACAGGGGTTTATTAATCCACTTGTTTGTCTCTCATCTGTTGCTAACATTATGTTTTCTTATACCCATATTATAATACATATCAGAGATACTCTGCCTAGATGATCACTCCTATATGTAATATATCCCCAAAGTGGAATAACTTCAGGATATAGTGAACCTAGTAGAGATAGGACTCCCATGTTTTGTATATTTTTCTTGCTAGAATAAGCTAGCATTTTCCATATCTAGTAATTGGCTAGTATATGACAGATCTCATCGGGCCTAAGTCAGGTTTATATGTATTCTCAATTCTGGCACACATGTACTTATACTGTGTTGTGATCCCTTAATTTTAGATTCATCTATAAAAGCCCAAATTCATTGGGATCGCATGATGACTAAAGACAAGATGACGTAAGTCGGGATCATCCTACTTCGGGGACAGGACTTTCTGGACAAAGCGAGTAGTGATGCAAAGTTCATCATCCAAAAGCTGCTCCAAAGAAATCCAAGGTCTATCCAGGGGGAAAAGAGGGATTCATTTCAAGATGTACCTACCAGTCTGATCCAAAGACATCCCATCAAGAAAAGGTTCAACATAACAGATATAAAGTCACCAGAAGAGACCTGCCACAGCAAGACATCGCTCTCAAGTTCCTGTGGCCAAGTGCCGGACAAGCAAGGAAACCTTTGTCCCTAGTGTGCTGTCAACCAGCTAAAGGCCAAAGAATCCATGTTGCTACAAGGCCATTAAAGCTTGATATTTCCAGTGGTTTGGTGACTGAAGTCACGAAGAAATTTTTTTTTTTCATTTGCTTTGCTTTGAAGATTAAAACTAAAGATCCCGAGTTCATAATTTTAACCAGTCCCAAATACCTACTTCTTAATTTGAAACACAGTCATATTCTTAAGAATTATTGGTTCCAATTAGGGGGGATTTGTCAGAGGTATTGAACAGTAATCTCGAGACTGGTACATATGAATAAAGTAGAAGCAAAGGATAACAAGATAGATGCCAGCAGCCTCCATTTTGTGTCAGTTTTGGGACATCCTTTTGTGTGTTCAAATCTTACTCTGTGTCCCCGAGGCTAAAACAAAGTCTTCCACATTCCTAACTCTGTTATCTGAAACCAAATATTTTACTGATAAGTTCATAGTATCACCGGAACAGATAAGGTGGCATTTGTTAGTGGAAGGTTTATTACTCTAAGCTACATCTCATTGTATTTATGCAGACACAGCTGTGTCTATATCCATACAAGAGGAGAAGGGGGGCTTCTTCTCAACTTGCTAGCCCACCTGGCAGAAACTGACACAGATTGTGAAACTATTTGGATCTTAGATTAAAATATTTACTTATATCACACCTTCACTAATAAATATGTAAAGTATAATGAATCCTACATATTAATTAGAATATTGTTTTTATTGGATTATTAGTGTGGTATAAATGTTACTTTGAGTTTAATCTAATGTGGAATGATACAAATAAGAATATCGATAAGAATATTTACTCTAATTTGAAATTATATTAACACTTCTTTATTTCTCAACATATATATTTTCTCACATTATACTCACAATCCAGGTATAGCTATAAATCATGACATCATCTCATTTAAATTAAACACACCCATTCACTTTAATTGGAACACTTAGAGTAACAATTGGAGACTAGAGGTGTAGAAGGGGACTGAGATACCTGAAAACACCCGGGGGGACTGATTTTGGGAGAGCTGCCACTAGTGGGGTGAGAGATGGGAATGTTTTAGAAAAGGGCTGAGTCTCTCTCCTTCTCTCAGGAATATGAGGCTTTTAATAGCACATGTTCACTATAACAATAGACATCTCCATACACATGTTATTGAGCTAAGTCCCAGGAGTAACTCCCATCAATGGAAGGAGTCTCAACTGCAAACGGACCTCTGCCGGTAATGTATAAATGTGGTAATTTGTTTCTAGCCTAATCTCAGTTTTTATGGATGTAATTAGCATATATTTTTGGGTAAATTAAACTTAAATCCCACAATTTCTGGATCTTTATATTTTAGCCTGGTGTTTATCTGTCATCCTTTCTGCAGAAGGAAGCCAGAGGAATATCCTATAGATATTACCAAGAAGCAAAAGTTCTTATAGTCTAGCTATTTACCCAAATATTAATATCTAATCCCCAGAGATTATCTAAGATTCTAATTTTTAAAGTCTATGCTAGAATACATACATTGTCATTTACCGGGCAGATTAAGAAATAGCCTCCTTGAGTAGTAATATGATTTAGTAATATTACCTTACCTAAGCAGAGTATATGCTGGTAATTTGTAGGTAATTATGGTGTACTATCATTAACAATTTTAACTACTAATCATTACCAATGTAGGTGTGGTTGTACCTAAATAAAATGCATGGCCATCTTGTGGTCAGAAACGTAACTGCATAGTAACTTATACTACATGCATATTGATGCAGCTACAGTGTTGCATAATTCATGTTTTATTTTATTCACCTCTGTTATAAGTCATACATGTGAATTATGATTAATATCTATTGATATTGTATTTTGTTGTTACGCTATTTTTATATATATATTTTATATTCAATAAATTAATTATTATTTTATTAATAATTGTTTCATTGTATTTACTTTTGTAAAAACGTCATCCAAACTCTCTATATACATAACGAATTCGTGATATGGGTATTTTTGGTCGGACCCATATATATGAATCATCCATTTTTCATATTTTTAATGATTCATAATTAATAACTCATATTCATATTTTTATGGTTTTTAATACCATATACCGTATTTGCTCGATTATAAGACAAGGTTTTTTTCAGAAAAAAATTTCTGAAAATTATCCCTCGTCTTATAATTGAGGTCGTCTTATAATCTGACCTCAAATCAAGGTCAGACTGTAAGACAGGGATATAGGTCCCCCACAGAGCTGTAGACTCCCCCTGCTGCCGCCTGGCACGACCATCGGGACTTCTATGATGAAGCTGGGTACTTCCGGCTTCATCATAAATGCACCGGCGGTCGTGCCGGGCGGCAGCAGGGGAGGTCTGCGCTCATCGCGCAGACATCCTCTGCTGCCCCGCTAGCCACCAGGAGAATCGGGCAGCTGGGGGATGTCTGCACGATACGTGCAGACATCCTGCATGCTGCCCGACACTTCCATCTATTATGACGGACCAGCTGTCCGTCATAAAAGACGGAGGTGTCTGGCCGCATGGAGGATGTCTGCACGTATCGTGCAGACATCCTCCGGCTGCCCCCACTAGCCACCAGGGATCAAGAAATAGGTGAGGGGGAGGGGGGGCAGAGAAACGAGGGGGAGGGGGGGTAGAAAGATAAGGGGGGACAGAGAAACGAGGGAAGGGGGCAGATCAACAAGGGGACGGAGGGGGGAAGAGACAGAGACAAGGGGGGCAGAGAGAAACAAGGGGAGGGAGGGGGAAGAGACAGAGACAAGGGGAGCGTGGGGGGAGACAAAGGGAGGGGGAGAGAGAGACAACACTAAGGGGGGGAGAGATACAAAGCTGGGGGCAAGGGAAAGAGAGAGGCAGCATTGGCAATTTGGCACATAAAAGGAAATAAAAACAAGAAATGCAATTTACATGTGAATATATATACAAGTTGAACTTATTTCCTATAGGGTAGTCTTATAGTCAGGCTTTTAGTTTTTTTCCTAAAGGAATATCCAAAGTTTGGGGGGTCATCTTATAATCAGGGTCGTCTTATAATCGAGCAAATACGGTATATGGTTCAATATGTTTTAGTGATCCTGTGTGATCTATAGCTGCGCAAGATAATTGCCAGAAATGTAACTGTCCCCAAGCTGATCTTAATCACTGTCTATGGTATTGTAAATATGTGTGTAGTTTTTGTGTCAAAATTTCACGTTATGCAAAAAACACATTCGGTATCCGGTTTCCATTGACCCCGGCATTTGCGCTTTTTGGATTCACCTCTAACCCCTTTCCCAGGGTAAAACTGTCCAGAATACTCCTGGCTGTAGCCAATAAAACCATACTACAGGTATGGATTAAGAAAGATGAACCTCTCTACGGGTCTGTCAGGACATTGTTCTTTTTATTCAAAATGAACTGGCTTACAGCACATCAAAACACCCATCAGGCCACACGAAAATCTTTGGGGGATTGGAAATACTATATAGATTCCCTTCCCATAGATATCAAAAAAACAAATCAAGGCCACAATCCAAAACTCTCCATGGTACGTGTACCAGATCCTACAAGGCAATGACCCCATACCATATGTTGTTTAATAACACGCCCACAATCCAAGGTACATTGCTTTAGTACCGACCAGTCGATATTCCAGGTGTGGTTCCCAATCCGTTGAGTGAGCCCGAGCTGCCCCCACAGCTGGAAGGTTCGTAGATTCCTGACTATATTATCTCTTGGTCACCTGGTATTTGGAGACGTATTTTATAGTTACATGTTTAAATTTAATTTGTTTGTTTTGTATCGCTATACGTGTCATACATACCTGACAGTGACTCCCCTGGATACAGGACTACTAACAGCATGAGACGTATGACACATTACATCCCTGTAATACTTCTCTATATCATCATCCAATGTCACTATTTACCTGATTGTTACATGATATTAATTTACATGTGTCTTCCCTATGTATATTACCTAGAGTTGAATTTTAAAAAAAATTAAAACAAAAAAAACACAGGTCATGTCATTGCCTCCTTAGACTTTACATTGGCCTCAACCCAATTTTTTTTTTTACCAGCCTCACAGTAAAATATCGGCTGGGTAGCAACCATAGCAGCCATAAATACATATAACCATATATATATAGACAGGAAATCGCCCTTAGACACTAGAATCACTTGAAACAACAACAACAAAAATATACATAGTGCATACCACCAAAGTGTCCCGTTTTGGGTGGCACAGTCCCGTTTTTGGGGCTCTGTCACGCTGTCTCGCCCAGGATCTGCCCTCGGCGGGACAGCGGGACAGAGCCCCAAAAACTGTGTGCACCATGTCCAGGATTAGAGGTGCTGTTTGAGGTAGCTCGCTCCCTAACAGTGTGGTGTGGTCTGCAGGTCAGCGTCTGCAGTAACCACACCGACGGGTGAGCACAGTCGCGCTGTGAGACTTGCAGAAACTATGAGAGCCAGATGTCAACTGACTTCTGGCTCTCAGAAGATGTCAAATGACAGTGTTCTGTCTCTGCATAGACAGGAGGCGAGTACTTTTTTTTTGTTTAACAACTAAGTAAATAAATAAATATGTGTAAATAAGTGTGTATGTATGACTGTAAGTGTGACTGTGTCTAAATTTGTGTGTGTAAGGTTATGTATGTGTGTAAATGTAACTGTCTAAGTGTGTGTGTGTATATGTTAGGGTGTTTAAGATTGTGTGTGTGTGTATGGTAAGGATGTCTAAGTGTGTGTGTGTAAGGGTGTCTAAGTGTCTGTGTGTAACAGTGTATATGTATGTGTGCGTAAGTGTGTGTATGTAAGTGTGACTGTGGAAGTGTAACGGTGTCTGTAAGTGTATGTGTGTAAGGGTGGCAGTGTGGTTATTTGTGTAGTTGTCTCAGTGTGGCTGTGTATGCACATTATGGTGTGTTTTATTACATGCCTGGGGTTTTGTATGACTGTATGAGAAAGCCCCAGTCATGTGATAAAACTCATGTAAAGGTGCAATTTCTTGTATTGGGTGAGTTGCACAAGAGTGATTAAAAAAATAAGAAAATTACCACTTTCACATTTTTAAATGTTGGGATGAATGATACTGTAATACTGCCAATCAATGTGAATATAATGTGAAGTGAAATGTATGCACTCACAAATGTGTTATGAATAAAAGCCTTAGATATAAATCAGTCTCCAGACTTCCCATTCAGGTAATCCTAAACCCCTTGCCGACACAGGACGTGCTAGGTCCGTCCTGTGTGGCGAGACGTTAAGGACACACTAAAACGAGCACTGAAAGCGATTTTTTTAGGCTTCTAGTGCTACAATGCTTCCATGTGAAGCATTGTGCAATACTGAAAAAACGCCCGTTAGCATTTTCGATCTCTGCGCAGATTGATTGAAATGCCGGTTTTAAAGGCACAGTGCCTTTAAAACGACGGGTGTTGAAAACAAGTATAGGAACCAAATTTAATTGCTTCCTATGGCTCTGTAAGTGTTGCTGACCTGCCTCACAAGTCAAGGCACTCAGTAACACTGAAAAAAAGCCTGAACTTGGTCACTGTGTGACCTTTTCTTCAGAAAAATAATTGCCAATATTTCCCCAGAAATAATCTCAAAAGACTTAACATTGGCCTGATGCGGCAAAATACCAACCAGATGGCAACCCTATGTGTGACCAAGATGGCGCTGCCCTTATAAGGGCAAGAGCACAGGAAGCAGGAAGTAGCTGCTTCCTGTGCTCTGAGGTTGTCACACGATTGCCTCATCACAGAGGCAATCTGTGACTGCCAGGCAGATTGACGGACAGTGGGGATGCTCAGATGAGCATCCCCACTGCCTGGTCAGATCAATATTAAATAAATATTGATCTGACCACTTTGGATCTGCCTCCCTCTCCTCACATTTTTTTTAGTGAGGAGAGAGACAGATCAAGGTAATAAAAGTAAGTGAAACTAAAATAAAATAATAAAAATACAATAAAACAATATAAAAAGATGGAGACCCAAGAACTTTTTTTAAAGCCATTCCCTGTGTTTAACTTTTTCCATTGATCATGCGTAAGCAGTGATCTTGCACATCAGCGCATTTTTTGCTGTTTGTGCATTTTTTAGGGGTTAACTTTTTTGTACTGCAATTTATTACAGTACTACAAAGGCTCTTCTAAGAGCTATTAACCCCTTCCTTGCCGTAGATCACTGCTTACGCAATGATATTGAGGCCAAAACAATTTTGGACAAGACCTATCTTACATGATTTAATTTCTTGTAATGTATTTTCATCTAACAGTATGTAATCCAATCTACTATATGTGTTATGCACATGCGAGAAGAAGGAGTAGTCTCTACTTTCCATATTTTCTATTCTCCACGTGTCAAATAATCCAAATTTCCTTGCTTTTGTATCTTTTCCTTTCTATATTTATTACTTGATGAATTTGTTGAGTCTAAATCTACATTTGCCAATGAATTCATATCTCCGCACACTATCCACTTCCCTATTTCTTGACTTTTATATTTACTTAAAGTTCTTTCAAGAAACTTTAGCGGATTTTCATTTGGTGCATATATGTTGATAATATTATATGGGATACCATTAATTTTACAATTTAAAACCAAATATCTACCTTTTGTGTCTACCTTCCTACTTTGATCTTCATATATTACTGATTTGTGTATGAATATTGATACACCTGCTTTTTTTGTGAGTGCTGTTGAATGGATTGCTACTGGGTACTTTTTGTTATACCAGTTTGGAATCTTATTGCGGGCAAAGTGTGTTTCTTGGACACAAATTATGTGAGAGCCTTTTTTATTTGCTTCTTCCATTAACATCCTCCTTTTGTGGGGTGTATTTAATCCTTTTGCGTTTTGTGATATTATTTTTAGTGTTGCCATAATATTTTATAAAATTTTATTTTATAAGCAAACTCATAATATGGTACAACCGTAGGGAGCGTCTGGGCAAGTGCTCGGTGGGGAGACATCTAGAAGAGGAGAGATAAGGGGAAAAAAACACTGTACAACATTTAACTTTAACACAATCCGCACTTTAAACATGTAACAGCTATTGCCTTTCTTAACTAGGACCCTTCCTAGTTCTTTTGGGCCGCGTCTCATTTCCCTCTTTTGGACGCGCTTTTTAAGGGGTTCTCTCAAATCCCCTAATAGAAGCTTAGCACTGTTTATCTATTTTTCTCTTTTTTTTCTCCTTCCTTGCTGGCTGGTTCTCTTTAGTTCCCTTAAATATTTCTATATCTTCTTTCCTCTAGAAAACGATATGGAGAAGGGAAGGAGAAGGGAGGGGAGAAAAAAATAAAATAAAAAAATAAAAAAACAAGGACCAAACAATATAAACATTTTGCTTCTCTAAGCACCAGTATCTACAGTGCTGTAATGCTATAACCCTTTATCTTTTCCTCTTCTTTTTTAATACGGCAATTTAAATTTCATCCAAACCTCTAGTATACCCTAAAAGAACATTATATAATCATTATACATCACTTAACGTTAATAATGTGAGTAGAATTTTTAACAAGCGCAATAAATCATTTTTAAAAGGTACACACTTTAGTTTTGCAGCTTTTTCATGATTTTGGGAGTGTGTAAACAAGTGTAAATCTATTTTTATACTTCTTTTCCGCTATTTTCTAAGGTATCCGTAGTTTACCTATACACATTTCCACTCAGGTTATCTAACCTCTTTCCCCAAATTTTTGTATCTTGGCTGTAAGGCCAATAACATCCGCTTTGTCTAATTGACTAAACCAGCTGTAGCTGTGGAGAAATATAACGGGATGGAAAACCGTTTACATAAGACATAAGTGCCGTAACTAATTTTGTCTGCATCATAAATTAAATGTAGCAAACGTGTTGTCCCAAATATTATCGGGGGGCCTCGAGTTGAGTTAATTCACAAAATTATACTTTACATATTTTAGCAAAAGGCAGTGTGTAATTTAGATAATACGTTTCGTGCAAGGATTTACGTAAAAGATTCCCGGATATGTTAAGGATAGAGGCACCCATTGAAGGGGGATTGCTAGCATGTCCCTTGGTGATAGGGCTCTTTGGATGTAAAGGGCTTCAGTACTCAAACAGTTAATATTGAAAAGACTGACCATACCAAATCTATAAACCAAATTTAAAACAATTGGCCAGTCAGTGGAAGTGCTAAAAATTGTTACAAATCATCTGTGAAGGATGTAACCTTCACAGAACACGTTCCAACCCAGATGCCTTCCAAATCTGGATTGTTATGTAAAATGCAGACCAAGGGTCAAGTGTGAGGTTAAAGAGGAGAGGTAAGTCCTGGATGTGCAATGAGGGTGATGGGGCATGTCCTGGTGTGCAGGGTTAGTTCTGGATGAGCAAAGCGGGTGAGAGGGCATGTCGTGGGGTGTATGGATAAGTCTTGTATGTGCAATGTTGGTGTTGTGGGCATGTCCTGGAGTGCAGAGGTAAGACCTGGATATGCCATGCAGGTGATGGGGCATTCCTGGGTCTAAACAAGAAGGGTTAAAGCATCAGACAACGAACATCTTTGTAAAAAATAACCCTTTATTAGAAAAACTTTAAAAACAGCACATCGTGAGAAGTAGTATAGGATAAAAAATAAGGGCTAGCTGCCCATGATTTATGCGTTTCATGCCCTATAGCATGTACTCAAATAGTGTTGAGCGAACCCGAACCGCGGACATTTCACTGTATGTCCGTGTTGGAATTCGAGGTTCGGCTATAAACCGAAAGTCTTTAAACCGAAAGTCATTCGGTTTATAGACATTCGGTTTATAGAATAGCCAGTAGCATTACATGTATTCTATAAGCCGAAAGTCTATAAACCGAAAGACATTCGGTTTATAGACTTTCGGTTTATAGAATACCTGTAATGCTATTGGCAATTCTATAAACCGAAAGTCTATAAACCGAACAACATTCGGTTCATAGACTTTCTTTGTATAGAATAGCAATAGCATTACATGTATTCTATAAAACGAAAGTCTATAAACCGAATGTCTTTCGGTTTATAGACTTTCGGTTTATGGAATACATGTAATGCTATTGCTATTCTATAAACCGAAATAGAGTCCCCATTCATAAGAATAAGTCAAATAGAACCGTCAGATACTGTGCTTACTGCGCACTTTGAAAAATTCTAATAGTTTTGGGTGCTAAATAGTACATTTGCGTCTTGCGGTGCACTTCATATCTGAGAGTCAAATAGAACCGTCAAATACTGTGCTTACAGCGCACTTTGAAAAATTCTAATAGTTTTGGGTGGTAAATATTACATTTGCGTCTTGCAGTGCACTTCATATCTGAGAGTCAAATAGAACAGTCCAATACTGTGCTTACAGCGCACTTTGAAAAATTCTGGCTACCTCCTCCACCTCCAGCGCCGCTTCCACCTACACCGCCACGGTCACCGCCTCCTCAACCTATAGGTCACTTAGTATAAACTGAAAGAGAATACCCTACACTCCAACCCTCTCTCAAATGGATAATTCTGTTGATCCTCCTGGCAGCCATGCTTTAGATTTAGATTTATGTTCTTCCAAAGCTAAAATCAAAGATTCCATCTAGTGCTATTTTATGGCTCAGTTGTATTTTTAATTTGTATGTATTTTATGTTATTTTAAGTTATTTCCCTATCCACATTTGCTTGCAGGGCACTTGTCCTACTCTTACCCACATTTTACTTCCTTTTGCAGCCCTCTAGCCCTTTCCATGACTTTTTTAGAGGCATTTTAGTGGCCAAAAGTTCGTGTCCCCATTGACTTCAATGGGGTTCGGGTTCAAGTTCGAGCACGGACCCGGACTTTTTTCCGAAGTTCGGTCAAACCTCTCGAACCCGAACATCCAGGTGTCCGCTTAACTCTACTCATAAGCTAGAGTGATTCTTTTGACAGGATGTTTTATACATAATGAAACAAAGGCTACACACTTATGAGGTAATTAAATTGAATTAAGAAGTCATAATAGGAAGGCAGCATAACACAGGGTGATGTGGCTGGCGCATGTCCTTGATGTGCAATGTGGGTGATGGGGCATGTCCTTGGGTGTATTTAAACCTCATTGACAAGACATACAAAGATTTATGCATTTAAACCTCATTGGCATCTTATACATGGGGCGTCTTATAAACGGGAAAAATACAGCAATACTCCAAGTGACGTCCTACCAGTGCTCTGTACAACGGCATGAGCACTTAGATCTTTCTACTGCCAATACCTCTCTCTTTAAAACCAAGCATTCTGCTAGCATTTCCTGCTGCTCTATTACGTTATCTGTCCTCTGAAATAATTACCCCTAAATCCTTTTCCTAATTTGAATAGGCCTGTATGAAATATTCTATACACTTCCCTCGGCTTTTTATACCCAAGGTGCATTATTTTACATTTATCCACATTGAGTGTCAGTTGCCACAGCTCTGACCATTTTTCTATTTTACCTAAATCATTTGCCATTTGGCTTATCCCTCCAGGAACATCAACCCTGTTGCAAATATTTGTATCATCAGCAAAAAGATATACCTTACCAAATAGACCTTCTGCAATATCACTAATAAAAATGTTAAAAGAATGGCTCCAAGTATAGATCCCTAAGATACCCCACTGGTAACAAGCTCTTGCTCCGAAAATACACCCTTGACTATAATCCTCATCGAATACAAAAAATGCCTTTAAATATTTGTGCTGCATGATTTTAAAGCAAAGCAACATAATCAGAGTACTACAATGAATTATAATAATTGAACATTTTAGCACTAAATTATTGGAAACAGATTTTTTTTATATCAAATCAAATTGACAAGCAGAAACACAGAACAATATATTTGACCCACAATGCAAAAGAAAATGTAATGAGCAAGAGTTTGTGCAGAACATTAGATTAAAATACAAATTAAAAAGTCTACTCTGACTTAATGTTTTGAATAAACTGGATGCTTAAATGTCCATTCTGACCTCTTTTTTTTTTTTTTTTTTTTTTTACATATTCTGAATCTTGCTGAAGTGAATACACAATTTCAGCATGTTCAAATATGCATGGTATGTGCTTATTTGAGAATTCTACAACCTATGTGTAAATTTTACAGATTGCAGTATGTTTAGAGCTATTCATTCCCAGAAATTGCCCATTTGAGAATACTGGAGAATCAATATGCACATTTGGAATCCCTATATGTCTCTAAATGAGCCCTTAAACTGCCTCCACTCTACAAAATATCTTGTTTAGCTTATATCCATAGACTTGCATATTCTGTTCCATAATGTACTGTATATCTCTAAAAACTGACATTGTTTATCATCAATACTGGTATTAGGTCATTCTTTAATTTCCAATAGGAAACAGGTTTATATATTCATTTTATATGACAAGCAATACTTACAAATATAAGAACATTGAAGAGAAACATCATATACTTCATGAACATTAATACACCCATATTGTAGGCTCAGTTCCACCTGCAATTCAAAATATGACAACTAAATAATTTTGAAATATGATAATTAATATAGAAAAATGATTTTCTCTTCTATTGGGACCCTTAATACAATAATATACTCATGGACAACATAATTAAATGGACTATTTAACAATTTAATTATTCTACTTATCCTCCAAAAAGGTGCAGTAGAAAGTCTACTTTCTTCATGCATCTAGTCTTAAAGTAACTTTTATATCATTTAAATTTAATATACAAAAGTGTTTGCTTTAATGGTATTAACAAACAGTATCCAAAGTTTACCACCTACTTTAAAAATTATTTCAGTAAAGCATATATTTTTCATTATAAGCATATAGTGTACTGATTGTAGAATTATTTTACTCTGAATCAAATGCAAAATTCTCAAACTTACCTCAAAATAAGTTAAAAAATGTTTAGCCAACAGCTCGTTTTCTGAAAATGCACCAACGGTAAGTCCAGGTAAAGTTGTCACATCTCAGTCACTTTAGATCCTCAGAAGACTCCTAATTATCTGGGAACAAGATCTAGCCATTATAGATATTGACAAACAGCTGGGAGTCTGGTCCCAAGAAGTTCCTAATGCACAAGGTCATTAAAAAATAACATGTGGAAGCTGAAGTAGAATCTGACCTCATTGTAACAGAATGTATTTTAATTAAGTGCACAGTGCCTCACAACTTGACTCAAGTATAACAGATGTCACTAGTGTAACAATGTAGGGTATTAATATTTAAAGTTCTTCCAATTCATTATTGATAACTACAATTTGTTGATAACAAGGTTCAAGGTAATTCCCAAGAATCAACAGGTATATAGTCTATACAGGTACCTCCCCCGGGCTGTAGTCATTTTGAAAATACAAGTCAGGAATCACCCAAATATCTGTAAGATGCTTTATGTTATATCAATCCATGATGTATGTTACTTTACCCCATTCATCCTGAAAGCTCCTATCTTGAATAAAACTTAAATGTTTTAAAGGAAAATGGGGTCATCGGTTTTGAGATAGCTTTATTTAGTTCAAATTATCACGTGTTAAACATTGCATAAGAAGCTTCCATGTACATTACTATGTTCAACACTCGTTGTTAATTGCAGTAATAGATAATAATTATTTAGACCAAGTCACACTAGAATTGCTACAGACTTCAACCTTTGTCAACTTAATGTGTCATGTAATTTTGATAAACTGAATGTGCTGATGACAAAAGTGTGGTTGACCTTTTTTTCTGGATGATCAAACCCCCCCATGTAATCACATGATATGTATTTATATTATACCTTGTACACTTTTTTATGGCTTGAGAAGGCAAATCTTAAAGTGCCAGGCAATTGTTTCATTATTGATTATATTTCAGAACTTGGTGGAGCCCAGTTCAAGCACCTAATATTATTGAGTGCCGCTTACTACTTGTCTCTCTGATGTAGCCTGTACACTTAAGATCAGCCCTGTTGTCATTAACCATGCTAGCATACAAATAATCCTTCAAAAGGCAGGTGTCTGACTAGCACAATATTACTGGGCTCTGACTGGCACAATATTACTGGGCTCTGACTGGCACAATATTCCTGGTATCTGACTGGCACAATATTACTGGGCTCTGCATGGCACAATATCCCTGGTATCTGACTGGCACAATATTACTGGGCTCTGCAAGGCACAATATTACTGGGCTCTGACTGGCACAATATTCCTAGTATCTGACTGGCACAATATTACTGGGCTCTGAATGGCACAATATTCCTGGTATCTGACTGGCACAATATTACTGGGCTCTGCATGGCACAATATTCCTGGTATCTGACTGGCACAATATTACAGGCATCTGACTGGCACAATATTACTGGGCTCTGCATGGCACAATATTCCTGGTATCTGACTGGCACAATATTACTGGGCTTTGCATGGCACAATATTACTGGGCTCTGAATGGCACATTATTCCTGGTATCTGACTGGCACAATATTACTGGGCTCTGCATGGCATAATAATCCTGGTATCTGACTGGCACAATTTTACTGGGCTCTGCATGGCATAATATTACTGGTATCTGACTGGCATAATATTACTGGTATCTGACTGGCACAATATTACTGGGCTCTGAGTGGCACAATATTCCTGGTATCTGACTGGCACAATAGTACTGAGCTCTGCATGGCATAATATTACTGGCATCTGACTGGCACAATATTACTGGGCTCGGTATGGCCCAATATTCCTGGTATCTGACTGGCACAATATTACTGGGCTCTGACTGGCACAATATTACTGGGCTCTGCATGACATAATATTACTTGTATCTGACTGGCACAATAGTACTGGGCTCTGCATGGCATAATATTACTGGCATCTGACTGGCACAATATTACTGGGCTCTGTATGGCACAATATTCCTGGTATCTGACTGGCACAATAATACTAGGCTCTGAGTGGCAGATTATTACTGGGCTCTGAATGGCACAATATTACTGGTATTTGAATGACACAATATTCCTGGTATCTGAATGGCACAATGTTACTGGTATTTGAATGGCACAATATTAATGATATCTGTATGGCACAATATTACTGGGCTCTGAATCGCACAATATTACTGGCATATGAATGGCACAATAATGCTGGCATCTTAATGGCACAATGATATTGGCATCTGGCACAATAATACTGGCATATTAATGGGCAAATTGGCTGTGGCTTATTAATAACAAAATGATACTGGCATATAATTGGGCAAATTGGCTGTGGCTTATTAATGACAAAATGATACTGGCATATAATTGGGCAAATTGGCTGTGGCTTATTAATGACAAAATGATACTGGCATATAATTGGGCAAATTGGCTGTTATAAAGAGAGAGAGAGAGAGAGAGAGAGAGAGAGAGAGAGATTTCGTTCATTATTGCATTCGTTTCAGAAGAAATTTGTTCATTATTTTAGTTTCGTTTCGTTTTATTCGTTCGTTTTATAGAATACGTATAATACTATTGGCTTGGAAATTCTTATGAATGGGGCTCTCGTTCGGTTCATAGAAAGGCAATAGTACTACATGTTTTCTATAAGCCGAAAGTCTATAAACCGAAGGTCGTTCGGTTTATAGATTTTCGGTTTTTACATGTAATTCTATGTATTCTATAAACCGAAAGTCTATAAACCGAACGACCTTCGGTTTATAGACTTTCGACTTAAAGAAAACGTACAGTAGTAGTGCCTTTCTATGAACCCATTCATAAGAATTATCGGTTTATAGACTTTCGGTTTATAGAATACATAGAATTACATGTATGAATGGAGACTCTGTCTCTGTGTAGTGAAAGTCAATAGTACTATTACATTCATTACAAATTGCGAAAGGCTATAAACTGAACGTTCGGTTTCTAGACTTTCGGCTTATGGAATACATATAATCCTATTGCTATTCTTTAAACCGGACGTTCGGTTTATAGAATAGCAATAGGATTACATGTATTTCATAAGCCGAAAGTCTATAAACCGAACGTTCGGTTTATAGACTTTCGGCTTATGGATTACATGTAATACTATGGGCTTTCTATAAACCGAACTAGAGTTCCCATTCATAAAAATGTATGAATTGGGACTCTGTTTCGGTTTATAGAAAGCTAAGAAGTTGAACGAATGAACGAATGGTTTAATATAAACGAAAATCATTCGTCCATTCGTGCTATAGTATTGGCATTACTATAAACCGAAATAGAGTCGGTTTATAGAATGCCAATAGACTTACATGCATTCCATAAACCGAAAGTTGTTCATTTTGTTGGTTTATGGAATGTTGTGTAGTGTACTATGCTATTGTATTCTATAAACCGACTCTATTTCGGCTTATAGAATGCCAATAGTACTACGAATGAACGAATGATTTTCGTTTATTAACCATTCGTTCATTCGGCTTTTGTTAGGTTAGCATTTTCGTTATTCGTTTTTCGGACGAATGAACGAAAATGCTATTTTTGGACGAAAATGCATTCGTCCGAAAACGAATGCACATGTCTAGTTCAGATTATGTTGTAAGAAAAAGAAAAAAGACACTTGACAATATTTTTTTATAATAACTGACAAGATAGCTATACCAAATGTATGATTAAAATAACTACTGCTCTTCTACCATCTTTACCTATACAGAAAATAAATTGATGTAAAACACAAAAACAATCATAAAATCGTGTGAAACAATACTGAAAAATCTATATAAATAAAACTTCAGTGACCGCACAGCACAATACATCCCCAGTGTGATCAATGACTTTGTATAAATCTACACAACTTAAAGAAATAAAGCTTTTCACAATGCAGATTGATTAAGGTTGATCCCAGTATACTTTATATATCCATTCTACATTCTTCCAAGCATCTGGAAAGCTATACATATATCTAAAAACTATGTACCCAGTAGGTATTTACCATATAGTCCACATCACTGAAAAAAAATGATTTTATCTTAAAGGACAACTAAACCTTTTTTTGACCCAGTGTTTTGCAGTCCACCATCGAGCATCTTCCGAATTGCATTGCAGACACAGGTTGTGTCAGCAAAGCAATTCTGAGGTGTCGGTAACACAACTGAGCCAAGGGAATAAAAGTAGGAGGGGCTGGGGACTCTGAATGAAATAAAGTACAAAGTAAGTCGTCGCCCCCCCCCCCCCCCCCCAAAAAACAAACAAAAATAAGTTCAATATTGACTCAGTGTTGAAGGATGTATGTTGATTGTAATGATATTTTGTAGCAGTTTCTTGAAGCTGGGCCTATTTCCTATGAAAGTTTGGAAAATTTCAGATGGTTTTTTTTATATTTATGGGTGATTTTTCCAGTGTGTGAAAGCTTCCATAGGAAATAATGTGGCATTTGAGGCTAGCACTTTAGTTCGGTTCATTTCAGGTATGTTTTGACTGCTGTCAGTTTCAGTCGCCTATGATTTCCGAATTTGGGAGTTCTCCTCCAACCATAACTCTCCGAATAAGTCCAGAATTCAGGGGCACAATTTTGGATCCAAAAATACGTGGACAGATCCTTTAATCTCAGTATTAGTCTATTCAAATATAGCACATTAGTAAAACTAATCTCTCTGGCCAAACAAGATAGGAAAGACAAAGGACACTAAATATATTAGCCAACATTCCATTTAGAAGTACTAACCTTTGGCTTCTTCTGTCTCCTGTAGGTAAGAGTTTACCCATTGTGTGTTCTAGACTTAAGGGAGATTGATTCCTTCCCCATGTTCATTTGCTGACCCTTCTGTTGTGGGAATAGCCTCTCATTTCCAAGCTCTGCTATTTTGATGTTTGGGGTCTATCATCCTGTCTCTCTCCCTATATATTGCCCCTGTAATAATTTGTTAGCTTGTTGTTTGAATTATTGAGGGTTTTCCTGCCACAGATTTTTTTTTCTATTCCTGTTTGTTGCCCGTATCAACTCTTGAACCTGATATTGGCATTGAGTTTTGATATACAATTTGGTATTTTGCCTTTCAGCTATATGGTGAGCTTTCCAGAGGTAGGCACCATCATTGCTCATGGTGGATATTTACTGGGGTATGTGGGGGACAATTTAATGATGTTCTATGAACCTTCACAGACCTTGCCACTGACACTGGTGTCCTTGCACAGACACCGACTATCCCTGATCCTTTCTATACCTTTCTCCACTAGCTGTACCAACTTCCAGCAGGTCCAGTCAAGTTCAACAAATATAATAGCCCAGAAAACCTCTCTTTAGCAAAAGAGAGTGTGCAAGTCTCCACCATGTTCAGATGGAGTTAGGCATCTAAAGTTATTTTCTTACTCTTCGTGCAATTAGAAATGTTTCCTTACTGGTAATTTGTTTCAACTGGACTGGTTAAGTTCAAATGCTCCCTTATTCTTGCTCTAAGTGGTAGTATGGTGTGTCTGGTGTGTTTATTACAGTCCAAGCTAGTTTTCAAACAGAAATAGAGGTAGATGTAAAATAATTAGAAATTATGTGATTACAACAGACACAGCTATAGCTACCATATATGAAATTTCCTAACACACTTAGAACACTCAAGTGCCATCTTGATATTGATCTGTGGTTGTTCTGTAAATGCTGGGGACAATGAATTATTTAAAGTTTTTGCTGTTCTACATAACATTAACAATTCTTTATATAGCACCAACAATTTACGTAGTACTTGGTACAGAGGATAGAGGTGAGCTACATGCTACTTAGAGACAAACTGATACAGGTAGAGAGCCCTGCTCGCAAGCTTACAATCTAGAGGGAATTAGAGACAGGAGAAACATAAGGTGAGTGAGGGTAAATTGGTGATAGAAATAGGTATATGGACACAGTGAGAGCTAGGTTGGTTTGGCCAGAGGTTAATTAATGGGTGATGAATAGTGTTGAGTGAACCCGAACCGCACTGTTCGGGTTCGTACCGAACTTTACGATTTTTGGACCCCAGACCCGAACACGGACATTTCACTGTATGTCTGTGTTGGAGTTCGGGTTTCGGCGATTACATTGTATGTAATGCTATTGGCTTTCTATAAACCAAAATAGAGTCCCCATTCATAAGAAATTCTTATGAATGGGGACTCTATTTCGGTTTATAGAAAGCCAATAGTATTACATGTATTCCATAAGCCCAAAGTCTATAAACCGAACGACATTCGGTTTATAGACTTTCGGTTTATAGAATACATGTAAAGCTATTGCTATTCTATAAACCGAAAGTCTATAAACCGAATGTCGTTCGGTTTATAGACTTTAGGCTTATGGAATACATGTAATACTATTGGGTTTCTATAAACCGAAATAGAGTCCGCATTCATAAGAATTTCTTATGAATGGGGACTCTAGTTCGGTTTATAGAAAGCCAATAGTATTACATGTATTCCATAAGCCAAAAGTCTATAAACTTTCTTTTTATAGAATAGCAATAGCATTACATGTATTCTATAAAACGAAAGTCTATAAACCGAATGTCTTTCGGTTTATAGACTTTCGGTTTATGGAATACATGTAATGCAATTGCTATTCTATAAACCAAAATAGAGTCCCCATTCATAAGAATAGGTCAATTGACCTATTCTTATGAATAGGGACTCTATTTCGGTTTATAGAAAGCCAATAGCATTACATGGCTATTGGCTTTCTATAAACCGAAATAGAGTCCCCATTCATACGAATAGGTCAATTGACCTATTCGTATGAATGGGGACACTCACCCACATTTTACTTCATTTTGACGCCCTCTAGCCCTTTCCAGGACTTTTTTCCGAAGTTCGGCCGAACCCGCCGAACCCGAACATCCAGGTGTCCGCTCAACTCTAGTGATGAATAGTAAGCTACCCTAAAGAGGTGAGTTTTGAAAAGCTTGTTGAAGATTGTGATTGAGAAAGAAGGCTGGATACTCTGCAAACGTTATTTCCAGAGAAACGGGGCAGCTCAGGTACATGAATATATACATCTTTTTTGTATAATTGTTTTAACATTTTTATCCACATATTATAGCTAGATTTCTTTGCAGACAATATCACATATTTGAGTACATAGACCAGGCATGACAAACTGCAGAACTCCAGCTATTATAGAAATATATGTCCCATACTCTCCAGCCTCTAACTTGGCAGGGAATGGGAGATGTAGGCTATCAGCATTTGGAAAATTCCGGTTCTAGACTATAAGGTGTTTGAAAATGTAACCCTACTAAACTATACCTTTTTGGACATATTTCTTTTTTTTTCTTTTTAAGTCTAAGTATTCTTGTCTATTCTATTTAATAACCTTCATGATTTTTATTTAAAAAAATTCATATTCCAAATTTATAAAACACACAGTACACATTTTCATCATATCTAACATTTCTTATCATAAAGGTCAAAAGTAAAATTTTTATATACCCTTCACTCCCCACCTCCCCCCCCAAAAAAAAAAAACGCAACACAATCCTCGTCCTCCTCTCCACCTCTCCCTTCCCTCCTTTTACACCCAGTCTCTCAAATAAATCTCTGGAACTCCTGACTTTCCCTAAATAGTTATTCTGGACAAATGGACTGCTTGGTAGTAGTCTGGAAGTCCCAGCCCTCCTCTATTCTTTGTTTTAATTGACTGTTTTTAAGATAGTCTTGGGATCTTAGCTCTCTATGTTATATTTCTTCTGTAATTTAACATTAACCAATACAACCAGTTCAGTTCCAAATTGAATTATAAGATTTTTTTTGTAAATCAATATTTATTGAAATTTTGTCAGGTTAAATAACCATAATTAGGGGGGGGGGATACAAAAAGAAGAAGGAGGGGGGTTTAGATAATGGTTAGTCAGATAACAGGCGATGTCTGTCGCAGCAGACGGTAACATTTTTAGACAGCTATATTCACATAAAATACAAAATGTAAACATGTTACAAGAAAAGACATTCAACATTAGCATTAGTTTGATAATATAACCAGAGCAGCGGTTGATTGGCATATCATACATACAAAAACTATACCTGGGGGAGGTTTATCTAATATCCTACATATTCTGCAGTAATGCTTGAGTTTGGGGGTCTTCAAGGAATTGTAACCAGTAAAACCAGGTTTGGACATACAAATTATGGTTGTCGTCGGCCTTTCTGATTAGGTCTTCCATATGTCTCGCATACTCTACTCTCAGAATCCACTCCCGAAACGTGGGAGGGGCTGTATCACCCCAATGTGCGGGTATCAGTGCTTTTGCTTCATTAATCAAATGCCTTACAATAGATTTTTTTATACTGTGTGATGGGGGTCGTGGTATGGTGTAGTAACATTGGCGCTGGTTGGAAAGGTGGAGAAAAGGGGGGATAACACCAAATAGATCATATTCCAGAAAGGTCTAATGAGGGGGCAGGTCCACCACATATGAAGCATAGTCCCTGGTGCCGTACCACATCGCCAACATTCTATTGGGCGTAAGGGGAACATTTTCTGAAGCCGCACCGGGGTACGGTACCAACAAATCAGGAATTTATATGACATCTCCTGGGTCTTATTATTAACAGAGTATTTGTGTGTGAGTTGAAATATCTTCCCCCACTGTGCCTCCGTTAAGGAAATTTGGAGGGCCGTTTCCCACTTCCCCACAAATGCCGGAAAAATCGTCGGTGTGGTGTTCAGGAGTAGTTGGTATATGAGTGAGATACCATGTGGGGGGAGAGCATCATTCGAAGTTAGGGACTCGAATTCAGTCAGTGGTCTGGAGTAAAGGTGTTTACGTGGGGTAGTGCTGAAAAAATGGTTTAACTTTGCGTGGTGGAAGATGTCTGAAAGGGTTAAATTGATGTTGAGAAGCCCCCCTTGCTTGACCAAGTTCAGATAAAGGTCACAGTCCCTGAGGAAGTCAGATAAGACATAATGGTTTATTTAAGAATGTCTTAGACTACAAAAAGAGGAACTAATGTTGTAGCAAGTTTCAACTGTCTTTTCTGCTGACTGATTATATTGAGTTTTATTTTAGCTTTTCTGCCTAGTGACAATATATGTACCCATTGTCCACCCCCCCTTGTGACATGTATACGCCGCCTCTCATGTACTTGATGCTATGTTTGTGCAAAACCTATAACCAATCAATGTACAGGACAACGCCTAGATTTGTGTATAAATACCAATGTGTAATAAACTACATTCAGAGCTGAGGATAAAGAAACACGTGCCTCTGTGTATTTGTTTTCCGCCTTCACAGCTCTCCAGATCTGCTAACCTGTAAACACATCAACAGCCTTAGAAGTAACTGATCAAGGAGCAGAGACCGGCCGTTCCTTTCAATTTGGTGTCAGAAGTGGGATTCGGACATACAGGGTGAGTACAAGTTGTGCATGGTTGTATTTTATACTTCTATGCTGTGCTCCCTTGTCTCTCCGAATCCCGTACCTAAAAATTTAGTGGCTTAAGTAAAGCCGTGGGTTGTTGTTAAACACTTGTCACTGGGACGAGATAATATTGTGTTTCTGGTACACAATTTAAAATAATCTATTGATCTATGGTACTTGTCACTGGGACGAGAAAATATTGTGTTTCTGGTACACAAATAATAGATATAGATATTATGATTTCACTGGGAAATCGCTGAAGCACAAATAATAGATATAGATATTAAGATTTCACTGGGAAATCGCTGAAGTGCAAATAATAGATATAGATATTAAGATTTCACTGGGAAATCGCTGAAGTGCGTGACACTGGGTCGCGGCACAGTTTAACAAAACCTACTAAGAGATATATATGTATATATGTAGATAAATATATACAAGCAATTTGTAATTAGGAAGTGTTACTTTCTAAACTGCTGTTGGTGTGCTAAAGGTTATGATTATTATATAAGTTAAAGTATAAGATTATTTCTGTGAACATTGTTGAAAATTTTAAAGTATAAGATAAGAATTGCATGATAACTGTCAAAATTCTTGGTAAAAATCGTCAAAGTATAAGATAAAAAAAAAATTGTGTATTAAGTTGTGTGAACTGCATAAAATTATCTGTTCATAATGGGACAAAAGTTAAATGATTTAGCAACTACAAGTTTTATATCAGGCAAAAGGAATGATGTCCCTTTGTATGGAATCCCCAATATTACACTCAAATTTATGTGACCGTAGTATGTAGTTCAGGTATGATCATGTCATAATAATTAAACCCAAAGGGAGAGAAAATTAACAAGGGTAAATCTAAATATTCTAAGAGTCCTGTCCCACAGAAAGCTAAGACAGAGTCGCTGTATCCAGCACTTCCTGTTTGCCCACACAGTAGAGCACAGTAGAGCACACAATGCACATGGTCAGATAAGGAATTAACTGCTTTGTCTGTGGCCATAAGGTATGTTTGATTTGTCTCCCTGCAGTACACAGTGTTTTATGGGTATAGTAGATATTTTATGTATAAAGTATCAGAGTATTATAATATTGCATTGTTAAACAGAATTATAAGTGTTAAGTATTTCTAGTGTGTCTGGGACACATTTATAAGTAAGAAGACAATAGTTCTGAACTGAAGCTATGTAACAGAGGATACAGATCCTTCTGTAAAACATATTGAAGATTAGAGTCTCATGTCTGTGACTCCCAAGTACACTGTATCTTGGTGTTTTGGATTTGTTAGCTGTGCAAGTTGATAAGACCATAGAAGCTGTGGCATATTATGTTTAATGTTGTCATTAGGAGAATTGTCGTTATTGTTTAAATATTTGCATCAGTAATTTTTGCTACTGCTATTTTTTAAGATATAATTGTATTTTTATAAGTGATGTCTGCACAAATGGGCAATAGTGTTACAGTAAAAGTCTCTAATATTTTACCACAAGAGTAGAGACATGTCCTAGTTTTGTGTCAACAGCCCCAAAGTAGCAGTCGTGTTTTATAGAGATGTAACAAAAGGTAGTGTTTTATATTTAGTGGAGTACAGAAGACGTATCTTATGGATCACTCAAAGAGCGCTCACAAAAAAAAAAAAAAAATACGGCATTTTCAGCCTTTTAGTATAATTTTGAATGATTCATGAGTGAAGGTCTTCTGGGTTATATTCATCAGTGTGACAAGAAGTTTTATAATAAATTAGTTTTAGCAGGAAATTAACAATAGTCACTGTAGTTGTGTTATTTTGGATAAGCAGAGTTATTTTATTTTGGCAAAGTCAATAATTTTATTAGTGATATGCATAGTTTTAGAATTAATTTGCTACTGCGCTTGCGTAACTGTATTTTTAAGTAATAAAAATAAAAATATGTGTGTGTAAAACAGTAAGAGTCATATATTACTCAAGGTCTCTCTTGGACATCATGTTATATATACGTGATCAATCCAGTGGATAGTATAACAGCTGTAAAATTTCATAAATGCCATTATTTGATTTTTATTAAGGTTTATTTTGATTCAATCTATATATTCAGTGGCATCATGTAAAATTATGAGGGTAAAAAGAAATCTAATATTTGTTTAAAAATTCTAAACATTTAACAGGTTTTACATGTTACTTATTAGAAATGTTTATTTGTTTAGGGTATATTTTTTTCTTTTTGTATTTAGGTATCTTGACCAGTATATAATTTTATGTAGGTTGGAAGGATTTTTGTATTTGAATTTTTAGTGTATGTTGAAGATGGGTTTTGATTCTTCCCAACATAAGATATCACATTTTCCAACACTTTAGATAAAATAGATAAGAGAAGATGTCTTAATTTTAAGATATTTGTAGGTACCGATACATTTTAGATTTAAGTAGGATTTCAGAGTTGATACTACAGAAAGACTTGAGTAACGTTTATTTGTAAAATGTTGAGAAGTGGGGGATTTTTGTGTTAAGCCGTTGAAGGCTTTGTGGGCCATGGAAATAGCAATTGATGAAGATAAAAGGTTTTTGTATGTTGTAGAAGGTGAGAGGTCATGTTGCAAATATGTATAAAGAGAAGATGTTATGGACTAAGAATATAACAGTTAGGATTTAAAAGTGAATATTAATTTGAAAAGGAAGACATAAGTAATAATGTGTATGGTATATAGCAATAAGAGGTAGAATTTTTGGATTAAACTGAAAAGTATTGATCAGTGTTTTTAAATAAACTCCCTGCCCATCCAATATAATTTTTGGTAACTTGCATTTACCGTAATTGTTTTATTTTTGTGGTGTGACCAGAATTATTTTTACAGTGCTACAGCGCTACTTACATTGTTGGTGATATATGAATATCATTTTCAAACTATAGGGAACGTCAGATTACCAGCTGGAGAGCAATACATATTTAAATAAATAGAGAGCTAGCATTATATACAGTAAATATATATACACACACACACACATACGTAATGCTAAAAATATTTATTTGTTGAATTTTAGTGTTTGTTATAATTAAGGCAAAGTACCCCATGTGATACAGTGGGAGAGATTATTAAGCTGTTGTTTAAAATTTTAGATACAAGTAAAATTTTAATTTATGAGAATGTACATCTAAAGAATTAGCAAGTGTCATGTTCTTAAACATGCTGTGGTGTTGGAGGTGAAAGAGTTAATTATATAAATTCAGATAGTTTTTGTTGTATATGAAAGAGAGAAAAAGTTCCCCCAGAAACCCCCCCCTTCATTTCGCCTTCTATCTGTTTGTCTAATTGCAGATAAGAGAGTTGTAGCAGTGGCTGCAAAAGTATTTTTTTTTTTTTGTGAAGGGAGGGGGAATGGGCCAAAGTTGTGTTCTGTGCTGTGGTCATGTTGATAGTATATTGATAATGGTCAAGAGATATATTTTGTTGTCAATAATTTTGATGAAGTATATGTATCAATTGTGAAATTTTTATAAAATATTTATTTTTTCCAGGCCACGCCTGTTAGTTTCATTGAATTAGCTCCAGCCTATACTGATGTTGTTTACTGATAAGGACCAGCAAATCTAGATTATTACTGATGCAGTTCCAGTAAGAGGTCTTAATCACTAATGAAGAGCTAGTGATTATTAACAGTGAGTGATTATAATTATCAGTTGTATATTACACTCATCATGCTCAGTCAGGAGATTCATAAAAAGAATAATATTTTTAAGAACAAAAGAGTGGTCTAGTTATTTTGAGACATGAGTTAAGAGTCATAATATTTTTAATGATATTTTAAAGTAAAGCAAATAATTCAAAATGTTTAATGAAATATTGCATGTTACTAATTGGAATATTTTTGAGTTTTATTTCCATATAGATTAAAGCTGTACAGCCAACAAAAGACAAGTTCACAGTGCACCAACGAATCTATTGCTGATAAAAGATTATTTCTAAAGAAAGAAAAAGATTATTTTAAAAGAAGAAATACTTACAATACAAGTAAAGAAAGGATTCTAACAAAGTTTACTGGAATATTGTTGTGAAAGTTGTTCAAATCAACTCCTGGATCCACGTTATTTACGTATAGCACATTCCTGTACTGACAAACAGGCCAACAAAGGAGCAGCAACTTAATGTTTTGATGGGAATAATAACTCCCTGACCACTAGCCAACATAAGCTGAGTCGTCAACCTAGGATAACTCGCAAAGAATACACCCAGGAGTCTGCAACAGATACAACAGTCTACAAAAGATCGTCATTGTTGGGAAGTATATTTTCATGTGTACAAATGTATACAATTGTTATTGAAGGCTTGTAATTTTTGTAGTAGAGATTTGTTTAATTGTGATATTATAGGTATGTTTAGAGTATAGTGAATTTTTGCAGACTGACTCTACCAAACACAATGAGTCGACCCATAAGAAACTGTATTTTGATAATATGTTTGTGGAATTTTATGTAGACAGTATATAAAATCTCAGGAAATGTATCTGATATTTTAAATAGGTTAGTTTGTTTTTGTAAGAGAGACTAATCAAGAAGGATTATGGATTTAAGGAATAGGTTAAAAAGTGTCCACAAGTAATCCGTGAGATCCCCTGGGACTGGGAAATTAGCTAGGATCACTTGGAGCGAAACTTGTAAGTGGTTTAGCATGTGTGAGATCAGTGTTGCTAATTGTTTATGTTGTTTGTTTCAAGGGTCTCATCCTCAAGTGCATCCTGACCACTGACATCATGCCCCTACGTGAAGAATGGAAGACACTGCTCAGATATTCCCCATTATGGAAGCTTACAGTGCAACTAAGCTGGATGACCAACCAATGTGTGAAATCGAGGAAGTGTGCCTTATCATCTTGGATACAATGATTATGTTGACCAGGCAACTCCTGATGGTTATCCTTAAAAACAGACAATGTCAATTTCTAAGAATAAAAGGGGAGAACAGTATGAATATTATATGGACTGTAGGGGCCTCTGGAGTCACGTCGTGGATGGGAGACCATATTGCTTTGTCTGCTGCCATTTTATCTGACTGCTTTTTGTGTTCTGAATGCATGCCATGTTGTGTGTTCTGAATGCATGATGTCAGTTTTGCTTCAAGTTATTTTAAAGTATTCTGCAAATGACTCAGTCCTTGGGAATTGCAAACTCCGGAATAATATGTTTGATTTTTACATAGATATATTGGTTGTAGAGAAGGGTTTTATTAGGCAGGGTAAGAGGAGCAATCAACAACAGATATTTAATTTAGTTTTGTGTCCTTTATGTGTTTTTGGGTCATCAGGTTGTGCCATTATGTAACATTATGTAACATATTTAGATAGTTATGTTAGGCCTTCCATATTTAAGAGAGAGATACTGTGAATTTTTTTTTTTTTTTAGATTGTAAGTCCAATATTTCTGCATAGCGAAACCAAGGTCTGCTCAGTCGTCAGAGGTCTAAACCTAATCTCAAAGGCTATTAAAGTTAAAGTTAATGTTAGATGTCAGTATTGTCCTGAGGCAGTCCGGTAAAACAGGAAAGCCATAGTCGGTTAGTAAAGCTTAAATATGGATGTGAAGAATTTTGATTCAATATGTTGTTTTAATTGATCAGACCACTCCAATTTTATCCAATGGTATTTAAATAATATAAGAGATGTGGACACAAATATCAAGTGAGCCACAGGTTTTGATTGGATATTCGAAATATGCTCGTGGTTAGGAGATAATTAAGTGTTTTTTTTTTAATAATAGAAATAATAGGTGTTTTTATATAATTGTGAGGTGTGATAAATGCATTATTGCAAAAGCTGTTAAACCAGCTCCAAAACTCCAATACCACACGTATTATTACATGACCTATGCTAGAGCTTCTCAACAGCAATATTAAGATTGTTCAGCAAGTGAACAAAAGAGTGTAACTGAAAGGGTTAAATTGATGTTGAGAAGCCCCCCTTGCTTGACCAAGTTCAGATAAAGGTCACAGTCCCTGAGGAAGTCAGATAAGACATAATGGTTTATTTAAGAATGTCTTAGACTACAAAAAGAGGAACTAATGTTGTAGCAAGTTTCAACTGTCTTTTCTGCTGACTGATTATATTGAGTTTTATTTTAGCTTTTCTGCCTAGTGACAATATATGTACCCATTGTCCACCCCCCCTTGTGACATGTATACGCCGCCTCTCATGTACTTGATGCTATGTTTGTGCAAAACCTATAACCAATCAATGTACAGGACAACGCCTAGATTTGTGTATAAATACCAATGTGTAATAAACTACATTCAGAGCTGAGGATAAAGAAACACGTGCCTCTGTGTATTTGTTTTCCGCCTTCACAGCTCTCCAGATCTGCTAACCTGTAAACACATCAACAGCCTTAGAAGTAACTGATCAAGGAGCAGAGACCGGCCGTTCCTTTCAATGTCCAAGAGGGACGGGTTCCTGTCAGGGAACATCGTATTGAGTGCTTTAAGTTTACCATCCATCAGGAGGTCACCAATTGCTATGGGATCCATCATGCTTGTCTGAAACTGTCCTGCGTGCATTCCCGGGAGGAATTCAGGGTTATGTCGGAGTGGGGTCTTAGGTGAAAGATGAGAGGTGAGTACACCCTTCTTGCTATGAACGTGTAGGATTGAGAGTGTCGCTGATATCAGTGGGTGTTGCGCCACTAACGACTTCATCTTAGAAGGTTGGAGCCATGGCAGCTCCCACAAAGGACAAGGAGCTGCCACCGCCTCAACCTCGATCCATAACTTATGCGGGGGGTGAAACCCCCACTCCAACACCCGTAAATGGTGAGATGCCTGATAATATCTCCGCATACATGGCAAACCCTCCAGGTTCCAGGGTAAGTGCAAATAGAAGCGGGGACAGTGGGCAGCCCTGTCTAGTTCCATTGGTGATGGGGAAGGAATCAGATAGCGCACCGTTGATTCAAATCCTGGCCGAGGGGCGGGAGTTCAGGGACATGACCCAAGCAATAACACGAGGGCCGAATCCAACCCGTCGTAGGACCGCTAAAAGGAACGACCAGTCCACGCGGTCAAATGCTTTCTCAGCGTCTGTTCATAGAAAAATAGTATCGATTTTTTCTAGAATTGGTGTGGTGCATCAGATTGATCGCTCGCATGGTACAATCCCTGGCCTTCCGTCCCAGGACAAATCCCGCTTGGTCCGGGTGGATCAAATCCAGCAAATAGCGTTGGATACGTGAGGCAAGGATTTTAGAGAATAGCTTAAAATCTGCACTGTTCTGGGTCTTTCCCCTATTTGGGTATTAGAGAAATTGTTGCTAATTGGGTATGCAGGTGTATCACCCCTCCCTCGAAAACTGATTGAAGCCGTCAACCATATGGGGGGCTAAGATACCAAAGTTTTTTTGTAATATCGCAGCGGGATACCATCAGGCCCCATTTTAGAATTGTGAAACCCTAGCTGCAGCTCAATCAATGAAATTGGGCATTCTATGGCTTCCGCATCCTCTAGAGAAAGGGTGCGGGACACGTGTTTGTTCAAATAATCTGATATCTGGTGTTTGCGGACAGCTGCGTGCGTCGGGTCATTTGTATTTAGGTTGATATTGTATAATTTAGTGTAAAAATTTACAAATTCTCTAGATATTTCTGTAGGGAGATGTCTGGGGGTCCCTTTAACGCCTCTGATTTTAGAGATATATGCTACCTGTCTGCTCTGGCTAAGTATTTGCCTGGCTTGTTACCATGTTCATAATATAGGGCCCTGAGTTTTGTAAAGTTACATTGGGCTTGTTGGTTGAGAATAGTGGTCATCTCCTTTCTTAACAGTAAAACAGTTGGAACTCAACTTCCCCAAGCTGTTCCTTATGGGTCCGCTCAAGAGTGGTGATCTGTGAAAACAGCCTGTTTGCTGTGTTGGCCTTTTTTCGTGCAGTGGCATGTGCTATAAAATGTCCCCTCAGGACACATTTGTGTGCTTCCCATACTGTCAGTAAGGAGGTCTCTGGTGTAAGATTTTCTCAAAAATAATCTTTCAACAGTGTATTAGTAGGTTCCTGCAATGTTGGGTCAGTTAGTAAGGCATTGTTAAGGCGCCATGTGCGTTGTGCCGGTTTCTCAAGAGTGAATTAATTTTTTATATATTTCTGGGTCCATATATTTAAGTTATGTTTCTGTTCAATATTTGGTATTTCTTTAATGAGATCTAAATATTTTCCATTATATAATTTTTTGAGATGTGCCCCCAGACTGATCATTTGTCCCCTAAACACTGCCCTGTGCACCTCCCATACAGTGGGCAGGGGTATCTCTGGAGTCAGATTTTCTGTGAAATACTGATCAATTATTTTTTTTATGTTATTCACATTTTAACTTGATTTCATCATTGATTCGTTAAATTTCCATTGTGTTTTCCTACAAGATAAAGATGGAATCCTCATATCTGGTGCATGATCACTCCACAACATTGGATCAATATTGATGTTCTTTTTTTCAAAAATACTTTTTTATTATTTTTTGTAAACATGAGAAAAAATACAATGACATTAGGTGGGGGAGTGAGGGATACAGAAAATAAAAAGGGTAGTTAGGGCAGAGGGGTTTGCAGTACAGAAATGGAAATAGAAAATAAAAAAAAAAACATCTGTAACAAAATATGATTAATAAAACAATACCAAAAATATTCGAGTATTATAATATGTAAGTGACTGATATTTAGTACAGATCTTAATAAAAAAAAAAGGGGGGGGGGTTTGGTAGGTGGCGGGGGGGGGGGAGAAAAGGTTTGCAGATTCCTAAGACACACTTAAGGTGCGGGTAAAATCTTCTGTAGTCGTGAGTTCCAGCCAATAGAACCAGGTATGTCTGTATCTCTCTTCCCATTTCCTTAACTCTTCTACTTTCAGTACCCATTCCTGGTAAGTTGGTGCAGTAGGAGATTTCCAATGCAGGGGAATCAGTAGTTTTGCGGCATTTAATAAATGTGGAACTATTGATTTTTTGTAGTGGGAGATTGTGCACTTTGTGTGGTGGAGAAGATAAGTGACAGGTGTGAAAGGAGGGTGATTAGTGGTTAAATCATTTATCGTGTTTCTGACTTTCTCCCAGAATGATTGTATGTGAGTGCATTTCCACCAGATGTGTATCATAGTTCCAACTTCCTTTCCACAGCGCCAGCAGGTATCTGGTATGTCAGGATTTATTTTATGCAGGAGGTAAGGTGTTTTGTACCAGAAAGTGAGTATTTTGTACGCATTTTCCTGTACAACATTGTACATAGAACATTTTTGGGTGAGTAGGAAAATCTTTTCCCATTGGCTATTTGTCAGGTGAGTATTAAGGGTTGTCTCCCATTTGTGAGTAATGGTTGGTAGGGATGCATCAGTTGAAAGGAACAGCTCTCTGTAGAGCGTGGAAATCCCATGTCTGAGTGGGTCTGTTCGAGTGCTGAGATGCTCTATGTGTGTGAGGTCTCTAGTTAGGTTATTTTGCTGTGGGATAGATTGCAGATAATGCTTGATTTGGGTATATCTGAGGATGGTGAGGAAATTGTGCGGTGAATTTGGAAGAATGGAGGATAATGGTTTGATGGAGGTTGCCCCCATGACTTCTCTCAAGTGTCCGTTGGGGGATAGATTGAAAATCGTTTCAATACCACCATCAATCCCAGGTGGGAAGGCTGGACTGTGTATGATCGGGGTGAGTGGAGAGGGATGTGTTGTAAGGTTATGTTTCTGACCCTGTGTGTGCCAGATATGTATTGTCGCCCTAGTCAGGGGATGCATTTTGGTTAGGACTTTTGCGTGTTGTGTTGGTAGCCAGGGAAGAAGGGCTAGCGGGGTCTTGAGTAAAGATGCCTCTAGGTCAATCTAGAGCTTAGTGTCTGGGTATGTCGTCCAGTCCACTATCCTGTGTAGATGGGTTGACACATTATACTTTTGAGGATCGGGTAGTGCAAGACCTCCTCGTGCCCTAGGGAGTGTTAGATATGCGTATTGTAATCTAGGGTGTTTGTCTCTCCAGACAAATTTGGTGATCACTTGCCTAAGGGCGTTGAAAAAATCAGGTGGTAGCCAGATTGGGACGGTTTGAAACAGATATAAGAGTCTGGGTAAAACATTCATTTTAATCGCATTAATCCTGCCATGCCATGTTAAAAAAATTGCTCCCCATTTCTTTAGATCCTCCCTGATGGACTGTATCATAGGTGTGAAATTAGCTTCCCGTAAATTAGCTAGATTGGTCGTCACCCACACCCCTAGGTATTTAAGTTTGTTAGAATTCCATTTGAAGGGAAAACTGTCCTTCAGTGCTAAGTATCGAGATCTAGTTAAAGTTACGTCCAGGATTTCTGATTTTTGTATATTGATTTTTTAATTAGATAGGGAGCCGTAAACTCTAAACTCTTTCATAAAAACTGGTAAAGAAATTTCTGGTTGTGTGATCATGAATAACAAGTCGTCTGCGTTTGCTGCAACCTTATGGTGGCACTTACGCGTTTGTAGTCGAGTAATGTCGGAGTTCTTGCAAATGAGTTCTAAAAAAGGGGATAGGGCGAAAAGCAGTGGAGAGAGCGGGCAGCCTTGTCTGGTACCGTTAGTAATCAGTAGAGGTTGGGATAGAGTCCCATTCACCTTGACCCTTGCTGTTGGTGTGTTATATAAGGCTTTGATCCATTTGATCATGCCCGTGCCGAGTCCCATGTGTTCCAGGGTCCCCCACAAGAAGGGCCACGCTACCCTGTAAGTGGGGAGTAGGGGATATGTACACGGCACAAGGTGCCCAAAGTAGGTAAGGTGCCTTTTTACTGCCCTACTTACAGAACCTTTGTTGGGTCCGAGGGAACAGTAAATTTTAGTGAAGGCACTAAATCCGGTGGGGGTACGTGTTCAACCTTACTCAAACAATATCTGGCAGCGTGTAAACAGTCAAAACTTTGCCTGTCCACTCGTTGGTCGATAAAACAATTATTAAAACTTTTAACAAACTGATTTCTGGGTGGGAGGGAGTCCCTCTCCCCGCCATAATCGGTACATCAAACAGATATCAGATACTTTAACAGAACATAGTGTAGAACTTAGTGTAGAGGAGTTATTTAAGAAAACATGTTATGTCTGCTGAATGGACAGTGCCTAAGTGGGATTAGTTACATAATTAGTTGTTGGTATGGGCCTTATTTCCACCTCTAGGAGCTAGGCTGTTTAGGGTGTATCATATTCCGGGGTTGCAGCATTGTGGTAATAAAAGACCACTCATGAAATCATATTTTCCTTTATCTTACCGGGTCTGCTTTTTGTTAGGGTGAGAGGTGAATATGTATATATATATATAAATTTCTGGGGGGGGGGGGGGGGGGGCTTGGGGTGAAGCGGGATTTCCCAATTTAAATATAGATATTACCATAGGGTTACACTTTGTACGATATTTCTGTGGCAGTGAGTTGCTTTATTCCTCTCGTTCCCGATGGGGGTCTCTTTGGGATGAGTGGTTTTGAGATGTCAACATACATGGTTTCGGTCTCTGAGCAAGGTTCTCTCTGGATCGTCGATCGCTTCTCATTCGGGGACCTAGGGGACCATTGCGTCCGGTCGGGTGTTTGAGATCCATCCAGTCTGTTATTGGTGTTTCGTGGAGGCCGAGTGCTCTGATGAACAGCGGGACGTCCTCGTGGCACCTGATTGAGAAGGATTCGGGCCCTTGTCACACGGTGAGTTGGAATGGGTGCCCCCACCTGTATGCTATACGCTTCTCCCTCAGCTGAGAGGTGATTGGGGCCAGTGCTTTGCGGCCTTGTAGCGTGTACCAGGATAGGTCTTGATAAAACTCAATTTGGTGGTTTTCAAATGTCCAAGTGCGCGCTTGTCTGGCAGCAGCCATAATTCGTTCTTTCAACCCATAGTTATGGAGGCAACAAATCACATCCCGTGGTGGACTATCTTCTGAGCCTCTGGGTCGTAGGGCTCTGTGTGCTCTGTCAATTTCGATTATAGTGTCTCTTGGGCAATCGAGCACCATGTTAAACAGTGAGGTAAGTATATTGTTTAGGTCGGCGGGATCTTCACCTTCCTTAATTCCTCGTTTGCGGATATTTTGTCTCCGGCCTCGGTTATCCATATCGTCCATCAACGATCTCATCTCTTTCAATGCTCGGGAGTGTGCCGTGACCGAGGTTCGGAGGCCTTGTGTGTCTATCGTGATCTGTGGCACCGTTGTCTCAATATGTTCCACACGTGCAGTGAGAAGTGAGACTGACTCCCTGGTTTGTGCTAGCTCATCTCTGATGGATTTGCGTACCTCTTCGATGAATGCACTGAAGTCGTCTTTTGTTGGCAGAGACTGGAACAGTTCTTTCAGGTCCTCTTTCGAGGCAGTAATCAGACCTGTCTGGTTCTGCGAGGGGAGGCCTTCCGGATGTTCCTCCATTTGTGAGTCACGGGAGTCCGCGTCTGAGGCCTCATTCAATTGGGACGCCAGGAGGGTAGGTGTAGCGAAGTATTCTCGTAAGGAAGAAGTCGGATGCATCAGCCGTTGTCTTGGGGTATCTTTCTCCTCGTTTGTGCGCTTTGGTTTACCCATTTTATTTTGTTCTGTGGGCTCTAATGGCGGGGAGTTGGCGGGAGCTCTCTCAACACGCAGCCATCTTCGAGCAAGGCAAACCACGCCCCCAATATTGATATTCTTAACTAAGTGTAAGTCCTTGTGTGATATAAATAAATAATCTATTTGTGAGTATCTCTTATGTGGTGGGGAGTAATATGTATATTCTCTTTTATTAGCATTAAATATTCTCCACACCTCAACTAGTTGTAATTTACCCAGATTTTTTAATGTATTTAATCCTCAAGTAACGCAATGTAGAGGACCCGGTTGAAGTATCGAATAATGGATTTTTAAAATATTTTCTTTGTATCAGTTTAAAATGAATACCAAACGTAAGAAAAATACACCCAACACATCAAATATCCAAAATTACATTACCTGCATCAATACATTTTTGATACATTTTTTCTTTTTTCCCCCCCTGTATAGAACATTTAACATACATGACAACATAAACCGCTTGCTGAGGGCCATAAATCATCACTTTGTTTATTTTTCATTAAGGGATAATCCGTGTTCTAATTGTAAATAGGACTACCAATTGTTCCGTCGTAACTGACTCGTTCTCTACCTTTCCTTTCCCTCTCTCCCCCCTCACACATATAAAACATATAACACAGACAATATAAAGATACTAGTTTTAAATTAGAAGTGTCCTTCATATATAGTTCAGTCCCCGGGGATAAATTAGAAAATTTCCATCATATATACAACATAACGGACAGCGGTCAGAGGAGCAATCTCTTAAGAGGGATTTGAGTCTTGGAGCTACAAAGGGCAGAATTGCCCAAGAGCTCCTGTCATGCCAAAGAATGAGTTGGCATTCATATAATTTGTTATGTTTATGTTGTAATAGCCTTTATTGTAGGCTTTGATCCACCACCAGGCCTAAGCCATAAAGTGTAACTAGCAGATCACCAGAGCTGGACTTCATGAGCTGGGTTCGTAAAAGGTAGTGGAGCATGTACTCTGACATTGGGTGAATCAGAGGACAACCAGAAAATATGAAATATGGGGAACAGTTGTATATATTGTGTGAGGGTCCAATATATATATATATATTCAGATTGTCCAGGTTGTATTCTTTTGTTTGGTACCAAACATGGCCAGTGAAATGTGTTACTGTCATGAGAACCAAGACTGAGTACTTTCCAAACTGTTGAAACATCCATGTTTGGTGTCTAAATACTCCTAAAAATATAAGGAATGTGATCCTAACTAAATTATGGTGTTATACAGTACAAGACACGTTTTGGTAAGCTTATTGTGTTTGGAGGTAACTATCCACACTAGTGCCCTGGACAGGTATGATGGAGTGGGCCATAAACTGTCAGGCCAAGCCCCTATGATCCAAAATGGTTTTGAAACAGCTAGGTGCTACTTGTATTTATTACACTACAACACTAAAAAAAAGGCAAAAAAACATATAAACATTGGGTATTTCTAAACTCAGGACCAATATTACAATCTAATTATCAGGTTTTTTTATTTGCTTTTGTAGCTTAGTAAAAGATTTTACAAATAAAAGTCAGGAAAAGTGTAATATTTTTTTTATACATTTTTCAACATATTTTTCTATTTTTTTCATAATAATATAAATGATATAAACAAAATAATGGCATCAAAAGAAAGCCCTTCTTGTCCTGAAAAAAAACAATATATCATATGTGTTGGTACAGCAAATAACAAATAATAAAATTACAGTTAAACACAAACACCTCAGTGTAAAAACAGCCACGGTCATTAACGCACAACATTCCAAAAACAGTCTGGTCATGAAGGGGTTGTATTAAGACATACACTAATGCTCACCAGGGGCAATTAACTGAATCCATTGATCCCAATCTTCATTCTTTTCCAGGGAGCCTGATAGAAATTTTGGAATTCCCTTTTCCATTCTCAGTTGATGCAGCAGTTGAGGTTTCACATGCTCCCAGGTGGGAGGGGAAGAAGACCTCCATTTTCTTGCTAAAGATATCTTAGCCGCCAACAGGACATGTATAATAAAATCTAGTTCTTGACTTAACTTTGGGAAAATTTAGATGTAATAAAAAGACTTCAGGCTTAAAAGGGACCTTCACCCCAACAAATTTCCAAAACCTCTGAATTGGTTTGCAGATATGAGCCATATTGCCAAGGTGTGTCTCACCACCAGCATTCTCTAGGTTGATCCGGGTACATTTTATTTATGTGTGCAGGTACAAGATAACACCAGTTTATGAGCTTGAACTGCAGTTCTACTAAGTTCAGACATCTTACTCTCTTATACACCTCTCTTATACAGCCTCTTTAGTTCTCAGTCTATACATAAAACTAACATACCCTTAACTTACTTTCTTTCTTTCTAGTCCAATTCAAAGTCCAAATTAATTCCCTTGGGATTTAGGGTTTGCATATAATATAGGAGGCAATAGATCTAGAAGGCTTCTCCAAAGGGAAGCATTCTGTATATATAATATGCAAACCCTAAACCCCAAGGGAATTAATTTGGACTTTGAATTAAAGGCATTTCCATAAACTATTTGCATAACTTTTTTCTCATGTAGGTGGTGGTATTTTTCCACATACATCCATATTATATATACTGTATATAGTTCTGTATATTTCACCGCTTAATGATCAGTCTTTATATCAGTCTTAATGATATGCACTTTATATAAGAGTTTTTTTATTTTTTCCATTTTAAATATTTTTAATATAATCTAATAAAATGTAATTATTTTATAGTATAATCATCACCTTTTTTATTCATGTTTTATTGTTAAATTGAGAATACTGATATGCTTTTACCAATGTATTTTGAGACTTTGTATATCTCTTAATGTATTCCTATATTCTTTATTCATTGTGATGTTGATGTATGTTTTTTAATTGAAAAGGCTGTTGGCCCTTTAAGGGAATCATTAGTTTTTTCCCTTTTCGTATTAAAAAAGAATTTGATTCTCATTCACTGCATATCCGAAATCAGCTACTCATTGAATTAGAGCCTTATGTACCGATTTTTTTGTTTTATGCATTTCGGATAAACAGTTTAGACGAATTACATGTGAAGTCCAGACCAGCCCCGAGGCGCACGGGATGCTGTTGTCTGAAAAGACTTGGTGCCTTATACGGATTTCATTGTGGACTAATTCCACAAAGGTTTTCATAATTGCTTGTTGTTCTTAACACTTTTTTAATACTTCTCTAAGTGGAATAAAACATTTTGTGTACCCCGCCTGGATCAAGAGTGATTGGCATACTCCCAAGACTGGAGGAGGTGATCCCTTACAGGGGGGCAAGTATTCAACTTCATATGCTGATTCAATGTTCCTAGGCTATTAGGGGCTGTACTTGTGAGTTCTTTTCCTGCAGCTATTGCTTGTTTTATTTTATTTTCAGTACATATTGCACTATTTGTATGTATTTTATTTTTACAGGTGTTTATCATACCAGAAAACTGCAATGTATTAAGTAACCTTGTATTCTTATTTTCACATTTTGCACAGATCCCGTTTCTTATCCTCTTAGACTACACAAGCATTGTATTATTTACACGTGTTTGTCACTATAAGGGTTGTTATATTTACATTTGCTTTGAAGTGTCTATGCACTGTTTGCCAGATTTTTTCCTCTTTTTTGCACATTTTTCACACAGTTTTGAAGCTGTCTGTTTGTTTTTAAGTCTGGCTACCGGATCTTACTAATACTAGTTGCATTTATTGAGTTGTCACCTATAGCATGATTTTTGCTCATCCTTTCCTTCACCACATAATATACAAGGCAGAGGCGTCGCTAGGGGTGGGCTACTGGGGCTAAAGCCCCAAGTCCCCCCTTCATAGCCCCGAATGGAGACTCCAGGGCTATAAATATATTTTAAAAAAAATCCCCCGGTGAGCTTTCCTCCGTCTGGGACATGGTCCCAGATTTGGAGGATTAACCTCACGCGGGGGTGAGGGCCAATCGGAAGGAGAGGCTGCTAAAGGGAGCTCGCTCCCTAGCCTCTCCTCCTGGCCATAGAGATCACAGCGCAATGGGTGCAAGCTCCGCCCCCGTTGTGCTGTGTCAGCTGCTTGCCGGATGTCAGGTGGACGGACATCCGGCAGAAGATCCTGGATGACGGACCAAGTGTAAGGTAAGTAAAAAAAAAAAAAAAGTGTGACTGTGTATGGGTGTCTAGGTGTGTGTGTGTGTGTGTCTGGGTATTACTGGTATCTGACTGGCACAAGATTCCTGGTATCTGACTGGCACACTATTACTGGGCTCTGACTGGCACACTATTACTGGGCACTGGCTGGCATAATATTCCTGGGTACTGACTGGCACAATATTACTGGGCTCTGACTGGCACACTATTACTGGGTACTGACTGGCACACTATTACTGGGCACTGACTGGCACACTATTACTGGGCACTGACTGGCATAATATTCCTGGTATCTGACTGGCACACTATTACTGGGCACTGACTGGCACAATATTACTGGGCTCTGACTGGCACACTATTACTGGGTTCTGACTGGCACAATATTACTGGGCTCTGACTGACACACTATTCCTGGGCTTTGAGTGGCACACTGTTACTGGGTTCTGACTGGCACAATATTCCTGGGCTCTGACTGGCACACTATTCCTGGGCTCTGACTGGCACAATATTCCTGTGCTCTGACTGGCACAATATTCCTGGGCTCTGACTGGCACAATACTACTGGTATCTGACTGGCACAATATTACTGGGCTCTGACTGGCACAATATTCCTGGTATCTGACTGGCACAATATTCCTGGGCTCTGACTGGCACAATATTACTGGTATCTGAGTGGCACACTATTACTGGGTTCTGACTGGCATACCATTACTGGGCTCTGACTGGCACAATATTCCTGGTATCTGAATGGACCAATATTCCTGGGCTCTGACTTGCATACTATTACTGGGCTCTGAGTGACACACTATTCCTGGTCTCTGACTGGCACAATATTCCTGGGCTCTGACTGGCACAATATTACTGGGCTCTGACTGGCACAATATTACTGAGCTCTGACTGGCACAATATTACTGGGCTCTGACTGGCACAATATTCCTGGGCTCTGACTGGCACAATATTACTGGTATCTGAGTGGCACACTATTACTGGGTTCTGACTGGCATACCATTACTGGGCTCTGACTGGCACAATATTCCTGATATCTGAATGGCACAATATTCCTGGGCTCTGACTGGCACAATATTACTGGGCACTGACTGGCACACTATTACTGGGCAGTGACTGGCACAATATTACTGGGCTCTGACTGGCACAATATTACTGGGCTCTGACTGGCACAATATTCCTGGGCTCTGACTGGCACAATATTACTGGTATCTGAGTGGCACACTATTACTGGGTTCTGACTGGCATACCATTACTGGGCTCTGACTGGCACAATATTCCTGATATCTGAATGGCACAATATTCCTGGGCTCTGACTGGCACAATATTACTGGGCACTGACTGGCACACTATTACTGGGCAGTGACTGGCACAATATTACTGGGCTCTGACTGGCACACTATTACTGGGTTATGACTGGCACAATATTACTGGGCTCTGAGTGGCACACTATTACTGGGCTCTGACTGGCACAATATTCCTGGGCTCTGACTGGCACAATATTCCTGAGCTCTGAGTGGCACAATATTACTGGGCTCTGAGTGGCACACTGTTACTGGGTTCTGACTGGCACAATATTCCTGGGCTCTGACTGGCACAATATTACTGGTATCTGAGTGGCACACTATTACTGGGTTCTGACTGGCGTACCATTACTGGGCTTTGACTGGCACAATATTCCTGGTATCTGAATGGACCAATATTCCTGGGCTCTGACTTGCATACTATTACTGGGCTTTGACTGGCACAATATTCCTGGTATCTGAATGGACCAATATTCCTGGGCTCTGACTTGCATACTATTACTGGGCTCTGAGTGGCACACTATTCCTGGTTCTCTGACTGGCACAATATTCCTGGGCTCTGACTGGCACAATATTACTGGGCTCTGACTGGCACAATATTACTGGTATCTGACTGGCACAATATTACTGGGCTCTGACTGGCACAATATTACTGGGCTCTGACTGGCACAATATTACTGGGCTCTGACTGGCACAATATTCCTGGGCTCTGACTGGCACAATATTACTGGTATCTGAGTGGCACACTATTACTGGGTTCTGACTGGCATACCATTACTGGGCTCTGACTGGCACATTATTCCTGATATCTGAATGGCACAATATTCCTGGGCTCTGACTGGCACAATATTACTGGGCTCTGACTGGCACACTATCACTGGGCTCTGACTGGCACAATATTCCTGGTATCTGGCTGGCATAATATTACTGGGCTCTGAGTGGCACACTATTACTGGGCTCTGACTGGCACAATATTACAGGCATCTGACTGGCACACTATTACTGGGCTCTGACTGGCACAAAATTACTGGTATCTGACTGGCACAATATTACTGGTATCTTACTGGCACAATATTACTGGGCTCTGAATGGCACACTATTCCTGGTATCTGACTGGCACAATATTACTGGTATCTAAAAGGCACAATATTACTGGTATCTGACTAGCACAATATTACTGGGTTCTGAGTGGCACAATATTCCTGGTATCTATAATTGTACAATTTTCAAACACTGAAAAAATTGTGGGTGTTTTCTTACATTTTTATTATGGGGGGGTGCTACACTCAGGGTCCGCCCTGGGTGCCAAATGCTCTAGGTACGCCCCTGTGTGTGACCGAGCTCATCTGGGCTCTAGCCCCAGTTCATCTGAAGACCTAGCAACGCCCCTGATACAAGGTATTATATACAGTAATATGTACATTGCAAATGGCATTTGGATGTGTAGTTATGACAAACAGAGTGGGTCCCAATTATTTACAATTTGGTTCATGTACCAAGGTAAAATTTTGGATCATTTTCCTTTTTATATCACGAGGTAGCAAATTTATATATAGATTCCAATCTTTAAAAAAAGTTATTTTCCCCCATATTTTGTTGGGTGGTTAGACAGATTATATATAAGAGATAAAAGAGCTTTTCTTTGGAAAATTGTTATGGAAGGCTCATCTCTACGTATCCAGAATTGTGAAAAAGTTTTGTTGCCAACAGTGGAGAAAATGATTGTAAAACACGCATGTTTATTAGGTAAGCAGGAATAGCCAAAGAGGCAAATTCCGGGGTGTTGACCAAACGAATTCCAAATGCCGCTCCTACGGAGACCTGGACTATATTTTGAAATGACATGCCACCTTGTATCGCCATATCCAATGAAAAAAGTTCGCACCTTTTTGTGTAATATTAGCAGTTTGTAGTCTTATTCGGGACAATTAGGACTGATAGATAAAGTACACTGTGCCTTTATGCGATCGAAATAGCAGCACCGAAACAAACTTCTCTTCTAGTCAAATAGCCTGTACACATACACTTACAGCAGTAGTCAGGATATGCAGGCTAAAAAAATATAAAAGCCCTAGGTGAGGTTCTATCTTTAATCTGTTTCTATTAGCAAAAAAAATACTTAATTACTATATACCTTTTTTTCACAGATTCCGTTACCCATGTGATGTAGTTTCAAGAAATAGCCACAAGAGGGAGCATGTTTATTCTATATGTGCACATATGGTGGTGATGTTATCTGTATAAAATGAATTTTAAATAAAGATGCTAAAATTAATGACAAACTAGAAAAGCAGTTAGACATGCAAATTTGTTTTAATATTTATAGCAAAAATGAAGGAAAATCTTAAAATGTGTGTAAGTATATATATAAATGTCACAGGTTGACAGAATGCAAATTTATTTCCATATTGATATTTACGCAGCCACTTAGAGCCCCTATTTTCTTGTGGGGACCTCATTTGGTGAGATGAGTTTGAATGATAGCAGACAGTCTCCTAGAGTGCTGGTGCAGGTGCTGTGGCCTGCTTTAATGATAAGTGTTGAGTGATGGAAGTGGGTGCTGATTGATGTGATGGGGGTGCTGTGGTGAGAGGTGCTGAGTGATGGGAGTAACAATGTCCACCAGGTGTTGACTTTGCACAGTCATATACAGAACCCTTACCAGTTTAGGGTTTTAACCACACCCAGAAATACACAAACCGTGTCAGTAAGCAAATGGCAATGTTTGGTACTGAAAGCATTCATCCTCATGTAACACAGCAAGGCAGATGGTGGTGTAAGTCCCAAACATGGCAGTAGGTAGAAGAGCTGTGAGGAAGCTGTAAAGCAGACCAGTTCCAGGGGAAGGCAATAACTCAAATCCAATACAAGATGAGATCATGCTCACCAGCAAGTTGTAAAAACAAGAAGCAGGCCATCTTCTGGGTCACAGGCAGATAATAATTAGAAAGCCAGAGCAGATAAACTACACAAACAGAACAGAGTCTTGGTGGCATGGTTAGGGACAGACTCCTGTGGCCACCAAGATCTGAGTTATATTCCCAGCATGCAACACCTTACCTAATGAGAGAAAGTGCCTAACCAGGCTGACACCACAGGATGCATTTCAGTTCCTTCTGTAGCCAGAGAGGCTATCCTTTAATCCAAGTAAATATCTCAAGAACTCATCATCACGTGAGAATCCCATACTCCTGAGAAATTATGTGGAATATTTAGAGTGTAATGTTGTCGCTGTCATGTCAAGAGAATCACGTATAGCCAGGTAGAAAATATAGATGGATATAGGTAGATGTATGTGTGTAAATAGGATAACATGCACAAATGATGATTAATAGTGTACCAGTTGTAATGCTCTTCTGCTATTTTTCAGATAGTTTGATGTGAGGATGCTTACCAAGGCAGCTGCCACCAGACCAGTGGCATCCCGAGGGGGGCGTGGACCGGGGGTGACACCCTTGCTGCCGGCAGCGCATTGCGCTGCTATACTTTTATTTTTCTCTGGCAGCCGCATTTGCTGGATTCGGCCGCCCGAAAACGAAAAAAAAAAAATCCCAGCGCCACATCTGGTGTCTGTGTTTCCCTCCTCCGTACAGGAGATAAGACTGCGCGGAGAAGGCGTCCCGGGACATGGAGCAGCAGCCAGGCGGTAAGTAAGGGGGAAGAAGGGAGGAATAAAACGAGCACTATAACGACACAATATTACTGGCATCTAAATGGCACAATAATACAGGCATCTGATTGGCACAATATTACTGGCATTTGAATGGCACAATATTATTGGTATCTGAATGGCACAATATTACTGGTATCTGAATGGCACAATATTACTGGCATTTAAATGGTCAAATTGGCTGGGGCATCTGAATGGCACAATATTACTGGCATATTAGACAAATTGTCTGGCTTAATAACGGCAAAATAATACTGGCATAATATTATTGTGTGTGACAGTTTGTGGGGTTCCTGTATGTGGCATATTTAATGGGCCATCTGACTGGCATTACTAAGGAATCTGTTTGGCATGGTATTGGAGGAAATTCAGGGGGGTGACACCATGAGTTACCGCACCGGGTGACACCAACCCTAGTGACGCCTCACCAGAGCCAGCTGTACCTGGAGGAGCATGCAAAATGGCTGTATGAGAGTCAGGAGAAATGCAGTTTTTTAACTTTTGTTTTAAAACACTAAGTCATTGATTAATGCAATTAAACTTTTATTTTTGGTAGTAATTTTTCCTCAGTCCCTTCTACTTTTCTTCTTGACCCCCTGGCTTTGCTGCAGAGTCTTTTGTGTCATTGACACAACTGGGGACGATTTGTGCTATCAACACAGCATAGCCGACACTGCCTGTGTCAGCTATGCTGAATTTTAAGATTGCCGGTGGTCGATGCTCGCGCATGCGTGATCAGGTACCTCTTTCTTATAACAGAAGCAATGGGAACTCTGCAGTGGAGGAAGTGCGCGACGAGCAGAAGAGAAAACAACGCAAAGCTGTTAATGACAAAGCACACTCAACATCCTCAGCGCACCTGTTGAATAAGCCGTAAAATTCAAGAAAGCACCCGCGCTTGCTGTGATGGCTGGAAAACCAGCTAAAGGTAAGTAAACTACATAAATTACATTAAAAATTATGTTTCGTTAAATTTAACATATTACATTTAAATATGAATATGTTAAACAAAGTTTAGTTCCACTTTAAGGTCAAAGTTGGATAGTTTTGGATTGAATTTGAGTTATTTGTTTTGAATAGGCCTATCTTCATCTTGGGGACTTTTGCATACCGCATTTAGGTTTTTTGCCATGAAAGCGTACATATTTAGAAAGTTTTCACCCCAAGTATTGCATACGGGGTGTATTGATGTCTCTGATGCAACTATTTTAATCAAAAACAATAATGGAGTAAGTGTGTGGTAGTAATTTTTCAATCTTGCTTTTTACACACACTTTATTGTGATGTAGGAGAACATGAAGTAAAAGAATAAAAAAATCTGATATAGGAACAGTAAAAAAAAAAAAAAAAAAAAAAAAAACCACATTAAAAATGGGCTAAGGTGTGATACACTTTAAAACATGTGCCAATACAGAGTCCTGGTTGTCCAGGACAATAAAAAGTGGTGTCCTTTCATTGCCCCTCTGCCTACTCTGTTTCCTTAGAGTAGGGGGGGGGGGGGGGGGGGGAATTTTAAAAATAAAATGAGTAGCCCCAACCCTACTCTCCTCCATCACCGCCCGGGGACCAGGTGCATCGTGGTACAAGATCCCCGAAATGACCTGGAATTGCAAAAATGTCAGTCTCATTCCGGGGTTTGCTTTTTTGCAGAGCATTGTGGGTTGCTATCTGCATTAGGTAATTTGCCACCTTCTTGTACCACGCTTTTGATTTCCTCATGATGAGGTAGGGCTGTAGCAGCTGATCTGAGAGATCAACCCCACCCATATGCTTATTGTAGGCCCTGATGCACACTGGCTTTCTGGTGACCTCAGCTCTGCCACGTACAGAGTTTTAAATAAAAAAAGTCACTCTGAGAAACAACCATAAAACCCAAAAGAATGCATGAACTTTAGAACAAATTTTTTTTTTTTTTTAAATAGGTCTTCTCCGGTCATCCACTCAAATGCAGTTATCAAATACTCATGTAACACACCAACAACTATAACAGTTTTCAGGAAAAACATACAAATACCTTGGAGTTATTTACCATTCTGAAAGAAGCTATTCCATAAACATTTGTCCCCAATATTTCATGGAGCAGAAAGGCAAATGTTACTCCATATCTCCCAGCTATACACCAGAGACAAGGAGGAGAGAATCCAATGAAGTAGAGAGTCAGATGCTAATGCATATGATTTGGGTGCTAGATGCGAAAGATTGGAGTCGGTGGTCGGAACGGAGAAGGATATAGCAAAGAAAACAAATTCTGATCTACAGAGAGGAGTTAATGGAAATTTGGATTCTCCTACAATTAGAAAAGCAGTGTTTGAAGAAAGAAGGAGCCATACAAAATATACATTTGTTGCACAGCTGAATTAAATTACATTATAATGTATTAATACACTTCTGCTAGACATTAAGAGAATGATCATAAACTCTTCCAGATAGTAAACTGCACTTGAAAATAAGGTCATACCATGGGCCATTTAGGTTTACTTTTACACAAAAAGCTTTATTTACACTTATACATTGGGTTCAAAAATATAACCATGTCGTTACAGAAGCATTAAGTTTCCATTAGTAGACGCTACATGAAATACAAAACTAAATCAAGTGCTAAAATCAAAATAGCTAAGGGTCTATAAGCAAAAGGGAGTTTTGGTAACCCAGAAACAGATGGATGGCAGCATTTGGATATATTTAAAGAGCATTTCTCTTAGGAGTTCAAAATGTGGTGCAGTCCCCATTGAAACAATTACCTTAGCGTATAATCCCCTTTTTAAATTTTTTATCTAATGCAATACTTACCTATCCCAGTCCCTTGCAGTAGGGGCCTCATTTGTATCCTCTTCTATAATCATGCTATAAGAAAAATTGGGACTGCCAGTGTACAACTGCACACCTACAATATTGTGTACATTTAAGTCGCTACTTAGTGCCATGGAGAGCCATTATTTTTCAATGAGGATAGTCAGAATTTATAGATTACAGTTGGTGTTATTAAAATATGGATCTCTTGGCACACAACTACCTTTACATGACTAGGAGGGATGCAGGTTTTTTTGTAAATAAAATTTGAGGATTTATTTTTAGATCAGTAGTTCTTGGGGGGGGGGGGGGGGCGCGTGGCGTGTATATCCATGTGCAATTTGAAGCTCCATCTAGAACACTAGGGAACAAAAAATGCACACATGCAACAAAATAAAAGAATTGCACTCACATTTAGAAGATCATGCTCTGCTCTCTAAAGTATATTCAAAAAGGTATGTATTGTTTGTATATTTTATCCAGTACATGAAGTAATTAAAAATATTGCAATATCAGAAACCAAGTGAGAAATTCCAAGCAAGGTGTGGACGTTAAAGAAGCAGTATTGCAAGACGTAGCAAGGTTTATTGTACATATAAATAGAAAGCTCCTTACTTTAAAACCTGGTGAGAATTCCACATGGCTTCTCACTGTATTGCCTAGAATGCAAAAGGGCAACATCTAAGGGTCTGTTTGAAGTTCTCCTACAGGTTTATTGAGGGAGATTTTAATGAGTACTTCAAATTTGATATACATTTTCCAGAACTACTGATAAATTTGGGCACTTATCTATTTACATGAAGGGTATTCTAATTTTTTATATCACATTTTAAATGTGGTGAATTGGGTGGCACACTTAATTTAGGTTACCTTCATCTTGACATGTACAGTTCAATTTTGGTTAACTAGAGATTTAAAAAAAAAAAAAAAAAAAAAAATTAACAGAGGTGATACAGAGCTAAGGCATCAAATCCTGTCTGACAAGGTTTATCTCCTCACAGATTGGTATGTATTGTAATGCCAACACACCCTGACAGGCAGGTAACCAGCTCAGAGCATGAGCGCTCTTAGAGGATGGCTTCCACATTTAAAGTTTTACACTGATTAAAATTTAATCTTTTGAACATTGCACCATTTTAATGTCTTTTCTGTCCAATTATGAATTTATTTTTTAAAATGTATCGCTTTAACTCCCTTATTAATGCTCCTGCATAGGAGACAAAACACTTAGACAAATATGATGCCACTTCCCCCCTCCTTGGATAACACTTTGTTTAAAATGTTTAGACTAGTAAATTGGGCCAGTTGTTTGTCAGATTACTGGTAACAGCATTCACCATTGAAGCCACAAGTTCCCACTATCTTTTATAATCCACTGAGCAGGATGAAGGCATGCTCGTCATTAAATACAGTTTATGGTTTCTTACAAAAGAAAAATTATTGTTGCCATGGAGTTTGATGGAGAATAGTTTTATTTTCTTCTCATTTAAAGGCCATTGTAAAGCATTTACAGTTTCCCCGAGTGCATTACAACATAAAGGGGAAAACAAGAAAAAAAAAGCAGTAACAAAATAAAGCCGCCTTCTCTCCAGGCAACTAAACAAAAAGTCAATTTCAACTGCAACATATACACATTAAATATAATATAAAGTCCATGCAGCTGCACAGCCATGTTAGAGAGGATCCTGGTTCCAGCCATCAGTGCATTACAGTCCATAGTTAACGTCTCCTGCATCTAGCCAGATTTGAATAGGAGAATTGCAACCTGGCCCAAATAAAAATAGATGAAATGCTTCGTCTCATGTGTTACATAGCTGCCAAAGTTTCTGCCAACAATGCAGTGCCAAGTTGGGTTGTATTTTTTGTCAAATTCCTAAAATAAAAAAAGACAAAGTTTCAGGATTTTGCTCAAAACTGACCAACACTGTTCCACGCAGTCAGTATAGTCAAAGCTTACAATTGTGACTACAATGTAAAAACAATATACAATAGCTCCAGAAATGTATTTTATATTATTTATTCCTCCCAAATGAGCAGGAGTAAATCGGAATGCACCAGCCTCCTGACAGACTGCCTCAGCCCTGAGGCAGAGCAGAGTAAGCCAGGTTTACTTCAGTGAGGGGAAGACCCCCTCGCTTCGTTAAAAGTATATTTTAAAAGGAGTCTGGTGTCTTCGCTTAGGAGACATCACCTTATGGCTTGATAAGCAAATTACCCCATTGAAGATTTGTTCAATTGCATATCAAGCCACAGGGAGACATTTTAAAACATTTCTGAACTTATGCATCTGATTACAATTATGCACAACATATGGCTCCAAAAAAAAAAAAAAAAAAGTTTGATTGGGGATGCAACCATGTAAGAAAGAAGGTAAAGTTTAACCTTCAAATTATTCATTGGCATCACTCATTTCAAAAAGAATTTAAAAAAAAAAAACACATTTCCTTTTTAGTTGTTGTGGACTTCTTGCGGTACTCAGTTGCTAAGGAATCTGCGCTGTGGGATGCACTTTCAAATTTTAAGTGTAAGCTACCATTTGCTATATATCCTTTTCTTACCTGTATTTCTAGTTTACCCTACTCCATATGTGCACAAGGGTCATGGTTGAGGACTACTGATCAAGGCTGTTCACCACATTTGTGGTTAAGTATACAAAGTGTTTGGGGTTTTTTTTTTTTTTTTTTGAGTCATGGATCTTTTTCCTCTTCTAAAATGAGACACCAATAAATAAATTAAAAAAAAAATAAAAAAAAAAAAGGTTCAAAACCTTTACCTTCTTGCTAACAATGGTCAAACCACCAAGCATACTAGTATTATTTTTTTTTTTCTTCTATGTACTCTTATGCTCACGTGTGCTAAAGGCAAGGCGCACAAATATTAAAGCTGAAGGGGATAAATGTAGCACAGTATTTACTCTTTGTTTTCATATTACAATGTGTGGAACATTTGCCATTTTTTGTATACGCTATTAACAGCATAAGCAATGTTTAAGTTATAGCCCCTTTATGGAAGAAGAAAAAAAAAAACACATCGAAAACGGTTTCCTTCTTGATGCATTTGCTTGCAAATCTGCTAATCCAAAATGTAGAATAGTTTTCATAATTTTCTGTATTCGTAATATAAAACAAATGTTTAGGTGACTGAGTAGCTCTAAATGAACAAGGCATTTTATCAACTTTGTTCGCCCCTTCCAAGTGACCAAGTGAACTTGGTCCATTCATGCAACTCTTTATTACATCAAGAGTCAGACAGGAAGGAAAAAAAAAAAAAAAAAAAGTTCACAGATTAAGTTTACCTTTTTGATATAAGCTGCAATGTCTTTCTCAATATTATATTTCTCCATCGCCTGAGTGGCACAGTCTACTGCATCCTGCTGCATGTCCTCTGACATGTCAGCATTCTTGATAACAGCCTTCCTGTCAGACATTTTGTTCCTAGAAATAGCAAGAAAAGTAACAATTTTTTATTTTTATTTTTTAAACAAACCAGGACTAGATTAGAATATTCGCGGTAATGTTGGTAAAAGAAAGTTTTAAAAAAATCCAGGGAGGTACTCAGGCTAAACAAAATGTAATTAAGAACGTGAGCCCCATTCACTTGAATTTGTATGAATATAATAAAAAAAAGTTTATCTACAGCATAACCCATAGATAATACATAAAATAACTTTCTAAGACCAGATATCAAAGAAGCTACTTTTCAGCAAATATATATAATAAAACAAAAAACAAAAAAAAAACACTGCTACCTGAGCATCCCTTTTAATGCTTTTTGGAGGGATTTTACCTTGGGGGGCACCTGCATCATGCCACTTAGTAATAATTATTTTTTGAAAAGTACTAAAGGGGTTACCATGAAGAGATATTACATTGGAGAAAAATAATTAAAAATACATTTAAAAAAAAAAAAAAAAACCACAGGAAAGACTGCCATCTCACAGAGCTTCAGTTTGTTAACTGACCAGTTTTCAGTTTCATAGGGGTGGTGTGAAGCTCCCAAACACCAAAAATTGTGGTAGAAAAGTATCTTCTCCTCCCACCTATAGGGTTTGCAACTGGTACACATGGTATCCTGGTAGCTTGACTGCACATTAAAACTTCAATTGTCTTTTGAATGACTAGCCAATGAACATATAACAAGAGGGCCTATAGGATCTGCAGGTAATTAGTAAATGAAGGGGCACATTATGGGCATTCAAACAAGAAAACCGCAATACTGACATGGGATGTGTTTCTGGGAATACTTGGCCGCAATGCAAAAGAGGGTAGTCACTGGTGGCTACCACACGCCTTCCTTCCCTCATTTGTTGTGAATCGGATTGTGCTGTGCAGCATTATATATATATATATATATATATATATATATATATATATATTTTTTTTTTTTTTTCCTTTGGGTATGGAATAGCAATAGGTTTTGGTTAAACTTGAATAAAAGGGTCACGGCCTTTCTCCACAAGATGTGTCTTAATTTTTTTTTATGCATGGCCGTCCGCCGGGTTTTTAAAATATACTCCCACCAGTAAAATAATTCCTTATCTCCTCCCCATTGGTTACCTTTGCTGGTTCAGGAAGAGCTTCCTGAGGGGAGGTTAGTTACCCGTTAATAGGGAAAAAAAAAAAAAAAAGTATGGGATTGTGGTAGCATCAGGGGCGTAGCGTGGGGGGTGCAGGGGGGGCCGGCCGCACCGGGCGCAATATCTGGGGGGGCGCAGCCACAACCGCGCGATACTTCCTGTCAGCTGCCGGGTGTGAGCGGCAAATGACGGCGTGACGTCACATCCGGCGGCTGCGCGGCGGAGGCTCTTCTGAAACTGCATCGCGGCCTTTCTTCCCTGAGCTGTTGGAAGTGGAATTTGTAAAGGTAAGAATAAAGGGGCTTGGGGGACCTATTGTATTATGTATTGAGGAGGGGGTCATTAATGTATTGGAGAGGGGGAGGGGGGGTCATTCATGTATGGGGGAGGGGGGGTCATTCATGTATGGGGGAGGGGGGTCATTCATGTATGGGGAGGGGGGTCATTCATGTATGGGGAGGGGGGGGGGTTCATTAATGTATGGGGGAGGGGAGGGGGGGGTCAGTAATGTATGGGGAGGGGGGTAAGTAATGTATGGGGGAGGGAGGTAAGTAATGTATGGGGGAGGGAGGTAAGTAATGTATGGGGGAGGGAGGTAAGTAATGTATGGGGGAGGGAGGTAAGTAATGTATGGGGGAGGGGGGGCAGTAATGTATGGGGGAGGGGGGGCAGTAATGTATGGGGGACGGGAAGAAGGGGGGCAGTAATGTATTGGGGAAGGGAAGAAGGGAGGCAGTAATGTATTGGGGAAGGGAAGAAGGGAGGCAGTAATGTATTGGGGAAGGGAAGAAGGGAGGCAGTAATGTATTGGGGAAGGGAAGAAGGGAGGCAGTAATGTATTGGGGAAGGGAAGAAGGGAGGCAGTAATGTATTGGGGAAGGGAAGAAGGGAGGCAGTAATGTATTGGGGAAGGGAAGAAGGGAGGCAGTAATGTATTGGGGAAGGGAAGAAGGGGGGCAGTAATGTATTGGGGAAGGGAAGAAGGGGGGCAGTAATGTATTGGGGAAGGGAAGAAGGGGGGCAGTAATGTATTGGGGAAGGGAAGAAGGGGGGCAGTAATGTATTGGGGAAGGGAAGAAGGGGGGCAGTAATGTATTGGGGAAGGGAAGAAGGGGGGCAGTAATGTATTGGGGAAGGGAAGAAGGGGGGCAGTAATGTATTGGGGAAGGGAAGAAGGGGGGCAGTAATGTATTAGGGGATGGGGGTCAACTGTGTATTAGGGGAGGGAGGGGTCAGCCGTGTATTAGGGGGAGGGGGGTCAGCAGTGTATTAGGGGAAGAGGGGGGGGATGGGAAAGATCTGACTTGGGAATTTGAGATGAGGCAATGATTATATTTTTTACATTTGTGGCCTAATGAATAATCTATATATATGTGTGTATGTAGAAGGAAATGTAAATAGGTGGGGCTACAGGGGTGAGGGAATTATATTTGTAATATATTTATTAGGAACTGTGGAGGGAAGGGGGTTGGATGAGAGCATTAAATATCATAGCATTAAATATTATATTTATGGGGTAGGAACTGTATTATATATTTTTGGTTTAGTGCAGGGGTAGGTAACCTTTGACACTCCCTTTGTTTTTTGACTACATCTCCATTAAGGCTTGCAAAGCATCATGGGAGGTGTAGTCCACAACATCTGGAGTGGCAAAGGATGTCTACTCCTGGTTTAAAGCATAGGTGTATAACCATTTGGCTTCCCCAGGCCAAAATAACCCCTTAAACTCTTAAAGGATCACTATAGTGTCAGGAAAACAAAGTGGTTTTCCTGACACTTTAGTACCCTGAGGGTGCCCACACCCTCAGGGTCCCACTCCCGTGGCGCTGAAGGGGTTAAATTCCCTTCAGTTACTTACCTTAATCCAGCGCCAGGCTCCCTCGGTGCTGGTGATCTGTCTGACGTCAGCTCCCCGTCCGACGTCACTGGAGCTGAATGCGCATGAGCTGAAACTGCTATGTTTACATGTGAAGGGTTAAAACCTGCTGAAAATGTGGAGAATGTGTGTAATGCATGTTCGCACTCAATAAAGTGTTGGAAAATAAACTTGTATTTAGATGCATTTTACTTTAATTACATAAGTATTTTCATAACAAACAATACATGTGCTTGGGGGGTAAGGGTTTCTTTAACTAATCTATAGAAGAGACTCGAGTGCTAAAATCCACGGGTTAGGGGGCGCAAATTACTTGCCTTGCCCCGGGTGCTGACAACCCACGCTACGCCACTGGGTAGCATGTACTTGTGCAACATGAGCACTTTGATTTAGAATAGCTAGGGTGATAAAGATTAGCCACAACTAACCCAGTCTACAATTCCTTTGGTGTTCAGCCAGTAATATGCTGAAGTCAACAACCAAACAAGTGTGTAATGTATAGTGTAGATCACCATAACCCCAGTTTATAACTGCAATTGCCATGAACAAATTTTAGCTAGCTGAATATTATTGCAGATTAAGTCAAAAGTTCATGAAAATGGAATGGAGATGGGAATTTCCTATATAAGGCCAAAGCAGCATAGGTAGAAAAATTCTCCCATTAAGCTAAGTGGGAGAATGTTCTAACTCTGCTCTGTTTGCTTTAAGTTTACAATTCCCATTACAATTCTCCCTTTCACAAGAGCAAGTTACCCCTCTTGCCACCTCACCTCCAGCCACCCATGTTTAAATGTAAGAAAATGTATTATATCTCTAAAGGTCAGTGCACTATGCAAATCCCATGGTGCAGCTAGGGGCAGTTTTCAAATTTCATTTTAAATCAAGGCAGAGGTAGTCAACTGTGACAAAAAAAAAAAAACTTGCAGCAAAAACATGCCAGCTACTTCTATAATTCTTGGCAGCAACAGGTGCTGGGGAGAAGAGTACCTTTCAAACACTCATCTTTTGAGTAAAACCACTGAAGATGCAGAACGTATTTTAAAAAGGGGCTTTGTCCTAGCAATAGCAGAATTCAAAATAAAGTAGATAATAAAAATAAATAAATGTGGATATTTTAAATGTTTGTCTGTAGTCAGTTTTTTTTTTTTTTTTGCATTACCTTGTGGCTTGATGCAAATCACACAGTGCCCATATCAAGCCACAAGATAATACCCTGCACTATGATGGAATCATGTTTAAGAAACAAATCCCTGCATATAATAAAAAAAATTAAAACAAAAACCCTTACAATGGAGCATTGTATGAAACTATTTCAAAAAAATAAAACATCCTACATAATGGGTGTATGAAGTTCACAATCCAGGTTCTTCTGTTGTGTTTATTTCAACTGGCTGAGACACCATGGGAGAGATGTGGTTTATCTGATAGGTGAAGTGTGCTATCCTAGCTCACATTCTGCAATATCTGGCCAAAGGCATTGTGGGACAGTCATATTTGTGGAATAACAGCTGTTGAAATCCCTTTATCATCATCCTGCTATAGGTGGAATATTAAAAAGGTAGTTTGACTTGTCACCAAATGAAGGTATTTCTGTACTGCAGGATGCACTGAACAAGTTTTTTTTTAGCTCCATGTGCTTCACCAAATACAAGCTTTGCACTGCTACAAATTGCAGTTATACCACGATCAGAAGGATGGATACAAGTGTCACGAATTCTTAAAATTTACAGGTATTTTAAAGGCAATCATTGTGCATAGCACTTCAACAAGCCACACTGAAGCAGCTTGCACGAAGCGGGACATTAAAAAAAAACTTCACAGCATGTCCACTTAGAGTTCTACATACAGCGACAGCATGCATGTCCCATCAGCAAGTATAATCAAAGTGCCAATACAAGGATAATAGTGTCAGCAGCAACGTTTGTGAGGGCCGTTGAACATCATTAACTTGTCCACCATGATCAATGTTAGTACCCACCACTACCCATGGTAGTGAGAAATGTATTTATACATATCACGATTGAAACCAGGTTTTATTATGATTTTTCCCCCCTCTTATTTCAGTATTTGGGCTACAGTTGTCCTTAAAGTCTGTTCTAAAATAGGAATTCTCAGCAAATATGATTTTTCCAATGGAATTGTTGGGAATGCAGTTCTGACTGTATAGGTGTACAGTGTGTATATATAAAATTTGGGTGGAGCATACGCACATTTATATACATAAAAATATATCAAGCTTTATGCAGCATGCATAACAATATATTACTTGGGGTACACCTTTAAAAGCTGCCAACTGTTTTCTCCAATTACTTGACAAAGAAAAACCCAAAACGGTAGAATATTACAAGATTTATAGTAAACATGCATCTTTCTGAAAATGGGAACATAACCCTTGCGAATCAATACCATATCAAATTATTACAGATATTATATGCAATGATTACGGTTTGTCACCATCATCTCTTACCAATAATGCAGGTGTATCACCAAAACATAGTGGACGATCAAAGCAGATAAAACAAACGGGCCTTAGTTACTCCCCCCCGTTGCAGCAACCCACTAATTAGTGGGGATTTATTAACTGTAAATCACGAAGGGCATCATAAATTTAGTAGAAACACCCACGCCATAGACGTTACCGCCTAACCTTTATTACAGAAAACACGTCTTCCATACATGTATGAGCAAAAAACAAACACCCAAACACCATTCCTCTTATTATGTCGCTTACCTTTCACAGTGCTGGGCAGCTAAACAATATCAATCCCTTTAACAATCTGTTTCTCTCTCTTGACTTGATTAGGGTTTTGACTCTTGCTATCCCTCTAAAATAGCAGTACCTCCCCTTGTATGGCTCAGCCAACTGTGTGGCCGATTAGGAGAAGCCGCGCCTATATCCAGCACTGCAGGCATTTTCCTCTCGGTAGTCTCTGTCTACATCTTATTTCATCCCACAATGCTGTGAGAAAATTGCAGAGCTCACGGGCTGCAACCCAGGCGAATATAAAACGGGCGTTAATACACAAAACGTTTACGGAATTCTTAGAAAATAAGTACGCCTACCTATTATGGTGCGGTACCCTAACATATAATGTAATTTCATGACCTATTAATGGACCGTTCATAACTATAGTAGAGGAGGGCCTAGAATATTCCTTATACGTTGCCCTAATCCATAATACATTTCACAAGTGAAAGGTCTATTTATTATGAATTGTTGTGATTTGACATTTTCACACACAAAAGATAAGTCAGCTGTGTTTTGACGCTTGGTTGTCGAGGAGTATAGTTTAATTGAAGGCCAGAATGTTCGTGATGTTTTAATGTTTGTGAAACCATGATTTACTGCCTTTATGTTAACTTTACATTTAGAAATGGGCTTTTTTTCATACCGTATGTTTCAACTATTAAACCTGTAATTGCAGTGGGCGTGACCTCAGAGTATATGTGACAATAGTACTGTTTAAGTGGCTAATACATGTTAAGCCCTTATGCGAAATGCATGGGACCAGCAGCATTTCGGACCTTTTGGCCAGCACTAGCCCTATAAATGTTCTACATTACCTATATCCAAGGTGAGCAATGTAAGATAACCCCCCCAAGTCTTTGGGTCTTAATTTATGAAGAAAAATACTAAATATAAGGGGGGGGGGGGGGGATTTGCTAGCAAATATTGCTACATGTCTAAACCCACACCCCATTGCAGCACATTCAGGACTTGCCATTAGAGCACCTGCCATTGCACCGGCAGGATATCTCCCTGGTGTCTAGTGGGGACAGCCAGATTATGTGTTCTGCTAGGTGACCACAGACATTTTCAGATGCTGGTTGCCACTTCCACCGCATCCTCTGAGTCAGAATGCCACACATGACCACTGCATTGAGATGCGAAAATCCAATCAAGAGTCAATTTTTCTGCTTTGGTCAGAGATGGGCACAATCTCCATTATGGTAGGACATATATTCCCCAAAGCCCATACCAACCATGCTATGACTGGCTTCAACATGATGTTAGGAGTGATTCATTTTGTGGCATCTGGGTCATTTCATCACAATTTCTTGGAGAAGTAACTTGAAGCATTCAGAAGTAAGGCACACAGGTACATACATTTTCCCAGAGTACTAACAAGATTACGAGGCACATCATGGATGTGATTTATTCTACTCATACAAATGCATAAAAGTATGGTTTAACTATACCTTTGGTGTCTCCTGTTGATGACATCACCTGTGGCTTGATATGCAAATAACCAAATTCTCAAAGGGAAATTTGTAGTTTGCCTATCACCTTGTACACCTTGTGGTGTACAAGGTGATGTCAGAAGACACCTCAGACACATTTAAACCGTATATTTCAATTTTATTTATTCATATTATTATTCATATTTTTTATTCTCTACATTCACAGTATCAACACTATTTAGGCCGAGAGTCCATTTAATGCCCATTGTGAACGTAACCATACATTCATTATCACACAATATTCTATCACAGTACACTAGACAAATGGTTGCTGGGTAAACATGTCATATAAACATTATTGGACTTGATGTATTTATGGTTATATCATGTAATCCAATGTGTTATGTATTTATTTCTATGCCCCCCAAGGTAATGCTGTGTATGGCTGCAGACAATGGGGGTGATGTATAAACATGGTGTACATGCAGTTATTGTCAAATACTACCACCATCTGCCTGGGGACCTTTGTATAAAATAGTCTGCACCTATCCCCCCTCCCCCCAGCCAATCCTGGTCAGAGAAAGACTGATACCTAAGTTTTACCAAAGTAAAAAAAAAGAAGAAATTGTTCTTAAACAAAGGAATTTATTTAACATGGACCAATATTTTGTCTATATTATTTTCAGAAGGTCCCCTTAACCAACAAGTCCTAAGTAAACTTCTAGAAATGTGATAATATTCATTACTCATGGAAAATACTCGTGCACAGCAAGATATAAAATAGTAATAGAAGCACCAAAATACTGTTTTTGTGTTCCTGACCCAGATAACAAGGTGATCGGTAGCCAGGGACACAGTGGCCAAATAGAACCTATGTGTCCCTGCTGAAAACTTGCGATACCTCAGTGAGTTGCGGACACACCGCGATTTAGGAAATTGTAGCATGTGCTACTAAGGCCACTCAAAGTGGTCTCATCTGACAAGTGGGATCCAAAGCGCAGCTCATCACAGGGGACTGAAATGAGCTAAGTAAAGGACGTTCTATGCCGTCCTACCATCTTTTGGGACATGTAAATAAGGACGACATAGAAAATGTTTAACTACACAAAAGGGTTTAACACCTTGCCGACAAAGGACGTGCCAGGCACGTCCTGGGAGAAACTCCCTTAACGACAAAGGACGTGCCTGGCACGTCCTGCAGTGAATGAAGCGGTTTTCGCGATCAATCAACAGTGCTGGTCTATTGCCTCGACATCGAGGCAATAGCCAGCACTGAAATTTCTATTTTGGGACCCCCACGATCGCCCCACGGAGCGAAATTTCTATTTTGGGACCCCCACGATCGCGGGGAGGCATATTGACGGAGCATGCTGCTCCGTCAATATGGCTAAGCCCTCTGCCGGTCTGAGCTTCGGAAGTGAAAGTAACTTCACTTCCGTCGATCTGAATATGCTACTTGACTGCCCCTAGTGGTAGTTTAGTAGCATTTAGTTCGCTTTCTAAGCATCTCCGGTGTTGTTAAAGTGCCTCGCCAGCGAGGCACTTTACAACACCGTGCTGCTCCCCAGAGCCGATGGTGGTCGCTCTCCTGAGCGACCCCATCGGCTCAGTAGAAGGGAACGCTGCCTGTACAGGCAGCGTTTCCCTTCTAATGGCAAGAGCATCGGAAGTGAAAGTATTTCAATTCCGATGCTCTAGGGGGAGCCAATCGATGCCGGCACAGCAGATCTATGTGATCTGTGTGCAGGCATGTATGGTAAGTGCTCTGATGAGCACTTACCATACTGTCAAAGGCAATATTACTAAATATTGCCTTTGACAAGTATTGATCTGCCTCCCTCACCTTACTACTTTTAGTAAGGGAGAGAGACAGATCAGATCAAGTAAAAAAATAAAATAAAATAATAAAAAAAATATTTAACCCCTTAGTGACATGACTTTTTTGGCTTGTCCGACGCTTGGTGACATGGGCTGTTTTAACATTTCTGAGGTGTTTGTGTTTTGCTGTAATTTATTTCTGTCTCATTTAGTGTACCCGCACAAACTATATATTGTTTTTATCGTTATAAGAAGGGCTTTCTTTTGATACCATTATTTTGATAATAGCATATAATTTGATGTAAAAAAAATTATAAAATATGGCCAAAAAATTGAAAAAATACTTTTTTTATGACTTTTATTTGAAAAATCGTATACTCATGTACAAGAGACAACAAAAAAACACTGCTAAAAAGTTTCTAATATATGTCCTGAGTTCAGAAATAGCCCATGTTTTTATGTTTTTGTGCTTTTTTATTCATGTTACAGGGCCAGAACTATAAGTGGTGCAAAGCTATTTTAAAATCCTTTCTTTCAAAATTAGCGATAGTGACATTGTAACACTGATTTCTGTACTAAATCCATGAATGACCCCCAACATGTACATATTTTTGAAAACTAGACAACTCAGGGCATTTAACTTGGGGTATTTTGACACATTTCATGTAGCCATTTTACCACCAATCTATGCCAAAGTTTGCAGCAAAAAATCTTTTTTTTTAATTTTTCACATATATTGCAATTTAGGTAAACATTACCTTAAAATGTGAAGGGATATTTCCAAATAACACCTCAATATGTGTTCAGCAACATCTCCTGAGTACAGGGATACCACCCATGCATAGGTTTGTTGGTTTGTTTTGGGGCTAAAAGGCCACATTTAGGGGGTGCGCATTTTGGTTTTCCAACTTGGAATTCTGACATGGAGAAAACTTGTGCCCATGTCCCATTTGGGACATTTTTGAAGCCAGAAAGTGTATTCTACCCCACAAAACCATATATTTTTTTAAACTAGACACCCTAGGGTATTTCAAATGGTAGTATTTTAACACTTTCCATGCACTAATTATACTACCAGCCTATGTCAATGTTTTGGGTAGTAATTTTTTTTCACATACATTGTACTTTGTGCATGAATTCACAGATCCTGTTATATGTCAGTGCCAAACAACACCTCAATATGTGTTCAGCAACATCTCCTGAGTACAGGGATACCCCCCATGTATAGGTTGGTTAGGTTATTTGGGGGTTAAAAGGCCACATTTGAGAGGTGCGCTTTTTGGTTTTCCAACTTGGAATTCTGACGTGCAGAAAACCTGCTCCCATGTCCCATTTGGGACATTTTTGAAGCCAAAAAGTGTATTCTATCCCACAAAACCATATATTTTTGAAAACTAGACACCCTAGGGTATTTCAAATGGTAGTATTTTAACACTTTCCATGCACTAATTATACTACCAGCCTATGTCAATGTTATGGATAGTAATTTTTTTTCACATACATAGTACTTTGGGCATGAATTCACAGATCCTGTTATATGTCAGTGCCAAACAACACCTCAATATGTGTTTAGCAACATCTCCTGAGTACAGGGATACCACCCATGTATAGGTTGGTTAGGTTATTTGGGGGTTAAAAGGCCACATTTGAGAGGTGCGCTTTTTGGTTTTCCAACTTGGAATTCTGACGTGCAGAAAACCTGCGCCGATGTCCCATTTGGGACATTTTTGAAGCCAAAAAGTGTATTCTATCCCACAAAACCATATATTTTTGAAAACTAGACACCCTAGGGTATTTCAAATGGTAGTATTTTAACACTTTCCATGCACTAATTCTACCACCAGCCTATGTCAATGTTATGGATAGTAATTTGTTTTTCACATTCATTGTACATCGGGCATGAATTCATAGATCCTTTTATGTGTCAGTGCCACAAAACACATTAATATGTGTTCAGCAACATCTCCTGAGTACAGGGATACCACCCATGTGTAGGTTAGTTAGATTATTTGGGGGCTAAAAGGCCATGTTTAGGGGGGGTGCATTTCCAACTTGGAATTTTGACATGTAGTCAGCCTGCGCCCATGTTCCATTTGGGACACTTTTGAAGCCTGTCAAAGTATTTTACCCCATAAAACCTTATATTTTGGAAAACTAGACATCCTAGGGTTTTTAAAATTGTGGTATTTTAACACTTTCCAAGTGCTAATTCTACCACCAACCTATGTCAAAGGGTTGGGATGTCATTTTTTCCCCACACACATTGTAGTTCAGGCAGGAATTTCCAGATTCTGGTATTTGCCACTGCCAAACAACACCTCAATATGTGTTCAGCAACATCTCCTGAGTACAGGGATACCCCCCATGCATAGGTTTGTTGGTTTGTATTGGGTCTAAAATTCCACATTTAGGGGGTGCGCAATTCCAACCTGGAATTTTGACATGTAGTCAGCCTGCGCCCATGTTCCATTTGGAACATTTTTGAAGCCGTCCAATGAATTTTACCCCATCAAACCATATATTTTTGGAAAATAGACATCCTAAGGTATTTCAAATGGTGGTATTTTAATACTGTATAGGTACTAATTCTACCACCAGCCTTTGTAAAAGTTTGTGGTAGTACTTTTTTGGGAGGTTTTTTTCCACATGCATTGTACTTCAGGCATGAATTCACAGATTCTGGTATATGTCACTGCCAAACAACAACCCAATATGTGTTCAGCAACATCTCCCAAGTACAGGGATAGCACCCATGCATAGGTTTGTTTTTGGCTAGAAGGCAACATTTGTGAGATGCGCATCTCAAAATTCCAACTTGGAATTTTGACATGTAGTCAACCTGCGTACGTGTCCTTTATGGGATATATCTTTGAAGCCAGCCAATGTAATTTACCCCCACCAAACCATATATTTTTTTATCGGTAGACCCCCATCACTACTTGTGGCAAGGGCTCAGCAGCCACCGATACATCGCTAGATGATGTATCAGAAAGCTGAATAGGGTCAAAATCGAACCCTGAGTCCGCGGCCTCAGAATCAGTGCGTAAGCAGTGATCTCGAGCAAAGAAGGGGTTAATAGCTCTTAGAAGAGCCTATCTAGTACTGTAATACATTACAGTACAAAGAAATTAATCCATACAACAGTGCAGACAGAAAAACATACTGTTGCTGTGCAAGATTACTGCTTACACAGTGATGAATGGCAGGGAAGGGGTTAATACACAGTGAAAGACTTTCATAAAACCTGACAATTTTATAAAATGTTATTTTATATCACTAATACTGATCTGTCTCTTTCCGTCACAAAAATGTAAGTGAGGAGAGGGAGGCAGATCAATATTTGTGAATATTGATCCGACCAATTTTGATCTGACCAGGGCGAATGGTGAGCTTAATTGAGAAATCACCAAACCGCCTTTGCCACTAATTCGCTGTTACTGATCGCTATGCGCTCAGGCAGCTTAAAAAAAAAAAACTCAAATATTTTTACTTTACATGTAATCCCCTAGCGGGTATGTGTAAAAAAAATAAAATAAAAATATGCAGACAGATAAAAATTGCTTTGGCGTCAATATCATTGCGTAAGCAGTGATCGACGGCAAAGAAGGGGTTAATAACTCTTAGAAGAGTCTTTTTAGTACTGTAATAAATTACAGTACAAAAAAAATTAACCCCTAAAAAATGCACAAACGGCAAAAATAAATGCGCTGATGTGCACGATCACTGCTTATGCAAGATCAGTGGCAGGGAAGGGGTTAAACGCAGGGAATTGCTTTAATAAATTTTTTTTTATTGTTTTAATATTTGTGTGTTGTGTGTTTATTGTTTTTTTTTACTTTTAGAACTTTGATCTGTCTCTCTCCCTCACTAAAAAAATGTGAGGAGAGGGGGGCAGATCATAACTGGTCAGATCAATATAGGGTTAATATTGATCTGACCAGTCAGTGGGGATGTTCAGCAGAACATCCCCACTGCCTGTCAGTGTGCCTGGCAGTCACTGATTGCCTCTGTGAAGAGGCAATCGTGTGACAGCCAGAGAGCACAGGAAGCAGGTACTTCCTGCCTCCTGTGCTCTTGCCCTTAGAAGGGCAGCGCCATCTTGGTCACTCAGTGACCAAGATCGTGCATTTTTTTTTTGTGTTCCTGATTGCCTCGACTTGCGAGGCAATCAGGAACACTTTCTGAGCATAGGAAGCGAAAAATTCGCTTCCTATGCTCATTTTTTAATGCCCGTCGTTTTAAAGGCACTGTGCCTTTAAAACCGGCATTTCGATCGCTCTCCGGAGCGATCGAAATGCCGATAGGCATTTTTTTTAGTATTGTACGATGCTTCCACACGGAAGCATCGTTACAATACCATCAGAGCACTGAAAGCGGAAAAACTCCGCTTTCAGTGCTCGTTTTGACACAGGACGGACTAGGTCCGTCCTGTGTCACTAACGCTTCGCCACACAGGACGGACCTAGTCCGTCCTGTGTCGCGAAGGGGTTAATAAAATTTTAAACACCATGGCTTTTATAAAAGCCATTTAACCCCTTCCCTGCCATTGATCGCTGTGTACGCAGTGATCATACACAGCAGCACATTTTTTGCTGTCTGTGCATTTTTTAGGGGTTATTTTTTTTTACTGTAATTCATTACAGTATAAAAAAAGGCTCTTTTAAGAGAGATTAACCCCTTTCTTGCCGTAGATCACTGCCTAATCAGCGATCTGACGCAAATGCAGCAATCTTGCTGCAGAAGCATTTTTAATTTTTTTAAAACTTTTTTATTACACCCGTCACGTGTTAATTATACCCGCTAGGGGACTACGTTTAACGTAAAAAAATTTTTTTAGCTGTCTGAGCGCATGTATAGCGATCAGTAACAGCTGATAAGTGACAATGGCGGGTTGGCGTTTGCTCAGATGAGCATCACCATTCGTCTGGTTAGATCAATATGTGTAAATATTTGATCTGACCCGTGTAGATCTGCCTCCCTCTCACTTGAGTTTTAGTGAGGGAGACAGAGCTGTATAATGTAAGTTTTTAATTATAATATATTTAATAGAATTGAGACCCAAAGGCTTTTATAAAAGCCGTTTCCAGTATTTAACCCCTTCCCTGCAATTGATCGCTGTGTACGCAGTGATCTTACACAGCAGCACATTTTTTGCTGTCTGTGCATTTTTTTAGGGGTTATTTTTTTTTACTTTGATTTATTACAGTATATCAAAGGCTCTTTTAAGAGCTATTAACCCCTTCCTTGCCGTATATCACTTCCTAAGCAGCACATATGGTCACTGCCTAAGCAGTGCATATGGTCACTGCCTAAGCAGCGCATATGGAGCAATCTAGTCGCCGAAGGATTTTTTTGTGCTATCAGCATTTTTTTTGTCAGACTCACTAGGGGTTAATTATAACCACTAGGGGATTACGTGTATTCCTTTTGAAGCTGTCTGAACGCGTGTATAGCGATCAGTAACAACCGATCAGTGGCAAAGGTGGTTTGGTGATTTCTCAGATGAGCATCACTGTTCGTCTAGTTCGTAAATATTGTTCTGACCCATATGGATCTGTCTCCCTCTCCTCACTTGAGTTTTAGTGAGGGAAAGAGACAGATCTGTATAACATAATTTTTAAATTGTAATAAATTAAATAAAATGTTAATAAATTGTGAGTCCCAAGGGCTTTTATAAAAGCCATACCTTTTGTATAGTGTAGTGTATTAACTCCTTCCCTGCCACTGATCACTGCACAGCAGAAATTTTTTTCTTGTCTGTGCATTTTTAGGGGTTAATTTTTTTGTACAGTACTACAAAGGCTCTTATAAGAGCTATTAACCCCTTCCTTGCTCTACATGTTCAAATTCCAAGTTTGAAAATCAAAAAGCGCACCTCTCAAATGTAGCCTTTCAACCCCTAACAAAGCTGACAAAGCTATGCATGGGTGGTATCCCTGTGCTCGGGAGATGTTGCTGAACATATATTGTGGTATTGTTTGTCAGTGACACATACCGAAATATGTGAATTTGTGTCTAAAGTGCAATGTATGTGGGAAAAAATACACAATAAAATGACTACCACAAACTTTGACAAAGGCTGGTGGCAGAATTGGTGCATGGAAAGTGTTAAAATAACACCATTTAAAATAGCCTAGGGTGTCTACTTTTACAAAATATATACTTTTTGGGGTAAAATACACTGTCCTACTTAAAAAAAAGTCCCAAATGAAAGATGGGCTCAGGCTGACTACACGTCAATATTCCAAGTTGAAAATGCGCACCTTCACAATGTGGCCCTTTAGCCCCCAAACAACCCAACAAACCTATGCATGGGTGGTATCCCTGTACTCAGGATATGTTGTTGAACACATATTGGGTTATTGTTTGGCAGTGACACATACCAAAATCTGTGAATTTATGTCTAAAATACAATATTTGTGAAAAAAAACCACACAAAAATTACTACCACAAACTTTGACAAAGGCTGGTGGTAGAATTAGTGCATGGAAAGTGTTAAAATACCACCATTTGAAATAGCGTAGGGTGTCTACTTTTAAAAAATATATGGGTTGATGGGGTAAAATACACTGGCTGGTTTCAAATATGTCCCAAATGGGACATGGGTGCAGGCGGTCTGCATGTCAAAATTTTAATTTGGAAAACCAAAAACTGCACCTACCAAATTTGGCCTTTTACTCCCCAAACAACCCAACAAACCTATGCATGGGTGGTATCCCTGTACTCAAGAGATGTTGCTGAACACTTATTGGGGTGTTATTTGGCAGTGACACATACCAAAATCTGTGAATTCATGTCTGAAGTACAAGGTTTGTGGAAAAAAAACACAAAAAAATTACTACCACAAAGTTTGACAAAGGCTGGTGGTAGAATTAGTGCATGGAAAGTGTAAAAATACCACCATTTGAGATAGTCTAAGGTGTCTTCTTTTAAAAAATATATGGGTTGATGGGGTAAAATACACTAGCTGGCTTCAAATATGTCCCAAATGGGACATGGGTGCAGGCTGTCTGCATGTAAAAATTTCAAGTTGGAAAACAAAAAACTGCACCTCACAAATTTGGCATTTTAGCCCCCAAACAACCCAACAAACCTATGCATGGGTGGTATCCCTGTACTCAGGAGAAATAGTAGAATCTATTTAGCATGTTTTTTCGTTCGCTATTGTCGATGAGAAGTTGTTTCAAATAAAAACAAAGAAATTTGTGTATTTTTTTTTTTTTACCATATTTTATTATTTTTTTTAATAATATGATAAGATATGATCAAAAAGATAGCATCCATAGAAAGCCCTTCTTGTCCCGATAAAAACAATATATAATATGTGTGGGTACAGCAAATGACAAAGAAGAAAATTACTGCTAAACACAAACAGCACAGAAATGTTAAAATAGGCATTGTCCAGAAAGGACAAAAATGTTTCAAAGGCTCTGTCCTTAAGGGGTTAAGGACCAAAGCACCATCGGTCGTGAAGAAGATACCATTATTTTCATCATATCTTATAAGTTACAACAACAAAAACTCACTCAACTAAAAGATGTAAGATCAATTTTGTAGATTGTACATCCACACATAATGATTGTTTTTATCCATTGCGCTCAGATGTCCAGGTTTTTATCAAAACGGAGTAGTTTGTCATGTAAACAGCACCTATGTTATAGCAAAACAGTTCTTTCTATAGGGTATGGGACCGTTCAACATAGCTGCTTCAGCACGACCTCTCGTGTGATGGCTGGTTCAGGTGACAGTTCATTGCAGAATTGCATAAAAGGTTAGTATTAGGGATTAGAAGTTAATATTGTGGTTCAGGGGTAGTAAACACAAAAACACTATTATTGATTATTGCCCAATAATGTGCAAAAAAACCCACTGGTATTTCTAAACTCAGGACAAATAGTAGAAACTATATAGGACGGGGTCTTTTTACCATTTGTAATTGTGTAAAAGATTTTTCAGGTCAAAGACAAGTTGTTGTTTTTGAGATTTTGAATCATATTTTATGATTTTTTTTATAGTAAATTATATCATATAATGAAAAGAATGGTATAAAAAGAAAGCCCCATCTGTCCTTATTATTAAATTTTATATATACCATATTTGTTTGAATATAAGATGACCCTGATTATAAGACAACACCCAAACTTTGGATATTCATTTATAAAAACTTAAAAGGCCTGAATATAAGACTACCCTATAGGAAAAAAGATTTACTTGTAAATATTAATTCACAGAAACTGTTTTTTTTTTTATATTTAATAAAAATTATGATTGGGGAAAAAATGCATCTCTTGTTTATATTTCCCTATTTGCTAATAGCCCCCCCCCCCCCCCCACACAGCCAACTGCCTCTTAAAATTAGCCAATGTGCCCCCCACACAGCCATCTGCCCCCAAGACTCTCCCCTCCCCATGCTGTTCTAGACTTCCTGGTGTCTAGTGGGGACAGCCAGTGAATGTCAGCAAAATGCCAGACACTTCTATGACAGAACACCGGAAGGTCATGGGACGAAGCTCGAATGTAAGGAAGAAGGCACCTTTTCAGTCAAATTTTGTTAAGAGTCTATGCTATTTCTCTGAAGTAAAAAAAAAAAAATTGTTTTTTCTTTGCATGCAAGTGTATAATTAACCATTTTTATTCTTTAATATTGGTATATAGTATAAGTTTCCTAGTATTGATAAAGATTATTTTTTTTTTTTTTTTCACATGGACCAGTGCTCTTTAGTGTCTTTGACTGCAGCAGGTCAGTTAGGAGAGGAGGAGCATGTAGCGTGGCGACGTAGGCCGCGCTAGGGAGGCTGGTCGGCATCAGAGGGGAGGGCGGAGCTAAGAGACTCGGGTCCGGCCACCGGCGTCTGGAAGTTAGCTGGCGTTTCCACCCAAGGAGTTGGAGAGCAGAGGAAGTCGGCGGCACTGTGTTTAGACAGAGGTAGAGCGCTGGAGGTGGAACAGAAACTCGTGCAAATTCATATTGGAGGTACCGGTTCCTCGTAAGCAGAAGCAATTGAGGTGGGTACAAATTACTAACCCAAGGTCTGCAGAGTCCTTCCTGTGTGGGAGCTGGAACAGCCCAATCCCCTGCGTGGAGACTACAGTGGTGAGTCTGATCCAAGCACTTAATAGGGATTCCCTCCCTCATTGCCTAGTATTAGTGGCTGCTTAGGCTTCAGAGTCTACACGTCTCTCTCTCTTTAGTATAATAGGTCGGTTCCTTCAATCTGTCTGCTGCATAGCCTATATTCCGTCTACTGGCTCTGGTTTACTGGACAATTATTTGGATGTTGGGATATTCTGGGGTCTCGTTGTGCATACACTTTTGGTCCTTTTGCTTGAGCCAAACACAATTTAACCCTTAAATTCCAAACAGGATTAATAGTGAGACTAAGTGGCTTAAGGGATACGAGTTCTAACTCGTGTTCAGGGGGCCTGAAACAGGCTTTTGGCATGTCTAGGAAAACTGTGGATCTAAGAATGGCACCCAAGCGGTTAAAGAATATAGATCAAAAAGTGGAAAAGAATCTGTCTATGTTTTTTTCACCACAAACTTCCAGCACACAGATGGACAGCCCTATTCAGAGATCACAAGCTGACCGAGATAGTTTCCCACTAACTGCTCAAGCAGAGCCCGACCCCCAAGCAGTCACTCCAGCTTTGCTTAAATCAAGTTTACAAGGTATCCTGGAGGACATAAAGTTGGAGCTGGCTAGATCCTCGCAAGATATTAAAAGTGAAATTCTGGCACTGGCGAATAAACTCCAGCTGATAGAATTAAAGTCCCAAGACATGGACGCCCGGATAAACCTGATAAATAAAGAGAGTCAAATGTACTCCAAAAAAATCAATTTGTTAGAAGCTAAGATTGGTGATCTGGAAGATCGTTCCAGGAGGAATAATCTGAGGTTCAGGAATTTTCCGGAATCTACAACCCAGGAAGACCCAAAAATCTTAGTGGCTAATTTTTTGGCAGCTATTGGCCTCGAACCAGATTCACATATGTCCTCCATCGAGCGGTGTCATCGACTTCCCAAACCCAAATCCATTTTGGGGGACGCCCCTAGGGACATTATTGTTTGCTTCCATTCTTTCGTTATGAAAGAATTGGTAATTAAAGCTAGCAGAGAGAGAAGGCTTACTGAAGGTCAATACAAAGATATAATAATTCTCCCGGACTTATCTTATACCACCAGATTAAACAGGAAGAAATTCCACCCTGCTATCTCAGGTCTAAAGCGCAATAATGTTAAGTTCAGATGGGGCTATCCCCCTAAGCTGATAATCTCACACGAAGACAGAATAATCGTCTTAGACGATCCCTCCATAGCAAGTGCTTGGGTGGAAGAAAATCTGCCCCTTGGACCGGAGGGTGCGGGCCCCTAGGCGGAGGTTGGAGGGGCAGAGGACTAGGTCCGGGGATAGGTAGAGAGTTACCCCCTTTCCTTTTTTTTTTTTCTCTTTCTCTCTCTCTCCTTTTACCTATTTAGATAGGTTATTGTCTGGCCTAAGTATTAATATGAGGTTTTACTTAATCCAAAGGCTGAGGCAGATAAGTAAGGGATATTTTTGGATACTACAGGGGTTCCTGCCCACTTCTCTTAGAATGATGTAGTAGCTATCTAGAGCAGTGTCATCTGGTCATTATCCATTCTACCACATTACAATTATTAATTATTTCATCAGCACGTGATGGAGGGGTTCCCGCTATGTCATTTGCCCTACGCACAGGTTTTTGTTAGGGTAGTTTTAGCACAAATGTGCACAAGCTCTTGGATTAGTAACTAGATTTAAATGGAACGATTAAACTTCCGATATCTTGCTATCACAGATATGTATAAGCACATTTCGTAAGGCAATGTTAGTAAATATTAGTAGATTAATGTGTTTCAAGTTCAAAGTTTTGTCACTTGGAGTCCCACTGGTTCACATGAATATCACTGTCACTTTATCACGATAGTTTTTTTTTTTTTTTCCTCTCCGTTTGCACTAGTTTTCCAATACTATACAGATAATACAAATGGGCACTTGCACTTGAAATAGGAAATATTGGTAAATAGAGTTCCGATATTCAGATACAACACAATAATTTCTTCAAGTAATTAGGTTAAGATGTACGGAAATAGGCACAAGCACGGGAAGGCAGGTGGTCTGAGTAACCTAAAAATCTAGACAAATGATTAATTTTCGGGATTGTATATTATCGGTACTGCCCAAGGGGGGGAAAGGGAAGGGGGAAAAAAAAAAAAGGAAAAAAAAGGAAAAAGATTGAGGTATCGAAGATGAGAAATATATATATATGTGTGTTTTTTTTTCTCTCGCACAAGTTTCCGAATACTGTATTGCTATTGCAAATGGGCACAAGCACTTTGAAGGGGTACTATTGGTAAATTGAAAAGATAACAGCTCGGGTATTCTGATATAACATAATAATATAGGTTAGTAATGGGGCCAAGATGTTGATGATTAGGTCATAAATATTCTGTCTTACGAAGTTCGTTAGCTCTGGATGCCCAAAATCCTCGATAATTAGTCTATACTTAGGAGGGTATATTAATGTTACTGTCAAAAAATTGAGCTGTGATAGTTGGGTAATGCATAAGTAAAATGATATTTTTTTTTTTTTTCCCCTCCCCCTCTCTATGTTTTCCCCGGCCCTCTTTCCTTTCCCCCCACTCTTATGAATGGGAACAATTGTTCCGTCCTCTCTCCCCTCTACAGGTTGACCAGCTCAGTGCGGTTTTATACCACACAGTTTCCAATGCCCACTATGTTTGAGTGGGACGGGGAAAATTGGCAGCCTTTGCTGTCTTTGTTTTTGCACTTTTTTGATGTCTTTTTCTGTTTGTGCACGGTCGAGGGCGGGAGTAATGTTGACCCGCTATCGCCTTGTTTGTGTATTAATATTCGCGCTGGGAGGAATGGAGGGGGGGGGGGGGGAGACGGACTCTAAGCACTCTGATGTTGAAGCTTTTGTCGGTTAACGCGCAGGGCCTGAACTCTGCGACTAAAAGGGGGGTCTTGTAGCATACACTTATTAAGTATAACATCCAAGTTGCCTTTGTACAGGAGACTCATTGGAGGATTGATAGGAGCCAGACCTGGGGTCGTGAGAGGTATCCTAAAATATTTCACGCTTCCCTAGCCGAAACAAAAAAGAGAGGTGTTGCCATTATTTTTGCACAGACTGTGGTCCTTGAAATTCTGTATCAAGAGCTGGATCCAGAAGCAAGGTATATGATAATTATCTGTAAAATTGACTCAATAAGCTACACTCTGGTTAATCTCTACTTACCTAATAAGAATCCAACAAAAATGTTGGTTAAACTTTTGGATAAGATAGATAAGATTAAGATGGGCACGCTTCTTATCGCAGGGGATCTTAACTGCATCATGGACCCATTGCTAGACAAGAAAATCCTGCCGTCGGCGGTAATGGATCCCTATGTTGTAAACCAAGCCAAAAAACTCAGAGCAGCGTGTCATAGACACAGCTTGTATGATCTATGGAGACTCCATAACCCTAATAAAAAGGACTACTCCCACCTATCCAGACCCTTCAGCTCATATTCCAGAATTGATATGTATCTGGGTAATGAGTTGGCGGTCAGGATGACCAAAAAAGTAGAGTTGATCGATAACACATGGTCAGACTACAGTCTAAGTGTGCTAGAGCTGGGCCCATTCGTGATTGGGAGTAGACCACCCTGGAGATTGGATGAATCCTTGTTAAAACCAGAGAAGGATAGGGATTATATTGCTACCATGTCTGAGCTTTTCTTTCGGGAAAACTTTGACGGCTCTACCAGTTCTAACTTATGGTGTGCATATAAGGCGGTTATTCGAGGATACTTGATTAAATTGGATAGCATTAGGAAGAGGGAACGGGGTAAGAGTCTAAGACAGGGGTCCTCAAACTTTTTAAACAGGGGGCCAGTTCACTGTCCCTCAGACCGTTGAAGGGCCGTACTATAGTAAAAATAAAAACTATGAAGAAATTCCTATGCACACTGCATATATCTTATTTTGAACAAAACGAGAACAAATACAATATTTAAAGTAAAGTTAAATCAACAAACTTACCAGTATTTCAATGGGAATAGTGTGCCAGTCAGATGCCCAGGAATATTTTGCCAGTCAGATGCCCAGGAATATTTTGCCAGTCAGATGCCCAGGAATATTTTGCCAGTCAGATGCTCAGGAATATGATGCCAGTCAGATGCCCAGGAATATTTTGCCAGTCAGATGCCCAGGAATATGATGCCAGTCAGATGCCCAGGAATATTTTGCCAGTCAGATGCCCAGGAATATTTTGCCAGTCAGATGCCCAGGAATATTTTGCCAGTCAGATGCTCAGGAATATGATGCCAGTCAGATGCCCAGGAATATTTTGCCAGTCAGATGCCCAGGAATATGATGCCAGTCAGATGCCCAGGAATATGATGCCAGTCAGATGCCCAGGAATATTTTGCCAGTCAGATGCTCAGGAATATGATGCCAGTCAGATGCCCAGGAATATTTTGCCAGTCAGATGACCAGGAATATGATGCCAGTCAGATGCCCAGGAATATTTTGCCAGTCAGATGCCCAGGAATATTTTGCCAGTCAGATGCCCAGGAATATTTTGCCAGTCAGATGCTCAGGAATATGATGCCAGTCAGATGCCCAGGAATATTTTGCCAGTCAGATGCCCAGGAATATGATGCCAGTCAGATGCCCAGGAATATGATGCCAGTCAGATGCCCAGGAATATGATGCCAGTCAGATGCCCAGGAATATGATGCCAGTCAGATGCCCAGGAATATGATGCCAGTCAGATGCCCAGGAATATTTTGCCAGTCAGATGCCCAGGAATATTGTGCCAGTCAGATGCTCAGGAATATGATGCCAGTCAGATGCCCAGGAATATTTTGCCAGTCAGATGCCCAGGAATATGATGCCAGTCAGATGCCCAGGAATATGATGCCAGTCAGATGCCCAGGAATATGATGCCAGTCAGATGCCCAGGAATATTTTGCCAGTCAGATGCCCAGGAATATGATGCCAGTCAGATGCCCAGGAATATGATGCCAGTCAGATGCCCAGGAATATGATGCCAGTCAGATGCCCAGGAATATGATGCCAGTCAGATGGCCAGGAATATGATGCCATTCAGATGCCCAGGAATATGATGCCATTCAGATGCCCAGGAATATGATGCCATTCAGATGGCCAGGAATATTATGCCATTCAGATGCCCAGGAATATGATGCCATTCAGATGCCCAGGAATATGATGCCATTCAGATGCCCAGGAATATTATGCCATTCAGATGCCCAGGAATATGATGCCATTCAGATGCCCAGGAATATGATGCCATTCAGATGCCCAGGAATATGATGCCAGTCAGATGCCCAGGAATATGATGCCATTCAGATGCCCAGGAATATGATGCCATTCAGATGCCCAGGAATATGATGCCATTCAGATGCCCAGGAATATTATGCCAGTCAGATGCCCTGGAATATTATGCCAGTCAGATGCCCTGGAATATTATGCCAGTCAGATGCCCAGGAATATTATGCCAGTCAGATGCCCAGGAATATTATGCCAGTCAGATGCCCAGGAATAATATGCCAGTCAGATGCCCAGGAATAGTGTGCCAGTCAGATGCCCAGGAATATTATGCCATTCAGATGCCCAGGAATATTATGCCATTCAGAGCCTAGGAACATTATGCCATTCAGATGCCCAGGAATATGATGCCAGTCAGATTCCCAGGAATATTATGCCAGTCAGATGCCCAGGAATAATATGCCAGTCAGATGCCCAGGAATAATATGCCAGTCAGATGCCCAGGAATATTTTGCCATTCAGAAGCCCAGGAATATGATGCCATTCAGAAGCCCAGGAATATTTTGCCAGTCAGAGGCCAGGAATATTATGCCAGTCAGAGGCCAGGAATAGTGCTCGTTATCCCTCCCTCCTCCCCCGCTTCCCCATCACTTACCTCCAGCTGCTGTGTCCCCGGACGTCTCGCGCGGTGTCCTCCTGTGGAGGAGGGAAACAGTTACCGGATCCGGATGTGACGTAACGTCACATCCGGTCGCGGTGATTTTTTTTTTTTTTTTTCTTCCTGCAGCCGCATCCTTTGCGGCTGCCAGAAAGAAAAAAAAAGTAAACGGGGTGGGTGCCGGCAGCACCCCCCGCGGGCCACATAAATGCCCTCGGCGGGCCGCATGTGGCCCGCGGGCCGTAGTTTGAGGACCCCTGGTCTAAGAGATCTATACTTGGCATATTACAAAGTATCGGCGTTAAACAAACGTAACCCTGATCAGTCCAATATCTCAGTAATTTCCGAGTTACAACTACAGATTAATAAATGTTTGGAAGAGAAAACCCAGATGGCTTTAAAAAAAACTAAAATTACATACATACCATCAGGGAAATAGAGTGCATAAATCATTATCAGTTAGATTAAAAAAGAAGTATACCAGGAGCCGAATTGTTAAGATCATCGAAGACGGCATTACATCTGCCTCTCCGGAAGGAATCGGCTCCGCTTTTAGACATTTCTATTCCAAACTCTACAATCTCCCTTCACAGCCGGATCCTATAATTATAGATAGATACCTAGGCTCGGTTTCCCTTCCCAAACTTACAGACTCACAATCTGCAAATATCAACTCCCCCTTTTCTATTCAAGAGGTTGAGTTGGCTATAGATAACTTAAAACCCTTTAAAAACCCAGGTCCTGACGGATATGGTAACTCCTTCTATAGACTTTATAAGAAAATCATCGCTCCAGCTCTGTGTAAAATGTTCAATGAACTGGTAGTATCTAAGAAGCCCCCAGAAGAACTCCTTAGAGCTAATGTTATTCCCATTTTAAAACAAGACAAAGATCCGGTTGATCTAAAAAATTACAGACCCATCTCATTAATCAATGTGGATATGAAGATATATGCCTCAATCTTAGCTGCTCGTATTAAATCTGTCATTCATGGTCTGGTCCACTCGGACCAGACGGGTTTTGTTCCGGGGAGGTCATCGTATAGTAATGTCAGACGACTTATGGATACTTTGGATCTGGCCAGTAAATCCTCGGTCCCCCTCCTGGCCCTGTCGTTGGATGCCGAAAAGGCCTTCGACAGGGTCGGGTGGGGGTACCTTGAGGCGGTGCTTAAATCATTTGGGTTTACTGGTTGGATCCTCCAGGCCATTCTCGTGTTATACTCGCGTCCAACTGCTCGGGTGGTGTGTCCCAATGTCTGCTCAGACTGGTACGATATGTCTAACGGTACACGACAGGGTTGTCCGCTATCTCCAGTTCTGTATATCTTGTCGATTGAGCCCCTCGCTGTTAGAATTCGGAATAACTGCAATATTGAGGGCCTCTCCACCAGAGATACAGACTTGAAGATCTCACTTTATGCGGATGACGTGGTAATTACGCTGACCTCCCCGCAGACATCCCTTCCAGGTTTTATGGATGAGATTGGTGATTATAGCAGGGTGTCAAATTATAAATTAAATGTAGATAAAACTAAGGTTCTAGCGATCAACGTGGCAGACTCTGTGAAGACCATGTTGAGTGCACAGTTCCCCTTCGATTGGTCCAACAAACACTTTGAACACCTGGGCATTAAAATGGTGAAGGAGGTGGACTATACTATGGAAACCAACTTTATAGACAAACAAATAAACTTCTGAAGGAATGGCGACAATGGGAATCGTCATGGTGGGGCAAGATAAATATTTTAAATGCATATATTATCCCTAAGTGGACATATTTGATTCGTATGGTCCCTCTTTCAGTTTCGGATGGTTGGCTTGATATGGTACAGAGGGCCTTTAAGGCTTATGTATGGAAGGCCAAAAGACCAAGAATTAGCCTGAAGCTTCTATCTAGGAAATATAAAAGGGGGGGCTTAAACTTTCCATCTATAAAACAGCTTTTTCATGCAAACATGTTAGTACACATGTATCAGCTACAGGTCACTAATAACCAATTAGAACCGTGGTACATTTTAGAAAGTGAAGCATCCGGCTTAGAGCCTTTGGAGTCCCTCCTCTGGTCCCGGTATAGCAAGTCGAAATGTACCGTATTAGGCAAAAGAAATTTAATTTTGGGTCAGACGTGGAGCTCATGGCAGCCTATTAAGGCCAGGTTGGAACTACATGGTAAAATCCTCCCCTCCTTGAGACTCAGCACCATAGAACACTTATTAGATAATATCTCTTTGAAACGCTGGGACGAAGGGGGTGTTCTAAGGGTGGATGACCTATGCCAAGGTGGTAAAATACTACCTTACCAAGTGTTGGCGGACAGGGGGATTATTCCCCCGAGCGAGAAGTTTAATTACTTAAGAGTTAAGAGTTTCTTAGATGCTTCTTTATACAAAATTCCTCAAGATAGGGAGTTAAGATTGAAGGCTATCTTTTCTTATGAGGCGGTTCCTTGAGTCTTGGCTAAAGCCAGAGACCTTCTTCAACTTGGTTCTACGGCCCAGATCCGGGCTATTGCCTCTTGGGAAAAGGAATTGAATCTGAGCATAACCCTGGCCGAATGGCTGTTAGCCTCGAATAGTATAAAAAAAACATATTCACTGTCTGAACCTACTAGAAAATCAGTATAAAGTCACCAACAGATGGTATATGGTCCCAAATAGATTGGCAAAGATGTACTCTGACTATCCGAGCAATTGTTGGAGGTGTGGTCGAAGTGGGGGTTCCTACCTACATGTCTGGTGGGGATGTTTGTCGGTCAGACCACTATGGATCTGGATTTCTGAGTTATTCTATCGGATAACGGGGATGAAATTACCATCCGACCCGGGGTCAGATTTGCTGCATTTGGGCCTAAAAATGGCCCCAACAACACTTCTTCCTCTTGCAATGCACTGCTATGTAGCGGTGAAGATCCTCATAGCTCGGAACTGGAAATCCAGCCTCCCCTTCTGTAAGAACCAACTAGTTCAGCAGGTTAGGTACCAACTCTTTATGGAGAGGGAATTATCCTGGTCAGGTACGCTAGCTCCCGGTAGATTTGCTTTATATGATACTTGGCTCAAGAAACTAGAAGGTTTTGTCCTCCCCCCAGTGGTCGCAGTAGCTCAGGGTCCTGATTAGCGGAAAACCAATTTGAAAAAGGGTGACATGATTCCTCTCCCACGGCTGTCCAGGCATCCCAGCGCGAAGTGTCCTTGTTATGTTTTTTCCTTTTTTTTCTTTCTCTCTCTCACTAAAGTGTTCTCGATATAGAGATAGAAGCACTAAAGGATATGTCCTATATCGGTCTATATTGTATGTCCTTTCATGATTTGTTTATGCTAGGATGCTGATTCGTATTGGAACTCATAATAATTGAGATACACGATTTAAACGACACAATGATGATACAACTAAGGAACAACGTTAAACCGGTGAAATCTGAGTGTTAACAAAAAAAAAAAAAAAAGATAAAGATTATTTTTTGGTATATAAGTAATAAAGCTAGCTTATTGTTTTGAAGCATATATGCAATTGGGAGTTTTATTTATTTATTTTAAATTAAACCCCATGTAAATTTTTGTTTTGTAACGAATATAATTCTTTATGTAGTGTGCCATCATGATTTTTTTTTTTTGCTTTTTGTATATTTGCGTTTTATATATACACACACATTTATCATAAAATTGGATTATTTCATTATTATATTTTCAATTTAGCACTGACCATGTTTTATTAAAAACAAAAAGTATTGCATTTGACCATCCAAGTGGTATTTTTTATGCACTACACAGTCAACTATAACTGATCAATTTAACAGATTTTATCCACAATTACCAAACGGCTCATACATTTTACAGCTGTTAATAGATCAAGAAACGAAAACCCTCAGAAAAATAATTTGATAGGCTCTAATGCTATGTTAAAATAATAAAAATATACCTTAAATACAGCATCAATACTAATACCAAACAGTAACTAGCAACTGGGGTCCTTAAAACACTAGTAGATAGGCCTAAAAAGCACAGCTATTCTTTATAATACAACTGTAGTCAAAAACAATTACCTGTTTATTTGAAGTATTATCTCAAGCAGAGATATTTTTGAGCCCTTATTGCTCCTTATCAATGGGCTGAAAAGGTTATTACATGTTTGCCTACATAAATAGAAGCATAGAAATAAAATGCAATAAAGGTCCACTTTTCTATTTATAAAATAAAACTAATTAAAATCGTACTCACCTGATAAAATGCTTTTCAAAGCACTAAAAATAAAATGCATAAAATCCATGTAGCAAAAGTATAGGTGCCAGGAATAATGTAAAAAGGTCCCACAGCAAGTAGTGGACACTATTTTAATTGTAGTGTTATTTTATTCTCTGAATAAAGCAATCTACTTTAACCCTAGTGACAAGACATTTTTACCTTGACTTTCCCTTGGTGACAATGGCTGTTTTGACATTTCTGGGGTGTTTTGCTGTAATTTTCTTCTCTCACATACTGTACCCACACAAATTATATGTTTTTATCATCATAAGAAGGGCTTTCATTCAATACCATTATGTTAATCATATATTATAATTTACTTTAAAAAAAAAAAATAATCATGATATGAAAAAAAATAAAACACTTTTTCTAACTTTAACCTAAAATATAATTTACACGGATACAATCATTAAAAAAGACCCCGTCTAAATAGTTTCTAAATGTTGTCCCGAGTTCAGAAATATGCATGTTTCCATATTTTTCTGTATTTTTTTGCAGGTTATGGGGCAAAAACCAAAAGGTGTTTTTTTCCCATTATTGACCCCCAACTCGAACCCTAAATTTAACCCCAACTTGAACCCTTAATTTAACCGACTGACCCTTATGTATCCCTTAATATATTTTAACTTTAACCCTCTCTTAGGGTTCAAATTAAATAATTTTTAGCATAACAGCTAATCTATCTTTAATCCAAGTTTTAAACTAATTAAATCCTTTTTTTTTTTTTTTTACATTGTAATGTTGCTGACTGCCTCTAGGGGCAGCCAAGCAACATATTCAGAGCAATGGAAGTGAATTCTTTTTCACTTCCGAAGCTCTGACAAGAAGAGGGCATAGCCATATTGACGGAGCATGCTGCATTGTCGCAAAGGGGTTAAGGGGACTGTATCACCTAAACATTGCTTATACTGTAAATGTAGAGAATATAAACCAGTATTGGAAATTATCTATATAATGTATTAGGAGATGTTATGTCATAAACTGAAGACTGCACAGACACATTCAGTAGCTTGACACGCAAATTACACATTCCCCATTGAAAACCAGATCATTTGCATATCAAGCCACAGGTGAGGCCATAAGCAGGAGCCTCCACAGACACATTTACAGTAATTTTCCTCCTAATTTTGGCATTTGCTTGCATTTTTGCTAAGAGCGTATAGATCATTTTCTTTATTCTCTTCATGCAAAGTAAAATTATTATTATTATGTGATAAAGACCCTTTAATGACTGTCACCTTTTCTCAGTTTACAATGTGATTTTATCTGTTATTTGCTTTAATATATTTTGACACGTAAAGACATTATAGGGCTACCTCTTCTGCTCCAGCAGTCATCTTGAATAATTCCTCAGATTTGGGACTAAATGAAACAAAGCTTTATATGCTCAGTGTCTATATAATCAGCGCTGCTGCACCTGTGGCAAACATACAGATTAATCACAGGGAGAGTGCTTGCGCAAAAAATATGATTTTATTCAGATTGCCTGCCTAAAATCACACGGGGGGGGGGGGAGATTTGGGGGATCTTTCCGTGTACTATTCAGGCAGTAATCCTCAACTTGGACCAGAGCTGTCCCTTTAATCTTTTATTTCACTAGCCACTCACATCATCACCCATTTGATAAATCATCTCATATAGTGATATTGTCCATCACATTTTCATCCCAGTACATTACCAGCTCACATCATCATTCCTGTTGGCATTCAGTTCCAGTAACCTTAATCCTTCAATTTGCCGTTTTCCTTCCTGGTGGATTGCATAATGTAGCAATCTAGTCACTAACACAGGATGCCTAGCTGCATGACATGTATGGTGCATAACAGCAGCACCTAGTCTTTGTGACTCTACCCTTATACTTTCCTACCCCTTTAATGCCTAGCTCCAAAAGACCCTCACCAGATATGGCACTGACTAACATCGCGGTAGTCTGCTTTATGCACATGCCCAATAATGACATGATTGCCATGTGCATCTTGTTTTAACATCACCCCCCTCGAAAGAGAAAATATGTATGTATTTATATCAATTATTTTTGCACTTATCACTTTAATGTGTTTATACAAGTTTGTATACGTTAACACCATACTATAAGAACATAATACATTAAAACATGTCAAGCCACTCACCTTAGATTTTTCTAATATAAGTATTATTTGTTGTGATTATGTGGTGACAGACTAGCTTTTGTTTTCACCGGTTTCAGTGTGCCATGTATCTAAATGGTCTTTGTACAGCAGGACAGAAATATAAATCCAGAGCATTTGATAAACATTTTAGTAAAGTAAACTTGGCATAAGTTATCAATATAACCTTCAAAACTACCCAATAAAGGCACCCCCTTGAAATCTGTAACAAAGAATTATCAAGTAGCAAGGACATCCAATTTGGTCCATTTAAGTTCTGCCCACTTCACTATCAAAACACTCATTAACCCTAAACAAAATAAATGTGTAGTTGGTTTAAGCTTTTTTGGACAGCCTTTGCCTTCTGCTGAATTAAGTTACTCACTAATCGCTGTAAATAGAATGTAGCCTAATGAACATTGAATTCTGATCAATTAGCACACCTGACAATGGCATACTTTTTTTTTTTTTAAATAGTCATTTTAAGGGAATGCCAACACCAATAAATACTTTTAACAGTCTTCCTAGAGTTTAGTCCTGACATGCTTTAATCCATAGTCAAAAGGATTGTTTCAATAAATGTTTATGTAGGAGTTTATTTGGTCTAACAACAAGACAGCTACATTGCTTTTCTACCAGCAAGAACAAACCTTTGCTCTAACAATTTCTAGAGAGTGTAAAACTAGGCTGTCCTCAAGAGCGTTATAAAAAGAAAAAAAAACATTTGAAAATTGAAGACTGATGGCATGAAAAATTACAAATTTAATGTGAGAGAAGAGGTGCTAAATGCCATGGTTACATTTTTAAATTAAAATGTCTAAATTGGGGTTAATAGAACAAAGGCAAGATCCCAGGAGGCCTGCAGTTAAAAGGCTTTTTTTTAAACTAGAGGGGATGGGCAGCATAAAAACAAAAGTTGCAAAAAGGAAGTCAAACTATAGTTCTTTATTTGTGAAAACAAAACCTTATTTACCAGTTTAAAACCTGCTTCATGTTAATTCCCATTTCAATTTAATGGTTACTAATGTGTATTCATTTAACCCCCCCCCCCCTTAATCCCTTTATGTTTACCATCTAATCGTGTTGTATCCATCCCAGGAGATGGCTCCAGCGTGCCTCTGGTCTCCAATGTGCTCTTAAAAATAAAAAAGCCATGGCTCCACTTGCCATTTTTTTCTATGTTTAGCCAATTGAGATGTATGGAAGGAAAAAAAAAAAAAATCCACATGAATGCGGTTTAGATGGGGCAGGAATCCACTCCTATGTTCCTTGTTATCTGATCCCGCTCCATGAATCCTGGTAATTCATCCTCCCTATCCTATTCATTCCTATGATTTGAATCCAATGATCCAGGTCCAGGATTGGGATCCAGTGAGCCCTCTCCAATCCAAACCTTTATAACCAGCAAAACCAAAAAAAGGCAGAGTTAGATATGGTCAACACAGGTGCCTGGGAAGTTATGTGCACAATCTAAAGAGCATGGAGTATGCACAGGTAAACTATTCAACTTCCCAAAACAAAGCACTACTGAATGGCATGGCACAGTTAAAAAAGTGTGTGTGTGGCGGCATTATTTAAGTGAAGTTAACTGGAGGAAAATAAAATAAAAACTATTTTTATTAAAGGTTCTTTACATGTTGCAATATATTTTATAGAAAATGGGAAGTATGGAATTATGCAGTATCCTAAGGATTAAAAAAGGAGCAGTCCTGCCCTGGTCAAAAATGGGTTTTCACCACACATTTGGGGCACACCAAAAATATGAGTTGACTGGGTAGACCACTATTTCAGCAATCAAGAACTTAAGCATGAAGACAATTTGTAAAGAAACTGGCATGCATTCAGCCATTTTACAACACTACGGTTTTATCCTCTGAGTTTCCTACAATCATACAATGTTTTATTCTTCAATGAGAATTGCATGGAATTACAAACTTAAGGCCAACAGAGTTCGCATTATGTTTGAAATTCCCTGCAATTATCTTTCAAGAATAAATCATTGTATGATTGTTGGAAATTGTCAGAGGACAAACTTTTTTTTTTTTAAAGTGTGGTACATGAATTGTTATAATAGTAAGTGATGCATTCTATTCCACTCAAGGTCTGTGCTGAGGGAACAAATAAAAGCCAAGTGTTCAGCAAAAAAGGAACACTGACTGGCTCAGATTAATCTAGAATCCTCCGATTTTAAAGATTTTATCCTGTACCCATCCTTGCAAAAAAACAAAAAAATTGTCCCATTGCTGGACTGCTTCTTTACATTATGGATATTTAATGAGTGGGATATAGCAAGTAGGGAAGGGAAAAACAAAAAGCCACATACACCACAACAAGAAAGTTCTTTGAGGTGCAATCAATTCCCTTGTGGAATTCTGTGGCCATGTATAAGCCTAGGTTAATTAGCAATATGGATGTAAAGGTTGAGAGGGGACAGAAAACCGCTTGTATACCCTCCCAGTCTATACCAACATGTGTATTCTACATTTCAGTTTTAATGCTATCAAAAACCCACAACCAATGCGTTTACCAGTCACAAAGAGGACATGCAGCTTTAGCAGTATTGAGATTATACTTCACTCAACATAGGCCAAGAGACACAGATGAATTGCAGTAAACACCAACTGCAGCTCCACTTAAATAAAAAACAGAAGCCTAGTAGAACTTCGGTTTAAGGTGTTCTAATTGTGTAGCATAAGGTCAATACTGCCAATTTTGTCTGACAATAGCACTTGGAGTCATACCATGGCCTCCATTTTTGATCTGATCCTCCTCAAGCCTCCTTTTGACAATCCTAAAAATGATTGAAATGTCCTCCATAATTCTTTAATCCATCTCTTCAGATATGTCTACAGAAAGACACATGGAAAGGCAAGGTAAAACAAGATTTCCCACAAAAATAATAAAAAAAAATAAAACAAACAGCCATCCTAAAAAGCTAGCGTCATACAACACAGCAGACTAAACACCAAACTGTGCTTATGAAGAATGGCTAACAGGGAGAACCCAGTCTACAACAACTATTAAAATACGATATCTGGCATGAGGAAAATTAAGGAACAGATTTTGTATTATACAAAAAAAAAAAAAAAGTCTAAGCAACCTTTGTAAAACATTTTTAAAAAGAAATTATAGCGCATGAAAAACACCTGTATACAACAAGAGGCTCTAAAGAAAAAACAAAACAAAATCACTTATGATTATTTATGTGCGGGAACGGGATCTGCTGTGACGGGGAGAATAGCGTGGAGATCCACGGCTTCTTCTTGGAGAGTAGCTCCGGCTGCGACTGTTGCTTCTACTACGACTCCTGCTACGACTGCGGCTTCGAGACCGAGATCTTCCATAACTTGGGCTTCTTGGTCCATCAACCTTTACTCGAATGTAGGCAGTTTCACCCTAATAAATAAATAGAACCTGGGATTGAACAAGTGAAGCTTAACTAGCTATGTAACTCAGATCACTAGATAAGCTATAATGGTTAGCCAAGCAAAAAAATAAATAAATGAAAACCCAACCATTCATATTTCTTACCTTAAGATGTACATTTATAAATAAAAAAAGTAAACAAAAAAAAAAATCAAAGTATTTTCCCACACACAAATACCTACCTCATGTGACCTAAATTTAGTGTTATCCAGTTTCCGCACCGCGTAGGTCATATCTTCTTTACGCACAAATTCCACAACTCCAGTACCATCTCGGTAAACATCAGCATAACATACATCACCTGCTTCGCGCATGTGATCCTTTAAGTCCTGCCAACTTCCACTTGGAGGCAGCCCTGGAATAGAAACATTGCAGTTGACAAACTACAGTGCAGATTCAAGAAAATTCTAGATAAGACTCCCAAGATATTAAAAAGTAACATAAGTATTGTTTACACATCTCACACTTTAAAAAAAAACAAAAAAAAAAGGTTTTAAAGTGTACATGCATTTGTTAATACAAGAGTTTCACAACTCAATGGATCATCAAGCTGTCTTCTGCATAGCACAATATAAAGAATTCACCACTTTGTTATAAATTTTTAATCCAGCTTAAAGAGACGATCCCATCAAAAAATTAAAGGGTTTTATTTTTATTGTTGATTTCAGATGTGTCTTCGTAAAATATTTCATAAAATAAACACACATAAACAAGTGTGACTGGGCATTACCATTTTGTGAAAGTGTTTTTTGGGTGCCCCCGTCCCCCCTCACTTTCAGTTTATGGAATACATGTAATGCTATTGCTATTCTATAAACCAAAATAGAGTCCCCATTCATACGAATAGGTCAATTGACCTATTCGTATGAATGGGGACTCTATTTCGGTTTATAGAATAGCAATAGCATTACATGTATTACATCTGAGAGTCAAATAGAACCGTCAAATACTGTGCTTACAGCGCACTTTGAAAAATTCTACTGTTTTGGGTGCTAAATAGTACATTTGCGTCTTGCGGTGCACTTCATATCTGAGAGTCCAATAGAACAGTCCAATACTGTGCTTACAGCGCACTTTGAAAAATTCTGGCTACCTCCTCCTCCTGCGCCGCTTCCACCTACACCGCCACGGTCTCCGCCTCCTCAACCTATGGGTCACTTAGTATAAACTGAAAGATAATACCTTGCACTCCAACCCTCTCTCAAATGGATAATTCTGTTGATCCTCCTGGCAGCCATGCTTTAGATTTATGTTCTTCCAAAACTAAAATCAAAGATTCCATCTAGTGCTATTTTATGGCTCAGCTGTATTTTTAATTTGTATGTATTTTATTGTTATTTGAACTTAATTTATTATCCATATTTGTTTGCAGGGCACTTGTCCTACTCTTACCCCCATTTTACTTCCTTTTGCAGCCCTCTAGCCCTTTCCAGGGCTTTTTTTTTAGAGGCATTTTAGTGGCCCAAATTTTTTCCGAAGTTCGGCCAAACCCGAACATCCAGGTGTCCGCTCAACTCTAATCAGGACATGCATAAGCAAAATGTTTTGGGAACATGAAACATTGTTTAACAAGGGTTAAACAAAACATGTCCCAGGACATTTAAGTAAACCCGATCTGTATCTTAATAGATACACGCAGGTTTACTATCTGCTGTGTCTCACATGCGAGACACAGCAGTTCCTGGTTGTCACGTGCTTTTAAGTGAATAGCTCCCATTCTTACAAAGTTGTTGAGCTTGAAGGCATCTGTTCCCATAACTTTGGGGGCCATTCACCAAAACTGAACTAACCTGAAAATAAGCCATCAACAACTCACCTGAGACAGTTACTCTGTACTCTGAACGCCTAGATGGAGGTCCATATCGACCACGGGGAGCACCACCACCTCCTCCACCACCACCACCACCACCACCTCCGCCGCCGCCGCCACCACCTCCTCCTCCTCCTCCTCCTCCTCCACTGCCGCCACCACCTCCTCCTCCTCTTCCACCAGCCCCTCGTCCACTTCGTGGAAACTCGACACGTAGACGATAGCCATCATAGTCATAACCATCTCTGCCATATACCGCATCCTCAGCATCTCTGGATAGTAAAATAAACGAACTGCAATTAAATATTTCAAGGTCTACACTAGATAGCAGAAGGAATAATACTGCTATTTTATGCAGCATGTCCTATTGTGCTTGGTTAATTCTGTTTTTTTGTTTTGCATAATTACTCGTACAAAAAGAGGAATGCTTCATGCATGACCAATTACAATTCTATACAGTTATATGCTCAGAACCAAACCAGTTTAAATGGAGAGCTACAGAGCATTAGAGATTTAAATAACACTAACAAAAACAAATGCATTAGCATTAAGAGATTTATGGGTTGCGTTCCTCATGGAAAAGAACATACCTTAAATGGCAATTGTAACAAAAAAATGAAGTTCTGTTTAATTGAAAGATGGCATCAAATGAAGGCATTTTATATGGAAATGCTTTATTGAAAGGCTACAAATAAAGCACCTTATTAAGCCATCTTTACTCCATATATCTCTACGAGGAGACAGTCCTTTTGTTTAGAATCTTTGGTCAGATGGGTCAGATCTTTGTTCATCTTAACCAAGGTGAGTGAAGATCTGACCCAAGATTCTAAACATGTCTGCCCCCTGAGAGAACTATGAAATTAAGCACTTAATTTTGTATACTTTCATTAAATAATTTATGTATAAATCTACACGTAATACAGTCTTTCAATTGAACATAGTATATTTTTTGCTACAGTTGCCCTTTAAAAATAAAAAACAATGCTTTAAAAAAAATTACACTTGAATTATTGCTTTGCGTATTGAAATGATCGGACATGTAATATTTACCAGATTGTATATGGGGGGGAAACCGTAGACGGTAAAGTATGCAAGACGAAGGCACATGCTAACTTTTCAATAATCAAGGAATACAAAAGGAAGGCCCAAAATCCACGAGAGCGGATAAGAACAAGCATGATTTAGGGGGCGCTAAAGACTATCTGCATTCAAAGCGTACATGTGCCAATAGCATCATATCTACTACTAAAACATTACCTTACACTTATTGTGGATACAGTTATATTAAAGGAAAAGCATAGCAAGTTAACAGCAGCCAAACGACTACCCTTCATAACTATAGTGCTGGAAAAAATAAATTGAGTTTAACTGTAAATCATGGTCTAGGGCTTAAGCTTCCATTACAGCACTAGATAACGGTGTACAGCTAAACGCAAAACGATTTGAGTGGCAGACAACTATTTCAGGGGATGGTCAAACAATGCAGGATGAAAAACAAAATATTACTTTACCTGGGGTCTTCAAACTCAACGAAAGCAAAGGGTGGGCCTCCACGTCGGTTTTTAAGATCGATGTCGCGAATGGCGCCATACTTATAAAAGACGTCCTCTATGTCCTTGGTACGGATATCAGGTGGCAAATTGCCGACATAAATGCGGCAATCGTTATTGCCCGCCGGCCCCCTAATCACGCCTCCCCCTGACATCTCCAGCTTGAAGGATTTAAAGGGAACAGGCGAAGAGAAATCGGGACAACCTAAAGTAATATCACTTCAAGAGCGCGAAACGAAAAGCTGCACAAAATGGCGGATTCTATCTCTTTTAGCACGAGTGCCTACTTCCGTCGCGCATGAATTTGCCAAAAGACGGATGAAAAATGTGAGCTTCCGCAATACTGCCTATATTACACTATCCTAAGATGGCGAGCTCTAAGACCTGAAGTAACTAAGAACAAAACCGAGCGAACGAACTAGTATTTATACAGGAAATCTGACCCCGATTCAACACACTCTCAAGTAGGCGGTAACTATGCAAAAGATATTGTGACATAATTTCCGGCACGTGAAACACGCGTTCCAATAGGTCGAAGCGTAAGTTTCATAGTGGTCTCTTTCCCGACATGCGTTGCGATGTGCGACCGTTATAAAAGTCTTTGTGGTAGGTTTAACAATTGACGCCAGCATTGGTTCTATATTCCCTCCCACCGGTCTCTCGCCATTACCGCAATCGAGCGTGCTGTTTACTAAAAAGCATCGTTTATTTGAAAGAACCCGCTAATGCAAAAAACGACAATGCAATGCGTATTCACTCTTGCAGTAAAATCTAAATGTGTGTTTGTTTGTTTTTTTTATATGTACCGTTACGTTATAAATGCTTTTCGTGGAGGTTCGGTGCTTTTTGAACCAGTTTGCTTTTATGCATAGTGATACGAAATTGTCATACACATATTCTGTACATTTGCTGGTTAGTTGCATAGATTCCATGATGTTTTTAGATGACAAACACGTTAATGGAAAAAGTTCCACCACAAAAAGTTACAGTACTTTAAGCAGTAAAAGCAATATAAATAAAATAGTTACAGTACTTAAAGTATACATGTTAAAGGGGGGTTCTATGTCCTGGGATGGTTACTATTTAGGGTTACATGCATGTAGAAGTCATAAGTGTGATGGAAATTAATTAATTGGTATACCATAGAGCCACTTTGATTTCCTTTTGGTCTTTGCATGCTTCAGGACAGCATGTACAAATTGTGTGAATGGTAACCCTGTTTCTCTTTAGCAACCACATCTGAATTGTCCTCACCAAGAATCTGATCAAAGTATCAGTGGCTATTAATGAGCAAATTATCAGTGGCATATAGGGTTGCCACCTTTTCTTCAAAAAAAAAAAATCCGTCTTGCTGCTGCCTCCATAGTCTTAACATTGGAGTCAAGCCAATTTTTGCCCAGTCTGCCAGTAAACTAGTGGCATATTAATGGATAAACTGGCTGTGGCTTATTAAGTCTTGGATGTGTAATGGGGCAGCAGTAAATCCTGGACGTGCAATACAGTTGACGAGGGCATGTCCTGGGGTGTATTTAACTCATTGGCATGATATAAAATGACTTTGGGAGGGTAGGTGGGGGCAGAAGTTTTTTCAGTAAGGGGCCTTGAAATTTCTGATGGAAGGCCTGCATCAAATCACACTGGAAAAAAAGCCCTTACACTATACAAGCAGTAATTTTCAACTTGCACCAAAGTGAGTTTTTTGATTAGACTGTCCCTTTAATTGAAAGATGCTTTGGCCATTCCTATATCTGAATTAAAGATTTTCCTAAAAAAATACAACTTAAACCAGAGTTACCCCTAGATAAAATTATGTACGGTTTTCTAAAAGATCTGGGATTTCCTCCACTTCTGCCTCTGGAGCCTGGCGTTACAGACTCCACCACGCCAACAGATAATTAGGAGTTGCCGCTTAGTGGCACAGACTCCCCGCAAGACTGTGCTTTGACTGGTTATGCTGAGCTGAAGGTGTTTTTCTTACTCCCTGTCTTATGTTATTGATGGTGTTTTCCACCCCCCAGGGCATCGTCGCCACCAGACTTGTCGAGGCAGCATTTTTTTTCCGGTCTCCAGATGTGTCCCGAGGCCCAATCTTTTGGTTGCGCCTTCTGGCGGTGGCCAGCTGCTCCCCTTTCTGGGCAGCCTTTTGCAGTTTCCTATGTTTCCCTTTTCCAACTCTCTTCTCTAACTCTCTTCTCTTCCTTGTATTTCCTCTTCTACTACACTGTAAACTTTTTTTTTTTTCTCTCCATATTTTCTTATCCATTTGATGGTTGAAATGAAGGATAGGGCTATTATAGTCGATTCCTATTTCTATTTGTGCTGGGTTGGAGAGACCCTGTTTGTGTTAAATGATTTCTGTATCATGCAGAGGAACTGACTGAAGGAATCTTGTGTATTATATTTTTATTGTTATATAAGATAGTGTTTTTTATTACATAAAGAACACCACAGAACCTAAGTCACAGGTTTCTATTCTGGTGACTCCACCCCTCACGTTTTGTATTATGCTCTGCCCATGAACAATCCTGCTACTCTACCCACAGCTGTTTGTTATGATTAGAGTCCACTTGCTTCTTTGATATCATAGACAGGTAATTAGTTGGTTTGCATAGGAAGATGGGGTGTTTCAATTCAATCATTTTGGAAGTTGTTTCTTTCTCTATAATTGTAATATAATAGAAGGAACGTGTTCTGTTTTTATTTTTAAAAAAATGTAAAACGAGTCAATACTGTGGAACGTGCTCTGTATTACAGTGATTACTATATTTGTTTGTCGAAATACGTATAATCTATACTGTATATTTTGAGTATGCTCAATAAAACTTTAATTACAAAAAAAAAAATATCTTCTCAAATTTTTAAAGCTATTCAGGAATTGGAACCCGAGGAGAAGAAAAATGATACAGTAATTAAATGGGAAACTGACCTGAGTAAATCCTACCCGATACAGTCTTGGTTTACAGCAGTTGACCTATTAAAAAAAATCAATTCACTGTATCGCTCTACAGGAGCTGTATATGAAGGTGCTTCATAGATGGTACTGGGTCCCGTCAAGACACTTTGTTGGCGCTGCAGTAGAGAAATTTGCAATATAAAACATATCTGGTGGGATTGCCCAAAACTTGATGCGGTACGCTCTAGCCAAGATTCTATTGGACCTGGGGACCCTAACTTCGGGGACATTTTTGTTCCATCTTGAGTTGCCAGAAATGAATAACTCTTCAAAAAAACTAATAGTGTATGTTTTAATGGCGACCCAGATGTGCATATCAAGATATTGGAAAAAAACAGAGATACCCTCCGAAAATGAGATCCGGTCCCAAGTTCAGTATCAATGTAGTATGGAAAAACTCTTCTATCTAGACAATTTGTCTCTCCCCTCCTACTTTAAAATTTGGAATCCCGTTATTTTCTCTAGAACATAATCATATTTATACACTAATAAGCTGGGTCAGTTAACCCGGACGCTTACAGACATGCCTCAGGAGACCCTGCGTTTGCCCCCGCCCGCTCCCCTGGGACTTAAAACAGCTTAATAACTCGTATAGGCTCCGCTCCCTCTCTCACACTGAATCCTGCACATCTATGTGAAGTTGAATATATGGAAGTATGATTATTTTGAAAGGTTCTACACTGTATCATTGGATTTATGAATTGAACCCTCAATATTCCGAATGGAGTATAATAAATCGATGTTGAAAGTACTAGGTGAAGCTGTTGGTACGGAAAAATGTTTATCTAGAAATGCTCCACACTGTATCATTGGATTTATGAATTGAACCCTCAATATTCCGAATTGGAGTATAGTAAATCGATGTTGAAAGTACTAGGTGAAGCTGTTGGTACGGAAAAATGTTTATCTAGAAATGCTCCACACTGTTTCATTGGATTGATAAATTGAACCTCTATACTTTGAATTTGAATATGGGAATTTGAATGTTGAAGGTATTAGGTTAAATGTGTAAACCCTGCTCTATATTACAAGGATGAACTACTAAATCTAACTTTGTTTAGACAACTTGAGGTTATGCTACATAAACCCCTGTCTAGATAACCCTTATTTTCACTCCTCTATTATCCAATGTACATAACCGGATATATAAAACTTAACAGAGCATTCTGGTTAGATATTTGTCCACATGTTATCAGTGCCAACTAAAGTCCGTAATTAACTTTTCGCACATCCATTTTAGTAACACTTAAGAAGTATTTTTGTATATTGTATAAGACTCCCGATATTGGTACTGATGAGATATTGTATATAACTTTCTTCCTTATGTGTTGAATACCTAACGGTATTGTTTGTATTGTCTGACTAGATGTTTGTCCTGTATATGTCATTTCTATTTTTATGTATGTTTTAAATGGAAATATCGAATAAAAAAAAATATTTAAATAAAATTTAAAAAAATAAAATGACTTTGGGAGGGTAGGTGGGGGCAGAATTTTTTTCAGTAAGGGGCCTTGAAATTTCTGATGGCAGCCCTGGGAAGGCCTGCATCAAATCACACTGGAAAAAAAGCCCTTACACTATACAAGCAGTAATTTTCAACTTGCACCAAAGTGAGTTTGGTGATTAGACTGTCCCTTTGCTTTGGCCGTCTGAAATAGAGATTTAAGTGCCTGGATTAAACTGAGATAATTATATTAGCAGTTCAGCAGGGAATAAAATAAGGGAGTAACCCAAGAGAATCGATAAAGGACATAATGATGTAAAGCATCTTTCAAATACATAGTAATCAATATGTAAAATAAACCTGATTATGTTGCAAAAATATTATCCAAAACAGATTAAAAATCACCAAAAAAGTGAACCTTTGTGAAAAATTATTATAAAAAACCATTATTAATTCAAGCTTTGTTGTGGACCTTGTTTTATGCACTGGGGCACAGTAATGATGGAATAGAAAAGGGCCTTCCCCAAACTGTTCCCACAAAGTTGGAAGCATAGCTTTGTCCAAAATTTCTTGGTATTCTGAAGCATTAAAGGCATTGTATCACCTAAACATTGCTTATACTGTGAATGTAGAAATGAAAAAATGATTGAAAATGATCTGTACGTTGTGTTATCAGAATTTCATGCAAATGCTTAACCCCTTAAGGACAGAGCCTTTGAAACATTTTTGTCCTTTCTGGACAATGGCTATTTTAACATTTCTGTGCTGTTTGTGTTTAGCAGTAATTTTCTTCTTCGTCATTTGCTGTACCCACACATATTATATATTGTTTTTATCGGGACAAAAAGGGCTTTCTATGGATGCCATATTTTTGATCATATCTTATCATATTATTAAAAAAAATAAATAAAATATGGTAAAAAAAAATAATACACAAATTTCTTTGTTTTTATTTGAAACAACTTCTCCTCATCGACAATAGCGAACGAAAAAACATGCTAAATAGATTCTACTATTTCTCCTGAGTACAGGGATACCACCCATGCATAGGTTTGTTGGGTTGTTTGGGGGCTAAAGTGCCAAATTTGTGAGGTGCAGTTTTTTGTTTTCCAACTTGAAATTTTTACATGCAGACAGCCTGCACCCATGTCCCATTTGGGACATATTTGAAACCAGCCAGTGTATTTTACCACATCAACCCATATATTTTTTAAAAGTAGACACCCTAGGCTATCTCAAATGGTGGTATTTTTACACTTTCCATGCACTAATTCTACCACCAGCCTTTGTCAAAGTTTGTGGTAGTAATTTTTTTGTGTTTTTTTTTCACAAACCTTGTACTTCAGAAATGAATTTACAGATTTTGGTATGTGTCACTGCCAAATAACACCCCAATAAGTGTTCAGCAACATCTCTTGAGTACAGGGATACCACCCATGCATAGGTTTGTTGGATTGTTTGGGGGGTAAAAGGCCAAATTTGGGAGGTGCAGTTTTTGGTTTTCCAAATTGAAATTTTGACATGCAGACCGCCTGCACCCATGTCCCATTTGGGACATATTTGAAACCAGCCAGTGTATTTTACCCCATCAACCCATATATTTTTTAAAAGTAGACACCCTACGCTATTTCAAATGGTGGTATTTTAACACTTTCCATGCACTAATTCTACCACCAGCCTTTGTCAAAGTTTGTGGTAGTAATTTTTGTGTGTTTTTTTTTCACAAATATTGTATTTTAGACATAAATTCACAGATTTTGGTATGTGTCACTGCCAAACAATAACCCAATATGTGTTCAACAACATCTCCTGAGTACAGGGATACCACCCATGCATAGGTTTGTTGGGTTGTTTGGGGGCTAAAAGGGCCACATTGTGAAGGTGCGCATTTTCAACTTGGAATTTTGACGTGTAGCCAGCCTGAGCCCATCTTTCATTTGCGACTTTTTTTTAAAGTAGGACAGTGTATTTTACCCCAAAAAGTATATATTTTGTAAAAGTAGACACCCTAGGCTATTTTAAATGGTGTTATTTTAACACTTTCCATGCACCAATTCTACCACCAGCCTTTGTCAAAGTTTGTGGTAGTCATTTTATTGTGTATTTTTTCCCACATACATTGTACTTTAGACACAAATTCACATATTTCGGTATGTGTCACTGACAAACAATACCACAATATATGTTCAGCAACATCTCCCGAGCACAGGGATACCACCCATGCATAGCTTTGTCAGCTTTGTTGGGTGTTGAAAGGCTACATTTGAGAGGTGCGCTTTTTGATTTTCAAACTTGGAATTTGAACATGTAGAGCAAGGAAGGGGTTAATAGCTCTTATAAGAGCCTTTGTAGTACTGTACAAAAAAATTAACCCCTAAAAATGCACAGACAAGAAAAAAGGTTCTGCTGTGCAGTGATCAGTGGCAGGGAAGGTGTTAATACACTACACTATACAAAGGGTATGGCTTTTATAAAAGCCCTTGGGACTCACAATTTTTTTACATTTTATTTAATTTATTACAATGAAAAAATTATGTTATACAGATCTGTCTCTTTCCCTCACTAAAACTCAAGTGAGGAGAGGGAGGCAGATCCATATGGGTCAGAACAATATTTACGAACCAGACGAATGGTGATGCTCATCTGAGAAATCACCAAACCACCTTTGCCACTGATCGGCTGTTACTGATCGCTATACACGCGTTCAGACAGCTTCAAAAGGAATACACGTAATCCCCTAGTGGGTATAACTAACCCCTAGCGAGTCTGACAAAAAAAATGCTGATAGCAAAAAAAAATCCTTCTGCGACTAGATTGCTCCATATGCACTGCTTAGGCAGTGACCATATGTGCTGCTTAGGAAGTGATATACGGCAAGGAAGGGGTTAATAGCTCTTAAAAGAGCCTTTGATATACTGTAATAAATCAAAGTAAAAAAAAATAACCCCTAAAAAAATGCACAGACAGCAAAAAATGTGCTGCTGTGTAAGATCACTGCGTACACAGCGATCAATTGCAGGGAAGGGGTTAAATACTGGAAACGGCTTTTATAAAAGCCTTTGGGTCTCAATTCTATTAAATATATTATAATTAAAAACTTACATTATACAGCTCTGTCTCCCTCCCTCACTAAAACTCAAGTGAGAGGGAGGCAGATCTACACGGGTCAGATCAAATATTTACAAATATTGATCTAACCAGACGAATGGTGATGCTCATCTAAGCAAACGCCAACCCGCCTTTGTCACTTATCAGCTGTTACTGATCGCTATACATGCGGTCAGACAGCTAAAAAAATTTTTTTTACGTTAAACGTAGTCCCCTAGCGGGTATAATTAACACGTGACGGGTGTAATAAAAAAGTAAAAAAAAAATTTAAAAATGCTTCTGCAGCAAGATTGCTGCATTTGCGTCAGATCGCTGCTTAGGCAGTGATCTACAGCAAGAAAGGGGTTAATCTCTCTTAAAAGAGCTTTTTTTTTATACTGTAATGAATTACAGTAAAAAAAAAAATGAACCCCTAAAAAATGCACAGACAGAAAAAAATGTGCTGCTGTGTATGATCACTGCGTACACAGTGATCAATTGCAGGGAAGGGGTTAAATACTGGAAACGGCTTTTATAAAAGCCTTTGGGTCTCAATTCTATTAAATATATTATAATTAAAAACTTACATTATACAGCTCTGTCTCCCTCCCTCACTAAAACTCAAGTGAGAGGGAGGCAGATCTACACGGGTCAGATCAAATATTTACAAATATTGATCTAACCAGACGAATGGTGATGCTCATCTAAGCAAACGCCAACCCGCCTTTGTCACTTATCAGCTGTTACTGATCGCTATACATGCGGTCAGACAGCTAAAAAAAATTTTTTTACGTTAAACGTAGTCCCCTAGCGGGTATAATTAACACGTGACGGGTGTAATAAAAAAGTTAAAAAAAAATTTAAAAATGCTTCTGCAGCAAGATTGCTGCATTTGCGTCAGATCGCTGCTTAGGCAGTGATCTACAGCAAGAAAGGGGTTAATCTCTCTTAAAAGAGCTTTTTTTTATACTGTAATGAATTACAGTAAAAAAAAAAATGAACCCCTAAAAAATGCACAGACAGAAAAAAATGTGCTGCTGTGTATGATCACTGCGTACACAGCGATCAATGGCAGGGAAGGGGTTAAATGGCTTTTATAAAAGCCCTTGGTGTTTAAAATTTTATTAAATATTTTTTTTATTATTTTATTTTATTTTTTTACTTTATCTGATCTGTCTCTCTCCCTTACTATAACTAGTAAGGTGAGGGAGGCAGATCAATACTTGTCAAAGGCAATATTTGCTAATATTGCCTTTGACTGTATGGTAACCATACATGCCTGCACACAGATCACATAGATCTGTTGTGCCGGCATCGATTGGCTCCCCCTAGAGGATCGGAAGTGAAATACTTTCACTTCCGATGCTCTTGCCATTAGAAGGGAAGCGCTGCCTGTACAGGCAGCATTCCCTTCTACTGAGCCGATGGGGTCGCTCAGGAGAGCGACCACCATCGGCTCTGGGCAGCCTGAAGGTGTTGTTAAGTGCCTCGCTGGCGAGGCACTTTAACAACACCGAAGATGCTTAGAAAGCGAACACATAAGTCCTCGATTTGCCGTGACGTGCCTGGCACGTCATCTGTCGTTAAGGGGTTAAATTAGGAGAAAAATTTGTATGTAACGTCTCCTGCTTATGACATCACCTGTGACTTACTATGCAAATTAACTGGTTTTCTTTTTTTTTTTTGTAAATATATTTTTATTGGTTTTATAGACAAACAAGGGTACAGGGAGAAAAGGGTGGGGGACAGTGTCAAAGGGGTGATATTACATCATGAACTGGATTGCGCAATGTACCAGACGCAGCGGGAAACGATAAACTGTCACATATCAATCTGTATAAAATATCAAAATATGCATTATCTAAATGGGAATATAAAGAATCAAAAAGACGATCTTTTGGCGGAAAAGGTGAGGAGATAGGGGGGAGGACAGGTAGCTAATGCTTGTTATCAAGGAACGGCACCACCATCTACCCAGCCCACACTCAAACGTCTCTGCAACAGGTGTTGGGTTTGAGGGTCACCAATAGAACCATGTCTTCCAATATCTCTCATGTTGGTCTTCAGAGAGCATTGCCAGCTCCTCCAAGGATCTAATTTTCTCAACTTGAGTGACCCATACTCTAAGCAAGGGAGCGGAGGGGTATTTTCAATGCAGAGGGATAAGGGTCAGTGCTGCATTCATTCGGTGGCAAATCACAGACTTTTTATAACTAGAAACAGGTTGGGAGGTATGGTGAAGTAGGAATGGACCAGGTAGGAACGGGGGTGGGTGTTCCTTGAACTTGGGCAAAATTGCATGGATTTGTGTCCAAAAAGGTGTAAATTTAGGGCATTCACACCAAATATGCAGCAAGGAACCAGGGTCCTGTTTACATCTCCAACGAACATCAGGGAAAGCCCTATTCTGGAGAACCGGGGTCTGGTACCATTGTGTGAGCAATTTAAAGGAGGTCTTCGGGACTTTTGTGTGGCATGAGTTTTCATGTATGAAGGTGAAGATCTTTTCCCAATCTATCTGCTCCAATATGATACCCAGAACCTGTTCCCACTGGCCCAGAAATTTCATTGGGGTGGTTTCCTGTGCGTGGATCAGCAATTTAAAAAGTAAAGAGATACAAGATCTACTGCACAGAAGTTCAAAACTGGTTAGGTCCCTAATGAACGTGTGCTTCCTGGGTATTGTCTTGAAATAGCTAGACAGCTGGTGGTATTGGAAGTGTTCAAGCAACGTAGGTGCTCTATCTTTGTAAGGCCTCACCCAGTTTGCAGACTCATCCAAGCTGTTCCAGTGACTTCAGTATACTTTTGCTTTGCTCGCTTGTTTATTTCTTATGCTCTCCTGCTTTTGCTTTCCTCTGTTCCTCTGCTTATTACCTATGCTCGTTCCTACCTTTTTTTTGCATACCTGTGCCTTGTACATCTGTCGCTTGGCCACAGAGTGGCGCTCCCACAAAGTGGTAACCATTCCCATGCTTGGCCACATAGTGGTATCCCCCACAGAGTGGCAACCCTCTCTAGCTTGGTCACATAGGGGTATCCCCCACAGAGTGGCACCCATCTCTACCTTGGCCACATAGTGGTATCCCCCACAGAGTGGCACCCCTCTCTAGCTTGGTCACATAGTGGTATCCCCCACAGAGTGGCACCCCTGTCTAGCTCTGCCACATAGTGGTATCCCCCACAGAGTGGCACCCCTCTCTAGCTCGGCCTCAGACTGGTACACCCCCAGAGTGGCACTTCCCAATAAGGCTATAGTCCGGATCCTGCCCTGTTCCAGAGTAGCCCCTACCTGTGAGCACTCCGTGACATTTGACCAGGGAATATGTACGTGTGATAACTTCGGTTCCCTTAAAAAGTTATCCAGCAAAGCAGTAGTGCTGGTCGCCTCCGGAGGTTGCTCATGTTATTGTAGGCTAAGTCTGCTCTTATGCCCTGTATCCTGATTCCCTGTATTTCTCAGCCTTTCTGTTTTTCTTGCTCTCTGTTTTACTAGTAACATAGTAACATAGTAATTTAGGTTGAAAAAAGACACAAGTCCATCAAGTTCAACCCTTCTACCTATCATTACAGCTTTTGATCCAAAAGAAGGCAAAAACCCCTAAGGAAGCTATTTCGAATTTTGCTTCCTGGGGGAAAAAATTCCTTCTTGACTCCAAGAGGCAATCAGATTTCTCCTTGGATAAATAAGCTGTTTTATTAATGCTTATTCTATTATTAATAGCCCTGTATGTTCGGCTTTCCTAAAAAAAACATCCAAACCATTTTTAAATTCATTGTGGTTGCTATCACTACATCTCTCGGCAGGGAGTTCCATAACTTTATTGTCCTAACCGTAAAGAATCCCTTCCTTTGCTGTCTATGAAATCTTTGCTCTTCCAGTCTGAGGGGGTGACGTCTTGTTCTTTGTACCTTTCTGTTAATGAACAGGTCACTGGAGAGCTCTTTATATTGGCCCTGCACATATTTATATAATGTTATCATATCCCCTCTGAGACGCCTTTTTTCTAACGTATATAAATTCAATTTTTTAAGTCTCTCTTCATAACTAAGATCCTCCAAACCCCTTATTAATTTTGTAGCTCTCCTTTGCGTTTTTTGTAGTTCCTTAATATCCTTTTTAAGGACTGGTGCCCAGAACTGTACTGCATATTCAAGGTGAGGTCTTACCATTGATTTGTAAAGAGGCAAGATGATATCCTCCTCCTGTGAATCTATACCTCGTTTTATACATGCCAATATCTTATTGGCCCTTGCAGCTGCTGACTGGCATTGGGCACTGTTGCCAAGTTTGTTGTCTATAATTATTCCTAAATCCTTTTCATTAGTAGTTTTTCCCACGGAAAAACCATTTAACGTATATGTTGCTTTGTTATTATTTTTCCCATAATGCATAACTTTACATTTGTCTATATTGAACCTCATTTGCCACTTTACTGCCCAGTCCCCCACTCTGTCCAAATCTTCCTGTAAAGAAAAAACATCAAGATTAGTCTTTATTGCCTTACCTAATTGTGTCGTCCGCAAACACGGAGACATGGCTCTCAGCACAATGTGGCAGATCACAGGGGCGTTCCTAGAGCATTTGGCACCCGGGGCGGACCCTGAGTGTGCCCCCCCCCCCCCCCCCCCCCAATAATAAAAATGTAAGAAAACACCCACAATTTTTTTCAATGTTTAAAATATTGAAAATTGTACAATTATAGATACCAGGAATAGTGTGCCATTCAGAGCCCATTAATAGCGTGCCAGTCAGATACCAGTAATATTGTGCCAGTCAGATACCAGTAATATTGTGCCACACAGAGCCCAGTAATATTGTGCCAGTCAGATACCAGTAATAGTGTGCCAGTCAGATACCAGTAATAGTGTGCCAGTCAGATACCAGTAATAGTGTGCCAGTCAGATACCAGTAATAGTGTGCCAGTCAGATACCAGTAATAGTGTGCCAGTCAGATACTAGTAATAGTGTGCCAGTCAGATGCCTGTAATATTGTGCCAGTCAGATACCAGTAATATTGTGCCAGTCAGATGCCTGTAATATTGTGCCAGCCAGATGCCCAGCATTATAGTGCCAGTGAGAGCCCAGTAATATAGTGCCAGCCAGATGCCCGGTAATATAGTGCCAGCCAGAGGCCAGTAATATAGTGCCAGCCAGATGCCTGTAATATAGTGCCAGCCAGAGCCCAGTAATATAGTGACAGCCAGATGCTTGTAATATTGTGCCAGCCAGATGCCTGTAATATAGTGCCAGCCAGATGCCTGTAATATTGTGCCAGCTAGAGCCTAGTAAAATAGTGCCAGCCAGATGCCCAGTTATATAGTGCCAGCCAGATGCCCAGTAATATAGTGTCAGCCAGAGCCCAGTAATATAGTGCCAGCCAGATGCCTGTAATATAGTGCCAGCCAGATGCCTGTAATATTGTGCAGCCAGAGCCCAGTAATATAGTGCCAGCCAGATGCCCAGTAATATAGTGCAGCCAGATGCCCAGTAATATTGTGCAGCCAGATGCCCAGTAATATAGTGCCAGCCAGAGCCCAGTAATATAGTGCCAGCCAGAGCCCAGTAATATAGTGCCAGCCAGATGCCAGTAATATTGTGCAGCCAGATGCCCAGTAATATTGTGCAGCCAGATGCCCAGTAATATAGTGCCAGCCAGATGCCCAGTAATATTATGCTAGCCAGATGCCCAGTAATATTGTGCAGCCAGATGCCCAGTAATATTGTGCAGCCAGATGCCCAGTAATATAGTGCCAGCCAGAGCCCAGTAATATAGTGCCAGCCAGATGCCTGTAATATTGTGCAGCCAGATGCCCAGTAATATAGTGCCAGCCAGAGCCCAGTAATATAGTGCCAGCCAGATGCCTGTAATATTGTGCAGCCAGATGCCCAGTAATATAGTGCCAGCCAGATGCCTGTAATATTGTGCCAGCCAGATGCCCAGTAATATTGTGCAGCCAGATGCCCAGTAATATAGTGCCAGCCAGAGCCCTGTAATAAAGTGCCAGCCAGAGCCCAGTAATATAGTGCCAGCCAGATGCCTGTAATATTGTGCAGCCAGATGCCCAGTAATATAGTGCCAGCCAGATGCCTGTAATATTGTGCCAGCCACAGCCCTGCTCGTTTTAAACCACCCTCCTCCCCCCCTTCCCCCATCACTTACCTGAAGGCTGCTCTCTGCTCCCGGACGCCTCCTCCGTGCAGTCTTCCCTCTTGCACGGAGGAGGGAAACACAGTCACCGGATGTGACGTAACGTCACTTCCGGTTGCTGTGATTTTTTTTTTTTTTTTTGCTTTTTTCCGGCGGTCGCATCCAGGGGATGCGGCTGCCAGACAAAAAAGTTAACCAGCGCGATGCGGGGGGGTGCCGGCAGCACGGGTGTCACCCCCGCTGGAGGTGTCACCCGGTGCGGTCCGCCGCTCCCCCCTCGGGACGCCACTGGCAGATCATTAATAAACAAATTAAAAAGAAGAGGGCCCAAAACAGACCCCTGAGGTACTCCGCTTAACCCCTTAGTGACAAGACATTTTCACCTTGACTTTCCCTTGGTGACAATGGCTGTTTTGACATTTCTAGGGTGTTTGTGTTTAGCTGTAATTTTCTTCTCTCACACATACTTTACCCACACAAATTATATGTTGTTTTTATCGTCATAAGAAGGGCTTTCATTAGATACCATTATGTTCATCATATCTTATAATTTACTACAAAAAAAATAAAATATGATGAAAATTTTTAAAAAAACCACTTTTTCTAACTTTGACCTAAAATATAATTTACACAAATAAAATCATTAAAAAAGACCCCGTCTAAATAGTTTCTAAATGTTGTCCCGAGTTCAAAAATATGCATGTTTCCATATTTTTCGGTATTTTTGTGCGAGTTATGGGGCAAAAACCAAAAATAGTGTTTTTTGTTTTTTTCCTATATTAACCTTTTGACCCCAACCCGAACCCAAAATTTAACCCTAACACTAAATTTAACCCCAACTCTAATCCTTATTATATCCATTAATATTTTTTAACTTTAATTTAATTTTAACCCTATCCCTTATGCTAAAAAATATTTAATTTTAACCCTATAGGCTAATATAGCTAAATAACCTGTTTTTAATTAACTAAATATGTATTTTAAATATTTTCCATTGCAATGCTACTAAACTACCACTAGGGGCAGTCAAGTAGCATATTCAGAGCGACGGAAGTGAAGTTACTTTCACTTCCGAAGCTCAGACCGGCTGAGGGCTTAGCCATATTGACGGAGCAGCATGCTCCGTGGGGCGATCGTGGGGGTCCCAAAATAGAAATTTCGGTGCTGGCTATTGCCTCGATGTCGAGGCAATAGACCAGCACTGTTAAAGCAGTAACCGCTTCATTCACTGCAGGACGTGCCAGGCACGTCCTTTGTCGTTAAGGGAGTTTCTCCCAGGACGTGCCTGGCACGTCCTTTGTCGTCAAGGGGTTAATACCCTTGTCCAATTTGAGGATTTTCCATTTACAACAACCCTTTGTGTTCTATCTTTTAGCCAATTTTCAATCCACATACACACATTTGCCCCCAAACCTATTTCTCTCAATTTGTAGAGTTACCTTTTGTGTGGAACTGTATCAAATGCTTTCGCAAAATCCAAATAGATCACATCAACTGCCACACCTAGATCTATATTTTTACTGACTTCTTCATAGAATGTTATTAAGTTTGTTTGACAAGACCTGTCTTTCACAAAACCATGTTGACTTTTACTAATTATATTCTGGTTCAAGATGTATTCTTGAGTGTTTACCTTTAGCAATCCTTCAAATAGTTTCCCCACTACAGATGTCAAGCTCACTGGCCTATAATTACCTGGCAGAGATTTTGATCCCTTTTTAAATATTGGAATGACATCCACCTTTTGCCAGTCTGTTGGCACTGTACCTGAACTGAATGAATCCCTAAAGATCATGAATAGTGGTCTGGCCAGAATTATGCTTAACTCTCTAAGTACCCTTGGGTGTATACCATCTGGTCCTGGGGCCTTGTCTATCTTAACAGAGTTTAATTGCTTAAGCACTTTTTCCTGTGTCAGCCAATCCCATGTTTGCGGCGAATGTCCCATAACTTCCTGTAGCAGGGGCTCGTCCATCTGCTCTTCCTTAGTATAAACAGAAGAAAAAAAAGTATTTAAAATGTCTGCTTTCTCTCTGTCCTCACTTACCAAATTTCCCATTTGGGATAACAAGGGCCCAACATTTTCCCTCTTTAGCTTTTTTCCAAATATATATTTATAAAACATTTTGGGGTTAGTTTTACTCTCCTTTGGCAACCCTTTTCTCATTTTCCAATTTAGCCATTTTAATTGCCTTTTTGCAGGCTTTGTTGGCCTCTTTGTACTCTATAAATTATAATGCTGATCCCGTGTTTTTATAATGTTTGAATGCCATTTTCTTGTTTTGTATTTCCTGTTTCACGTTACCGGTAAGCCACATTGGTTTTGATTTGTGTCTTTTGCATTTGTTTCCCAAAGGTATATATTGGGATGTGTACTTTTGTAATGTGTGCTTAAAGGCATTCCACTTGTCTTCTGTGTTTAGTCCAGAAAACAATCGTTCCCAGTCTCAATGTTCAATCGATGCCCTTAGTCCATCAAAGTTAGCCCTTCTAAAATTAAGTGTTTTGGTGGCGTAGTTACCAATTTGCTTTTTTGCATTAATCTCAAATGAGACCATATTATGGTCACTATTCCCCAAGTGTTCTCTTATTTGGATGTTTGAGATAAGCTCCTCATTGTTTGTTATTACCAAATCCAGACAGGCATCCATTCTAGTTGTGGTGTCTACTAATTGTGCCATAAATTTGTTATTAAGCAGGTTCAGAAACGTGCTGCCCCTAGCTGATCTAGTTGTTCCACACTTCCAATCTATATCTGGGTAATTAAAATCTCCCATGATTAGAACTTCATTCATATTTGCAGCCTTTTCAATTTGTAAAAAAGGCTGATCTTCTCCATCAATGCTAATATTTGGTGGCTTGTAGCATAGACCTACAAGTAATGTGCGATTCTTTTTAGCGTCTAAGCTAATCTCCACCCATAGTGTCTCCACATCAGTTCCAGTTACATCATGTACACCTTCTTTAATACTGGGCTTTAATTTAGGATTTACATACAGACAAATCCCTCCCCCTTTTCTATTTACTCTGTCCCTTCTAAAAAGTGAGTAGCCTTGTAAATTAACTGACCAGTCGTGGGTCTCATCCTACCACGTTTCTGTGATTCCAATTAAATCATACTGTTCAGCACTTACCAGTATCTCCAGCTCACCCATTTTGTTTGTCAAGCTTCTTGCATTTGCTAAAAGACATTTAAGATTACTACCCATTTTCTGTTTAGTTGACAAACACTTAATGTGTGCAGGTTTAATTATATGGACCTCCCTTTGGTCTATGTTAACCCCACCACTGCTTTCCTCCTCCTCTCCCATAACTAGACCCACCTTCCAATCTACCCTAGCTACCATTGCTTCATTTTGATCTTGACCCTCCCCCCCAGAGCTTAGTTTAAAAGCTCATCTAATCCTCTAGCCATCCTCGCCCCTAATACTGCAGCCCCCTCATCATTGAGGTGCAGCCCATCCTGTCCAAAGAGTCTGTAGCTGACTGCAAAGTCTGCCCAGTGCTCCAAGAACCCAAATCCCTCTTGCTTGCACCACCTTCGCAACCACGCATTAATCTCCCTAAGCTCCCGCTCTCTCCCTGACGTAGCGCGTGGTACTGGTAATATTTCTAAGAATATTACCTTTGAGGTCCTTTCCTTTAGCTTCTTTCCATAGTTCCCTAAAATCATTTTTAAGGACCCCCCACCTACCATTTACTGTCATTACTACCAATGTGTACTATGACCGCTGGATCATGCCCAGCCCCTCCCAATAATCTGCCTACCCGTTCCGCAACATGCCGAACCCGAGCACCCGGGAGACAACATACAGTTCGGCATTCGGGGTCCTGGCAACAGATTACCCTATCTACATTCCTAAAAATAGAATCCTCCACCACCACAACCTGTCTAGCCTTCCTAGTGTCCTGGCTCCCAACTATGCTGGAGAGGCTACTCACCTGGCTGCTAGGAGAGTCCGCCTGCCCCAGAAATGCCTCTTCTGAGCTAATCCCCCCAGCATCCTCACAATACTATTGCTCCTCTCCAGGTTTTCTTTGTTTCCTCTTTCTTAGTTCCTCTATAAATGCAACCACATCCGTTTACTCTGTTTGCTTCCTTCAGCTCTGCAGGTATTTTCTCTGTTTGTAAGTCTGTGTATTGTTATTAGTTTGCTATTCAGTTTTAGCGTAGGGACTTGCCTTATTGTAAGGTACCTTGACGTGGTTGGCAAGCTTAATGTTATGGCCATGGGGGCGTGTCTTAGCCACGAGGCAAGATGGCAGCATAATCGCACAGCTCCGTGCCGAGGACCGCAATAACTAGCCTTAAAGCAGCTTTGTCTTAAGATGGGACGAAATAAAAAGGTTCCATCAGAACCACAGACCCCCAAAACCCAAAAACCGAGAGTGGAATCCAACCTGCATACCTACTTTTCGACACCGCAACAGCCGCCGCCGGGAAGTCAGGCAGGTGGCAGCATGGCGGCCTCTCCCGCGCATTCCACCTCATCGGAGGAGACGCCTTCAATAGCATCGCAGGATCGCATAACTAGCCAATACTTACCACCTAATGTGTTGGAAACCCTGAAGTCCATCCCATCTAAAGAAGACTTCCAGATACTTGTCTCCGGGATACAGGACATCAAACAAGCGATGCGCGAACTGAAAGGAGACCTGGCAGGCCTCAGATCAGACATGGCTGTCATGGACGCCAGGATTACAGTGGTCGAGGGTGCTTTGGAGAGGGCAGACGAGGATGCAGCAGGGCTACATGCCACTACATCCAGACAAGACTCTCAATTAGCGGACATGCGAAGGATGATGGAGGACCTGGACAACAGGGGCCGTCGCAATAACATACGTATCAGGGGCCTCTCTGAGGATGTGCCATCAGACCAGATCACACAGACCCTGACCGTTCTTTTCAACTCCATCCTCAAGAGACCCACGGAGGAACAAATCGAGATCGACAGGGCCCACAGAGCTTTAAAACCAAGGGGCTCCCAATCTTCCCCTCCGAGGGACGTGATCTGCAGGCTGGCAAATTTCCGCATCAAGGACAACATAATGCGTGAAGCAAGAACCAAGAGACTCTGGGCAGTAGGAGAATCGGGGGTCGCCATCTACCAAGACCTATCCTGGATTACACTACAAACCAGACGCCTGCTCCAGCCCCTAACTCAAGCGCTGACATCCAGGAATATCCCATACAAATGGGGTTTTCCCTTCAGCCTCTCGGCCCGACATGGAAACGTGACGCATACAATTCGATACCCCGCAGACACGCCAGGATTTATGCAAGCCCTAGACATCAGGAACGTTACGGTCCTGGACTGGATGGACCCTGCCAATCTTACACGCTCGAGGCCCCTACCGCAGAGGAGTCAGAGGCCACCAAGACGCAGCACAGCAGTCCGGTCACCACCAAGGTCCCGTTCGCCAAGAGAAACCTGGGCGAGAGAGGAGTGAACCGGGACAGAACAGGTGTAGTACACAAGAGGACTTCAAGCCGCGCTGTACACTACACCAACCTTTGGTTCCTGTTCACTAAACCAGGCCAAGCCAGGACAGAAGCAGAACTAGGCCGTGGGACTACCAAAATATTGTCCAGCACAGATGCCCAGAACATCACGGTGCTCTCCAAAGCTGGGGACCCTACAGCTAAGTCTCCTGCCTTGTAAAAACTGTTATTACCGCATTGTCTATATATGCATACTTGTTCATATGTTTAAATTTTAATGTTTACTGCGAAGTAGGGATCGTATTACCCCCACCCACCGACACCGGGCATTAGCGGAACCATGCTCGGTATAGTTACCGCTTTGGTCTAAACAACGCGGACGGGTGGGCCCCAAACCCGATGCAACAGAACACATTGGGCATTAGTCAACGCACCCCTACGGTGACATTGTACGCCGACGGGCTTCAGATAAGTAGATTGCCCCCACACACCTAGGCACTCTAGTCTACATGAAACACAGGTACTCAACGGCCCTCTCCCCCAAACACAGGCCCCTGCATCTTCTAATAGGCTGTAACTGTGATACAGTAATGAGCCGGCTTAGGGTCGACAACTTACCCCCAGGCACAATGAGCACTATGTAGAGGCGTATATACAGGGAGACACTGTGAGGGTGACACTAGCCATCCCATACATGTCAGTCTGATTGACAGGTGCAGCACTAGGTCCAGAGGTACGGTCCGCCGTGGTTAAATTTCTATTTTGTATTGTTATTCTTATTTGGTTTTGTTGTGCTATATTGTACTCCGGGCATACACGCTCCCCACAGGGCCCGAGAGTCTACATACACACCCAGAGAGCCTCCATTTTGGTGGTACCCTCTGTGTGTCTGACACTACTACCCATCTAGACTGTGTTTGCCTTATTTCCCCAGAGCGGGGCATTCCCCCGGCTCATTGTGGTTTCACCCTACCCTCATAGTACCCGCCCATATTTAGGAAGCGGACAAATATCCGTGACCCCCCCCCCTCATAACCTATTGTGTATAATTGGTATTACCCCCCCGTACCCCACCCTCACTTTCCTCGGTTACACGTAAGGAATTAATATCTGATACAACTGTAGTACATGGTATAGAAATGCTACCTGCCCCGATCAATGTATTTACGCTAAACGCTAGAGGTTTAAATACCCCTGAAAAAAGGTCTAATTTACTCCGAGATCTCAGGTCCAAGCATGTAACGATAGCGCTTATCCAGGAGACACATTTTCACGCCACCAAGGCGCCGGTGCTACACAACAAACACTACCCTTACGTATATTACAGTAACAATCCGACTTCCAAAACCAAAGGGGTAGCTATCATGCTGTCCAGACATTTCCAACTTACCGATATAGAGTGCAAGAGAGATGAGGAAGGCAGATATCTGATGATAAAGGGCAGAAACCTGAACAAAACGTACACAATAGTCAATGGGTATTTCCCAAACAAGTGCCAACAGAGCTTTCTAACTAGGTTGCTGCGACAAGTCACACAATTCAGAGAGGGCATACTATTAGTCGTAGGCGACTTTAATGTTCCTCTGGACCCTCGCATAGATTCTTCCTCGAATTCATCAGGCCCCCCGACAAGACTTGTGGGGCGCATGAGAGCTGCTCTAGCAACCCACCAGCTGATGGATTGCTGGCGGTCCCTGAACCCCGAAACAAGAGACTACACCTACTACTCTGCCCCACATGTAGTGTATACGAGGCTAGACTACCTGTTTATTTCCCACCGCGATCTGGATTTATTACAGTGGGCCGCAATAGGACCTATCACCTGGTCGGATCACGCCCCGGTCTCGATTCAACTCTCTTCCCCTGCCACTCGCCCAGCCCAACCCTCATGGAGACTCAATGACTCCCTCTTGTTGGACCCACTGCTTGCGGCCGAGACCCGCCAGGCTATTCAGGTCTTTTTTAGAGAGAATAGCACACCGGACATAGCCAAACCGGTGATATGGGAGGCACATAAGTGCGTATTGAGGGGGCATTTCATTGCACAAGGTTCCGCAAGGAAGAAAGCTAATGACGCCCAACTTGTCTCGCTAACGAAAGACATACAAGCATTAGAAATGGCCCATAAACGCTCACCCCAAGCAGATACGTTTCAAACCCTAACTGGTAAAAGGAAATGCCTAATGAAGGTACTTACCTTTAAAAATAGAATGTTGCACCAAAGATCGAAAAAGTTCTTTTTCGAAAATAGCAACAAATGTGGTAGACTTCTAGCTCGTATCCTTCACAAGCGCACGCAGAAAGCACATATCCCCAAGATTTACAATATGCAGAACAAGGCAGTTTCCACATGCCCCCAAATTGCTGAGGCATTTAAAGAGTATTATGCTTCCCTATATAACCTGAATGCCTCCGCAATGGCACGAAACGAATCGGGACGCTTACGCAATATAAGGGAGTACCTAGCTAGACACGTAACAACAAAATTGTCACCGGACGAAGCACAGGACTTGGACAGACCTATCACATTAGAAGAACTCAGGGCGGCAATAACAGTGACACCAATGGGTAAAGCCCCAGGCCCGGACGGGTTGACCTTAAGATATTATAAATTTTTCCTAGACGACATAGGCCAATATCTGGTGGACGTTTTCAATTCACTTATGCAGGGACACCCCCTTCACCCACATTCCCTCAAAGCGACTATCATAGTCCTCCCCAAAGACGACAAACCGGGGGAACAATGCACCAGCTACAGACCCATCTCCCTACTGAACGCTGACATAAAATTATTAGCAAAAATTTTAGCACTTAGACTAGCCCCCAAACTCCCCAGACTAGTACACTCTGACCGGGCGGGTTTCATTCCAGGAAGGGAGGCCAAAGACAACACATCAAAAGTACTGTCCATTATACAATATGCCCAATTCACCGAATCCCGTATGCTACTCCTATCGACGGATGCCGAAAAGGCGTTTGATAGGGTCGACTGGAAATACCTACTAGAGACTATGAAACACTTAGGATTGGGCCCCAATATCCTTCAGTGGATCTCAGCACTGTATGATGCCCCCACAGCCCAGGTCAGGGTCAACGGGCTTCTTTCGCAATCTTTTCAGATCACTAATGGGACGAGACAGGGTTGCCCTCTCTCGCCTCTCCTTTTCGCGCTATCACTTGAGCCCTTTCTAAATGCAATTAGATCAAACCCAGACATCACTGGTCCCACTATTAACCATACCCAGTATAAAGTTGCTGCATTTGCTGACAATATGCTATTCCTTATCACGAATCCCCGCATCTCCATACCCTCCATACAGAAAGAGCTCAAAACATATGGCCAACTATCCAATCTAAAAATTAACAATAGCAAATCGTCAATCCTAAATATTTCCATCCCTCAGGTAGAAGCCGCCGACCTCCAAGCTAGTTTCCCCTACAAGTGGAGCGCCTCATATCTTATGTACCTAGGGATCCGTATCATCCAGAGGTTGCTGGACAAAATGCTATCAGACCTTAAATCATGGGCTTTCCCTCATGTGACGTGGTTAGGTAGGATCAACGTAGTGAAAATGAATCTACTCCCTAGACTACTGTATCTGTTCCAGACAATACCGATCGCCCTCCCGAAAGCGTTTTTTGCATCTATCCGCTCAGCTATCCTGAGATATGTATGGAACGGCAGGAGACCTAGGCAGAAATACACCCAGTTGATCCTACCCAAAAACAGGGGAGGCCTTGCACTCCCAGACTTCAAACTATACTATCAGGCATGCCACCTATTACGTGTTATAGAGTGGACCCGGGCCCCGGCAGACAAGCAGTGGGTCCATATAGACAGGAGTCAAACAAAAGGGCTCTTGCCATCTTCACTCTGGTCACCCCCGCAAAACCGGGAAGCCAACCTCAAAACTAATCCACACATTCAAGCAACAATACGAGTATGGAATGCCACAGGTGTCAAATATGGTTTAACCACTTTCCCGTCACCCATGACCCCAGTGACCTACAACACTGAGTTCCATCCAGGCTTCCGAGTGGTAACAGGGCCTGAAGGCACAAGAATACGACCAAGACACATGTACCACTTCATGACAGACGGCAAACTATCCCCACTCCACAATCTAGTGGGTGGTGGAGAACCCTCCTTTCTTGACAGATTCCACTACCATAGACTAGAGCATTACCTGAACTCTATACCAGCCAGACACAGAATACAGAGAACCATGACAAACTTTGAACAAGACTGCACGCTACCAGAACCCGGTAGACACGGCATTTCACGACTCTACTCACTATTGTTGTGTGACGACAATACCCCCCTTCCCTCTTTTGTGGGCAAATGGGAGGCAGACCTGGGGGTTACACTCTCTCAACACCAGTGGGAGAGAGAGTTCAACAACGTCCACCATGTCTCCATCTCCTCCAAAATACAAGAATCGGCCTATAAACTGTTGACCAGGTGGTACATGACCCCAGCACGCATCCAACAATTTGCACAATCTCACGATGGTCTCTGCTGGCGCTGCGGGACATCCACGGGCTCACTTCTTCACATATGGTGGGAATTCAATAAAATAACCCCCTACTGGGAAGCCATACACAACATTTTGAAGCACATAATAGACAAGCCCCCCCCCGCTCAAACCCGCTAACCTACCGCTACATCACACCCCAATGACCCCAGCTCAATACAAGAAATCCCTGCTCCCTACATTGGTGGCGGCGGCAAACGCTCTCATTCCAGCTCACTGGAAGTCGAGTGAGGCCCCCGCGATCAGTGAATGGGTCAATCAAGTAGAAGAAATTAGGCGTATGGCTGAGATGGCAGCGGACACACCGCAGCTTTCAGTGAAATACACAGAGAAATGGTTCCATTGGCTGGAATTCCTGGACAGCCCTTTATTCCAAACATACATCACAGCTAACACGTAAAGTCTTTTCAGTATATCAACCCACAAAGGCACCTCTACCAAAATAGCACGCAAGAAAGCCCTGAGCTAGGAGCCTGCGTGGGAACTGATAATATACCTAAATTACATGCTTGGATCACAAGAATCAACCAACTGGCAAATAAGCCAAATTAAAGACACAAGATAGACCATTAAGCATATCTATTGTTTTTTGATGGGGCACTCTCAGTAGCTGCCCGCCCATTCATGTAACCCGTAACCCCAACAGATACCCCCTTGCTGACCTTCCTTTTTTTTCTGTACCCCTCACACGTCGATAATCTTAATTCCTTTTTTTCCCTGTTTTTTCCCTTATATGTAAATTGTGGCAATAAATGTATGTTATGTAACGTGAAAAATACCAATAAAAACCGATTGAAACATAATGTTATGGCCATAATTAACCAAATCCTTACTTTTTAATCTAAGAGTGTTAGGTCAGTTCCTGCATGTTTTGTTTGTGTGTATGTATGTATGTATGTATATATATATATATATATATATATATATATATATATATATATATATATACACATACATATCCTCTCTCCCTGAAGCACCTGAGGAACCCAGTTCCTCTCCCCTAACCCCATGTCCAGCTTGGTTTACCTTATGAAGCGTCTGAGGATCCCAGCTCCTCACTCCATCTATTTTGTTCCTGTACCCCTTACCCTGTCCTCTGCATATAGTTCTGTGTTATATATGTATCTCTATATGTCTCTTCAGTTATGTCTTATCCTTTGCCTTTCCTTGTATGCTGTAGTTATCGCTTTGCACCTCTGTCCTGCAGCCCTGCACTGCATGTATTTCTGCTCTGCCTCAGTTCCTTTGTACTTGTATTTTTCTGCTCATCTAATCTCTTTGCTTTATCCTGCTACATCCTGCTAACCTGTTCTAGTTATACTCCATGCTTGCTGCAGGATGTTTGCAGGATCACTTCAGTTATACCGTAGGCATCACTGGATTCCACAGCTGCTGTGTCTCCATTTCCAGCACATTGAACTCCTGCATCGGGCGCTCAGGGTCCCATAACCTCCTGGACCCGTCCCTGACAATCTTCCAGAAGCATGTTTAGAGGTCGTAATTTCCCTTTCAGTAAGAATCTGGAGATAGGGGTCACGTCCGTCAAGTTAGTTGTGAGAAAGGAACCTTTCTCCTGCCATAGTTTTTTGAGATATCCCTTGCATGACATTGTTGAATCCATAATAGGTGTGATGGGGGCATGTCTATCAGGTATGACTATCTCTATCCACAGCTTGTGTAGCGGGTGGTGTGACCACTCCAGCGCTCTCAGGAGGTGGCATGCATGATAGTATACGAGAGGGTCAGGGAGTCTAGTACCCCTCTGATTTTAGGGTGGATTAGTGTCGAGAATTTAGTCCTTGATTTTTTTTCTGGGCCCACACAAATTTTATAAATATAGATCTTAGTGTTGCTAAAAATGCAGGTGGGAGTTTGATCGGTATTGCCTGGAAAAGGTAGAACAATCTGGGCATCACATTCATTTTCAGTGTGTTGATTCTACCAAACCAGGAGAGGAATTGCAAATTCCATTGTCGGAGATCTCGCTGTAAAATAGATAAAAGTGGTGGGAAATTGTGTTGATATAGAGTGGAAGGGTCCTTGGTGGTCCATATTCTAAGGTATTTAAGTTTTGTGCTACACCATCGTAATGGGAAGTTAGGTATTAGTTGTAATTCTATGGATAGTGGAAAATTGATATTTATAATTTCAGATTTTGTGTAATTTATTTTAAGGTTAGAGAGAACTCCGTAAATTTGTAATTCCCGCATGATGTTAGGAAGGGTCAATCTAGGTTTGGTTATTCCAAAGAGCAGGTCATTCGCATATCCCAAAATCTTGTGTTCCATGTTTCAAAAAAAGGAGTCCTGATATGTCAGGGTTTTGTCACACCGCTCCCATAAATGGCTCCAAAGATAAAATGAATAACAACAGGGAAAGGGGACATCACTGTCTTGTACCATTCGTTATGTGGAAAATGTCTGTCAGGGCTCCATTGACCCAGAGTCTGGCCGAGGGGAGTGAGTTCACGGAAAAGATCCAACCACACATATGCGGACCAAATCTCATGTGCTCAAGAACTGACAAGATAAATGTCCACTCTGTCAAAGGCCTTTTCAGTGTCGGTGGACAAAAGGATGGTTTCAGCATTTGAACTGTTAGCTAAGTGGATGATGTTAAGGCTTCTGATCATATTATCCCTTGCCTCCCTCCCTGTAACAAACCCCTTTTGGTCCACATGGACCAAGTGAGGTATGAATTGTTTCATTCTAGAGGCTACAAATTTTGAAAATAATTTAAGATCTGAATTGAGCAATGAAATGGGGTAAAAACTATTACAAAGTTCCAGGTATTTACCTTCCTAAGGGATCAAGTAGATGTTTGCCATCAGAGCGTGTGGGTGAAAGTTATCGCCGTTAAAAAGGGCATTGAGGGAGGGGACCAGTTGGGGGGACCCAAAGTCTCCAAAAACTTCTTATAGTATACTAGTGAGAGGCTATCAGGACCCTGGCATTTGCCCATCTTGGAGTCTTTAATCGCCTCAGCAAGTTCCTGAAGAAAGATGGCAGCCTCCAATGAGGTCAGGCCTCTTTTGATATTTTTATTCAAAATATTCAGTGATTTTGGCCTGTCTGTCAGTTGACTCTCCCGAGGGGCCCTTTTTTGTCAGGTTGTATAATTCTTTAATTATGTTTGTGGGGGTCTGTGTTGGGTTCCAAATTGACTTCTTATTTTAGGGATAAAGAATAATTAATGTTTTTTGCGCCAAATACTTTCCCGGTTTATCACCATGCTCATAGTATATAGCTTTCAGCTTTAGAAATTATCTATGTGCTTGAGCAGAAAGGATCGATGATAAATCTTTCCTCAAAATGACCAATTGTTGAAACACCTCAGGTTCAGCATTATTTTTATGGGATTTCTCAAGATCCACAATAGACCTTTTTCTTTTTAGTGCCCATTTTTATAAAGTTGCCTCGTATCACACATTTGTGAGCTTCCAACACTGTCAATGGAGACTTACCGGGGGTCAGGTTATCAGTAAAATAATTAGTCAATAGTTTCCTAGTGACAGATAAAGTGTGAGAGCAGATTCATTAACTCTCCACGTAGTGGTAGCACGTCGAGTCAGAGTAGAGGTGATGGTCATAGTGAGAGGGGCGTGGTCGGACCACGTGATTGAACCGTAATGGGCCTTAATTATCTTATTGAGATAATAGTATGGGAGAAAAAGGTAATCAATGCTCGTATACAGCTTGTTGGGTGTTGAATAAAAACTATAGTCTCTGTCTCCCACATGGATGGCTCTCCAACAGTCCACTAACTGAAGACCATCGAGAAGTAATTTTATATCTTACTGAGGACACATAGTGACATGCCTGAGTGGCCTGAAAAATTAACTGGTGTAATTTAAAACACCTTTTTCTCTTAATTTAGGCAGGACAGTCTTGCCACTGGGAGGCTGATTGTGGACACAGGTGACACTGGGAGGCTGATTGGGAACATAGAAGATAAAAGGGGGACTTGTTGGGGACAGAGATGACAATGGGGGGCTGATGGGGACAGAGATGACACTGGAGGGCTGAATGGGGACAGAGGTGTTTCAAACCCATGTTTTTTTCCCCAAAATTAAAGTCACTGACATTGTAACACCGATATCTGTAATGAATCACCCCCCGCATGTACACATTTTTATAAAGTAGACATCATAGGGTATTCAACTTGGGGTATATTGACACATTTCATGCAGTCATTTTACCACCAATCTGTGACAAGTTTTGGAGTAGTCATTTTTGTGTGTGTTTTGTTCCCACACACTTTGCAGTATAGGTAGGAATTTAACCCGTTAGTGACATGACTTTTTTGGCTTGTCCGACGCTTGGTGTCTCATTTAGTGTACCCACACAAACTATATATCGTTTTTATCGTCATAAAAAGGGCTTTCTTACCATTATTTTGATAATAGCATATAATTTGATATAAAAAAATAATAAAATATGGCAAAAAAATGATTTTTTTTTTTTATGACTTTTATTTGAAAAATGGTATACTCATGTACAAGAGACAACAACAAAAACACTGCTAAATAGTTTCTAATATATGTCCTGAGTTCAAAAATAGCCCATGTTTTATGTTTTTGTGCTTTTTTTATTCATGTTACAGGGCCAGAACTATAAGTAGTGCAAAGCTGTTTTAAAATCCTTTTTTTCAAAATTTGCGATAGTGACATTGTAACACTGATATCTGTACTAAATCCATGAATGACCCCCAACATGTACATATTTTTGAAAACTAGACCACTCAGGGCATTTAACTTGGGGTATTTTGACACATTTCATGTAGCCATTTTACCAACAATCTTTGCCAAAGTTTGCAGCAAAAAAACTTTTTTTTACATTTTTCACATAGATTGAAATTTAGGTAAACATTACCTTCAAATGTGAAGGGGTATTTCCAAATAACACCTCAATATGTGTTCAGCAACATCTCCTGAGTACAGGGATACCACCCATGCATAGGTTTGTTGGTTTGTTTTGGGGCTAAAAGGCCACATTTAGGGGGTGCGCATTTTGGTTTTCCAACTTGGAATTCTGACATGCAGAAACCTTGTGCCCATGTCCAATTTGGGACATTTTTGAAGCCAGAAAGTGTATTCTACCCCACAAAGCCATATATTTTTTTAAACTAGACACCCTAGGGTATTTCAAATGGTAGTATTTTAACACTTTCCATGCACTAATTATACTACCAGCCTATGTCAATGTTTTGGGTAGTAATTTTTTTTCACATACATTGTACTTTGGGCATGAATTCACAGATCCTGTTATATGTCAGTGCCAAACAACACCTCAATGTGTGTTCAGCAACATCTCCTGAGTACAGGGATACCACCCATGTATAGGTTGGTTAGGTTATTTGGGGGTTAAAAGGCCATATTTGAGAGGTGCGCTTTTTGGTTTTCCAACTTGGAATTCTCACGTGCAGAAAACCTGCTCCCATGTTCCATTTGGGACATTTGTGAAGCCAGAATGTGTATTTTACCCCACAAAACCATACATTTTAGCAAACTAGACACCCTAGGGTATTTCAAATGATAGTATTTTAACACTTTCCATGCACTAATTCTACCACCAGCCTTTGTCAAATTTTAGGTTAGTAATTTTTTAATGTTTTGTTTCCACATACATTGTACTTCGAGCATGAATTCACAGATCCTGTTATGTGTCAGTGCAAAAAAACACCCCAATATGTGTTCAGCAACATCTCCCATGCATAGATTTGTTGGGATGTTTGGGGGCTAAAATGCCACGTTTAGGGGGGGTGCATTTCCATTTTGACATGTAGTCAGCCTGCTCTCATGTTCCATTTGGGACACTTTTGAAGCCGTCCAATGAATTGTACCCCATCAAACCATATATTTTGGAAAACTAGACATCTTAGGGTATTTAAAATTGTGGTATTTTAACACTTTCCAAGTTCTAATTCTACCACCAACCTATGTCAAAGGGTTGGGATGTCATTTTTTCCCCACACACATTGTAGTTCAGGCAGGAATTTTCAGATTCTGGTATTTGCCACTGCAAACCAACACCTCAATATGTGTTCAGCAACATCTCCTGAGTACAGGGGTACCCCCCATGCATAGGTTTGTTGGTTTGTTTTGGGGCTAAAAGGCCACATTTAGGGGGTGCGCAATTCCAACCTGGAATTTTGACATGTAGTCAGCCTGCGCCCATGTTCCATTTGGAACATTTTTGAAGCCGTCCAATGAATTGTACCCCATCAAACCATATATTTTTGGAAAATAGACATCCTAAGGTATTTCAAATGGTGGTATTTTAATACTGTAAATGTACTAATTCTACCACCAGCCTTTGTAAAAGTTTGTGGTAGTTCTTTTTTGGGAGTTTTTTTTCCCACATGCATTGTACTTCAGGCATGAATTCTGGTATATGTCACTGCCAAACACCAACCCAATATGTGTTCAGCAACATCTCCCGAGTACAGGGATAGCACCCATGCATAGGTTTGTTTTTTGGCTAGAAGGCAACATTTGTGAGATGCGCATCTCAAAATTCCAACTTGGAATTTTGACATGTAGTCAACCTGCGTCCGTGTCCTATATGGGATATATCTTTGAAGCCAGCCAATGTAATTTACCCCCACCAAACCATATATTTTTTAACGGTAGACACCCATCACTCCTTGTGGCAAGGGCTCAGCAGCCACCGATACATCACTGGATGTATCAGAAAGCTGACCAGGGTCAAAATCGAACCCTGAGTCCGCGGCCTCAGAATCAGTGCGTAAGCAGTGATCTCGAGCAAAGAAGGGGTTAATAGCTCTTAGAAGAGCCTATCTAGTACTGTAATACAATACAGTACAAAGTAATTAATCCATAAAACAGTGTAGACAGCAAAACATACTGTTTCTGTGCAAGATTACTGCTTATACAGTGATGAATGGCAGGGAAGGGGTTAATACACAGTGAAAGACTTTCATAAAACCTGCCAATTTTATAAAATGTTATTTTATATCACTAATACTGATCTGTCTCTTTCCGTCACAAAAATGTAAGTGAGGAGAGGGAGGCAGATCAATATTTGTGAATATTGATCCGACCAAATTTGATCTGACCAGGGCGAATGGTGAGCTTAATTGAGAAATCACCAAACCGCCTTTGCCACTAATTCGCTGTTACTGATCGCTATGCGCTCAGACAGCTTAAAAAAAAAACTCAAATATTTTTACTTTACATGTAATCCCCTAGCGGGTATGTGTAAAAAAAAAATATGCAGACATATAAAAATTGCTTTGGCGTCAATATCATTGCGTAAGCAGTGATCGACGGCAACGAAAGGGCTAATAACTCTTAGAAGAGCCTTTGTAGTACTGTAATAAATTACAGTACAAAAAAAAATTAACCCCTAAAAAAATGCACAAACAGCAAAAATAAATGCGCTGATGTGCACGATCACTGCTTACGCAAGATCAGTGGCAGGGAAGGGGTTAAACGCAGGGAATTGCTTTAATAATTTATTTTTATTGTTTTATTATTCGTGTGTTGTGTATTTATTGTTTTTTTGTACTTTTACTTACTTTTATAACTTTGATCTGTCTCTCTCCCTCACTAAACAAAATGTGAGGAGAGGGAGGCAGATCATAACTGGTCAGATCAATATAGGGTTAATATTGATCTGACCAGTCAGTGGGGATGCTCATCAGAACATCCCCACTGCTTGTCAGTGTGCCTGGCAGTCACTGATTGCCTCTGTGAAGAGGCAATCGTGTGACAGCCAGAGAGCACAGGAAGCAGGTACTTCCTGCCTTCTGTGCTCTTGCCCGTAGAAGGGCAGCGCCATCTTGGTCACACAGTGACCAAGATCGTGCATTTTCTTTTTGTGTTCCTGATTGCTGAGCATAGGAAGCGAAAAATTTGCTTCCTATGCTCATTTTTTAAATGCCCGCGTTTTAAAGACACTGTGCCTGACGGGCATTTTTTTTAGTATTGTACGATGCTTCCATACGGAAGCATCGTTACAATACCATTAGAGCACTGAAAGCGGAAAAACTCCGCTTTCAGTGCTCGTTTTGACACAGGACGGACTAGGTCCGTCCTGTGTCACTAATGCCTTGGCATTAGGGGGGGGGGGGGTTGAACTGTTTTCATGTGAAATATTATTTACTAGTAAAACTTTTTCCCTGTAAGGTTATCTTATATTTATTGGTTGCCTCACAATACCTGTAGCCCAGGGGCCTATAATGTCTTAACGTCAAAGAGTCAGGTGAGTACTGGGGGAGGAGGGTGTTATGTTTTTATTGGGCACATGGCTGTGGAATATTTGGGCAAACTAACAGTGGCGTATATTAATTTGCCACTTAATGCGCAAACTAAAAATCGAATATTTTAATGCGTATTTTGAAAAATATTCATGAAAGGTTTTCGTGAGATATGTTGTGTAGTTCTAATAATTTATGTATGTGTCTTGTTCACTTGTAATTGGTAGTGTAACCTCCAGTTTGCTAGTAAAACTGAATTACTGTGTGATGATATGATGTATGTCTAAAAAGCGTGTCACCAACATGAAAAGTTCCTACATTTAATTGGGGTAAAAAAACATGTAAATTTTTTACTATAAAAATGTTAATAAATTGTATAAAAGAGATATTAAGGCAGAGGAATCAAGGATGTAGCCCAATTGTGCTGCTATTAAACAGATGCATATATAAATCAGCAATACAAATATGTAGTGCCTGGCTGAAGACAATCGATAGAATGTAAGTGCCTGGCACGTCCTGTGGTGGAACAAGCGGTTTCCGTGACCAACAAGAGCAGCATGCTCCTTCAATGTGGCTGCTGTCCTCTTGTGGGTAGAGCGTTGCAAGTGAAAAGAGATTCACTTCTGTCACTCTGATGCTGTTGCTTGACTGCCCCTAGAGGCAAAAAAGACTTAATTGGCTAAAATAAAGGGTTAGGGTTAACATAAGAGATAGGGTTACAATTGAATTAAAATTAGAAAAATATCAAGGGTTAGACTTAGGGTTCGGGTTGGGGTCAAAAGGTCACTGTAGGGAAAAAAAACCCACTATTTCTGCCCTATAACTCGCAAAAAAACTGCAGAAAAACATGGAAACAAGCATATTTCTCAACTCGGGACAAAATTTAGAAACTATTTAGATGGGGTCTTTTTTAATGATTGTATTTCTGTAGTAAATTATAATATATGATGAACATAATGGTATCTAATGAAAGCCCTTCTTATGACGATAAAAACAACATATAATTTGTGTGGGTACAGTAGGTGAGAGAAGAAAATTACAGCTAAACACAAACACCCCAGAAATGTCGAAACAGCCCTTGCTTTCATTTAAAAGCTATTAAGGGCAGATGTTGAGGGATGAAATAACGGTACTTGTCATTGTATTAGCTTGTTATTTTTTTTTTATTATTTAATTCTTTTATTCGTTTTTTTTTTTTTTTGACAAACAAAAACATACACATAGTCTTCATACTCTATACATAAATATTGCAATCCTGAATCTTTCCATTCCTTCAGCCTTTAAAAGTCCCAAGTTTAAAGTGCACATTCTTATGTAAACAGCAATATTTAATCACAGCATTATATAAAGAGGGCAGAGATGACAGGGAAAAGTAATAAGTACCATTTTGTTTATTTATCTTATTGCATCTTAATTTTTTTTTTTTTTTTCGATTTCAAACGTTCTTTCTTAATTCTCAATTCCTTAAAGTGCACTATGCTATAAATTTAGACTGTGTTTTTTTTATTTATCTTTATTCCTCTTTATTTTTCCCTTTATTGCCTTCTTTCATCCTCCCTCTTTCTATCCACTTTAGTTATTCAGACTAGATACATAAAACTCAACAGATAATTACAATTATGAGTCTTGGTCTCCCCCCTCCTCACTTATCACAGGGGTTTTAATTTTTTCTTTGGTCTGTTTTTTTTTTTTTTTCTTTATTCTTCCATATATACTGACCAGAGTTTTCCCATCTCTTTTAGGGCTTTATTTCTGTCTTTTTCCATCTCTATCTGGTAACCTTTTTTCCTTTTCAATATCTCCCATGTTGGTATGTCTTGGCTTTTCGATCTCTTAGCTATTAAATATTTAACAGCTATCAAGATATGAATTATCATATGTCTTTGTGCCACCTTAATCTCTGCAAGTCCAATGTGTAATAGTGCCACTGTTGGTGAAAACTCTATTCTTTCTATTTTCAGATCTTTTATAACTTTGTAAACCATCTTCCAACATGTCTGAACTCTTTCACATTCCCACCATATGTGCATTGTTGTTCCCCTCCCCTCTTTACATCTCCAACTTTCTGTGGGTGTCTGTTGATATATTTTATTCATCCACGTTGGGACTCTATACCATATTTGGGACACTTTATATTGTACTTCAAGTAAGTTTACACAGTGTATTGGTTTTTTTGCTAAGGGTATTATATTTATCCAGTCTGTGTAATCTATTTCTCTTCTAAGGTCCCTTTGCCCTTTAGTTAGACCTTTTAAATTTGTTAATTCTTGTTTATCTTCTATTAATCCTGCTTCTAGAATTTTGTTCTCAATAAACAATATGTCAATATTCAATTCCCTACTGATTGGATTGCTCATTAGGTATTTATTCAGGGCACTTTTTATTCTAAGGTATTTAAACATATCTCTGCTGTCAATTTGAAATTCACTAATTAGCTCTGGGAATGTTTTAATTTGATCCAAATTTACCAGGTGTCCAATAAGTTCTATCCCTTTTTAGTTTCCATTATTTAACTCCTATGTCCTGTATTACATGTTCCAATATATCAATAGGGCAGTTAATTGGGATCAGATTTTGTATCTATCTTTTTTTCTTAACCAGGGGCGTTGCTAGGTCTTCGGATGATCTGGGGCTAGAGCCCAGATGAGCTCGGTCACTCACACTGCGTCTCTCTCACACACACACACCGTCTCTCTCTCTCACACACACTGTCTCTCTCCCTCACGCACCGTCTCTCTCCCTCACACACTCCATCTCTCTTTCTCACACACACCATCTCTCTCTCTCTCTCTCTCTCTCACACACATACCGTCTCTCTCTCTCACACACAGACACCCTGAGACACACACAAACACCCTAGACATCCTGATACACACATTGAGACACCCAGACATACACATTGAGACACCCACACGCACACATTGAGATACCGACACCCACACACATTGAAACACCCAGACACACACTGAGACACCCACTCACACACATTGAAACACCCAGACACACACTGAGACACCCAGACACACACTTACACACATTGAGGCACCCAGACACACATTGAAACACCCTGACACACACACCTAGACACCCACACACAGTCACACATTTTTATTTTATTTTTACTTACCTTACAGTTGGTCCGTCATCCAGGACCTTCTGCCGGATGTCCGTCCACCTGACATCCGGCGAGCAGCTCACACAATACGACGGTGGCGGAGCTTGCACCCGTCACGCTGTTTTCTGTATGGCCATGAGGTGCGGTCACCGCAGACACTTGCCTATGGGCCGCATCTCGAGGAGGAGTGGCTAGGGAGAGAGCTCCCTATAGCAGCCTCTCCTTCCGATTGGCCCTCACCCCCGCGTGAGGTTAATCCTCCGATTCTGAGACCATGTCCCAGACGGAGGAAAGCTCACCTGGGGATTTTTTTTTTAAATAATTATAGCCCTGGAGTCTCGGAGCTAAAGAATAATTTAGCCCCAGAGTCTCCATTCGGGGCTATGAAGGTGGTACTCAGGGCTATAGCCCCAGTAGCCCACCCCTAGCGACGCCTCTGTTCTTAACCTTCTTCCTGAAGCCGATCAGTTCTGACACTATCCAGTTTTTTTTCATCTCAGGTTTTTTTTCTTTATAACTCTTATTTGTCAGCCATAAGATTAATTTTAAGACCCTTTATGGCATTGCTTTCTAGATCAAACCATGGTTCTGCTTTATTCTCCTCTATCTGCCATTTATTTATATGATATAACATGTAGGCATCATGGTATTTCTGTATATCTATTGATCCCATTCCTTCCCTATTTATCTTTGTTATCACACTTCTCCCTATTCTTGGCTTTTTGTTTGCCCAAATAAATTTATCTATTGTCTTCTGTATTTCCGATAGCCACTCTTTCTTCATTGGGATTGGAATCGACCTAAACAAGTATAGCCATCTTGGCAAAATATATGCTTTTGCCGTATTCAATCTCCCCCACCAGGATAGATCCATTTTGCTCCATTCTTTCATATATTGATTTGTTGAAGAAATTAATTTCTTGTAGTTTATCTCTAAAGTTTTTTTTATAGTCCTTGCGATATCAATTCCCAAATATTCCAGTTTTTCTTTACACCATTTAAATCCATATTCCTTCTTTAATATGTCCTCTGTCTCGCTCCCCACGCCTAGCCCCAGAACATTTTATTTATTTATGCTTAATTTATAATTGGATAGGTCACCATATCTCTTAATCTCTCTCAATAATTCTTCTGTTGATTTTATTGGATCAGTCAATGTCATTAGTATATCATCAGCATATAGGCTTATTTTTAGTTCTTTCTTATTTGTCTTTATACCTTGAATTGCCAGATTACTTCTGATATATTGTGCCAATGGTTCCAGAGACAGGAAGTATAACAAATGAGACAGAGGGCATTTTGTATCGCTAACCACTCTGATGTTATTCCACCCCCTACAATCCTAGCTTAAGGTTTGGAGTACAATGTCATAATTGCTCACAGAATCTACCCTTGGAATCCAAATTCCACTAATGTTTTTTTCCAGAAAGCTCCACTCCACTCGGTCAAACGCCTTTTTGGCCATCGAGTGTTATTAGTAGTAGTGGATTTCCCTGGTTGGATTCTTTATCTAGAATGTTTATTATTATTCTTATATGATTTCCCAATGATCTTTTATGGAGGAATCCTGCCTAATCTCTATGTATCAAGGATGAAATGATTTCTTTTAGCCTATCAGCCAGGATTGCAGAATATATTTTTATATCGCTGTTTATTAATGATATGGGTCTATAATTTCCCATATCAGTGGGGTCTTTTCCCGGTTTCAGAATAGGGCTAATATTGGCTTGTAGTATCTCGCCTGGTGGGGGCCCTCTAGTAGCTATTTCATAAAAAAATTCCCATAAGCTTTCCTTGAAATTATCTTCAAAAATTTTATAGAAAAGGTTTGTGAACCTGTCCGGTCCTGGGGCCTTATTGCTTTTTAAGTTTTTTATACTTCTACTTATTTCTTGTGTAGTTATTGGGGAGTTTCATTTCTCTAGATATTCATTCTTAAGTTTGGGGAGGTTGGCTTTTCTTATGTAGTCTTGAATTTGTATATCTTGATTTAATTTTGACACACTAAATATTTTTTCATAGAATTCCTTGAACGCATTTCCAATATCTTTTGAAGAATAACAGTCTCTATCTACGTCTTTAATTTGAAATATTCTTCTTTTTTCCGCTCTTTTTTTTATTTAATTTTGCTGTAAGCATCCTATCTGCTCGATTTCCTTTATGGTAGTACATTAAGTTCAATGATTTCAAGTTTTTCTTGGTGTTTATCATTAATTGTTTTGTTCATTTATTTTTCTACTTCTACTAATTTTTTTGTGCGGGTTTGCTCTGGGTCTTCTTTATTACATTTACTCAGATTATAATGCTTTATGAATAACTCGTTTAATTGTTTAGCTTCTTCCTTTTTTTGTCTAGATCCCAATTTTATTAAGTGCCCCTTTATTACACATTTGTAGGTACACCAGGTATTCGCTGGAGACGTGTCCCCCATCTTATTTTCTTCAAAGAATTTACTAGTCATCTCTCCAATAAAATTTTGGTTTTCTTGACTGCATAACAATCTCTCATTTAATCTCCAGTTTGCCCTTGGTTTTTTAACCTGTCTTTCATCAAACTCTATGATTACCATGTTATGGTCAGTCCAAACTAACTCTTTGATTATAGATTTTTCTACCTTTTTAATAAATTTATTGTCACCCCAGATCATGTCAATTCTCGAATATGAGAAATTAGTAAAATCTCTCTCTTTGGGATTGAATACCCTCCACACATCGTACCATCCTCCTGCTCATATTGTCTTCTGTAACATTTTGGATTGTTTTACTAGATCCTTTGTGCAGACTTTATCCTTTGGGCATCTTTTATCTAGGGTGTCTTCCATTATACAGTTGAAGTCTCCTCCAGTGATTGTTATGCCTCTCTTTATTTTATCTAATCTTGTTATCACCTTTCTCAGGAAACACACTGGACCCTTGTTTGTTGCATAAATATTACCGTATTTTCCGGCGTGTAAGACGACTTTTTAACCCCTGAAAATCTTTTCAAAAGTTGGGGGGTCGTCTTATACGCCAGGTACTGGGATTTACTCACCTATTTTCTGCTCTGTCTCCGCTCGCGCTGTTAAGCCGGTCCGTGGCTGTGAGGGAAGCGTTGTGAGCTCCCCTCAGGCCGCGCGGCTCAATAAAGTCTGTTTAACCCCTTCGCGACACAGGACGGACTAGGTCCGTCCTGTGTGGCGAAGCGTTAGTGACACAGGACGGACCTAGTCCGTCCTGTGTCAAAACGAGCACTGAAAGCGGAGTTTTTCCGCTTTCAGTGCTCTGATGGTATTGTAACGATGCTTCCGTGTGGAAGCATCGTACAATACTGAAAAAAATGCCCGTCGGCATTTCGATCGCTCCGGAGAGCGATCGAAATGCCGGTTTTAAAGGCACAGAGCCTTTAAAACGCGGGCATTTAAAAAATGAGCATAGGAAGCGAATCTTTCGCTTCCTATGCTCAGAAAGTGTTTCTGATTGCCTCGCAAGTCGAGGCAATCAGAAACACACAAAAAAAATGCACGATCTTGGTCACTGAGTGACCAAGATGGCGCTGCCCTTCTAAGGGCAAGAGCACAGGAGGCAGGAAGTACCTGCTTCCTGTGCTCTCTGGCTGTCACACGATTGCCTCTTCACAGAGGCAATCAGTGACTGCCAGGCACACTGACAGGCAGTGGGGATGTTCTGCTGAACATCCCCACTTACTGGTCAGATCAATATTAACCCTATATTGATCTGACCAGTTATGATCTGCCTCCCTCTCCTCACATTTTTTTAGTGAGGGAGAGAGACAGATCAAAGTTATAAAAGTAAAAAAAAACAATAAACACACAACACACAAATATTAAATCAATAAAAAAAAATTTATTAAAGCAATTCCCTGCGTTTAACCCCTTCCCTGCCACTGATCTCGCATAAGCAGTGATCGTGCACATCAGCGCATTTATTTTTGCCGTTTGTGCATTTTTTAGGGGTTAATTTTTTTTGTACTGTAATTTATTACAGTACTAAAAAGGCTCTTCTAAGAGTTATTAACCCCTTCTTTGCCGTCGATCACTGCTTACGCAATGATATTGACGCCAAAGCAATTTTTATCTGTCTGCATATTTTTATTTTATTTTTTTTACACATACCCGCTAGGGGATTACATGTAAAGTAAAAATATTTGAGTTTTTTTTTTTTTAAGCTACCTGAGCGCATAGCGATCAGTAACAGCGAATTAGTGGCAAAGGCGGTTTGGTGATTTCTCAATTAAGCTCACCATTCGCCCTGGTCAGATCAAAATTGGTCGGATCAATATTCACAAATATTGATCTGCCTCCCTCTCCTCACTAACATTTTTGTGACGGAAAGAGACAGATCAGTATTAGTGATATAAAATAACATTTTATAAAATTGTCAGGTTTTATGAAAGTCTTTCACTGTGTATTAACCCCTTCCCTGCCATTCATCACTGTGTAAGCAGTAATCTTGCACAGCAACAGTATGTTTTTCTGTCTGCACTGTTTTATGGATTAATTTCTTTGTACTGTAATGTATTACAGTACTAGATAGGCTCTTCTAAGAGCTATTAACCCCTTCTTTGCTCGAGATCACTGCTTACGCACTGATTCTGAGGCCGCGGACTCAGGGTTCGATTTTGACCCTATTCAGCTTTCTGATACATCATCTAGCGATGTATCGGTGGCTGCTGAGCCCTTGCCACAAGTAGTGATGGGGGTCTACCGATAAAAAAATATATGGTTTGGTGGGGGTAAATTACATTGGCTGGCTTCAAAGATATATCCCATAAAGGACACGTACGCAGGTTGACTACATGTCAAAATTCCAAGTTGGAATTTTGAGATGCGCATCTCACAAATGTTGCCTTCTAGCCAAAAACAAACCAACAAACCTATGCATGGGTGCTATCCCTGTACTCGGGAGATGTTGCTGAACACATATTGGGTTGTTGTTTGGCAGTGACATATACCAGAATCTGTGAATTCATGCCTGAAGTACAATGCATGTGGAAAAAAACCTCCCAAAAAAGTACTACCACAAACTTTTACAAAGGCTGGTGGTAGAATTAGTACCTATACCGTATTAAAATACCACCATTTGAAATACCTTAGGATGTCTATTTTCCAAAAATATATGGTTTGATGGGGTAAAATTCATTGGACGGCTTCAAAAATGTTCCAAATGGAACATGGGCGCAGGCTGACTACATGTCAAAATTCCAGGTTGGAATTGCGCACCCCCTAAATGTGGAATTTTAGACCCAATACAAACCAACAAACCTATGCATGGGGGGTATCCCTGTACTCAGGAGATGTTGCTGAACACATATTGAGGTGTTGGTTGGCAGTGGCAAATACCAGAATCTGAAAATTCCTGCCTGAACTACAATGTGTGTGGGGAAAAAATGACATCCCAACCCTGTGACATAGGTTGGTGGTAGAATTAGCACTTGGAAAGTGTTAAAATACCACAATTTTAAAAAACCTAGGATGTCTAGTTTTCCAAAATATATGGTTTTATGGGGTAAAATACTTTGACAGGCTTCAAAAGTGTCCCAAATGGAACATGGGCGCAGGCTGACTACATGTCAAAATTCCAAGTTGGAAATGCACCCCCCCTAAACATGGCCTTTTAGCCCCCAAATAATCTAACTAACCTACACATGGGTGGTATCCCTGTACTCAGGAGATGTTGCTGAACACATATTAATGTGTTTTGTGGCACTGACACATAATAGGATCTATGAATTCATGCCCGATGTACAATGAATGTGAAAAACAAATTACTATCCATAACATTGACATAGGCTGGTGGTAGAATTAGTGCATGGAAAGTGTTAAAATACTACCATTTGAAATACCCTAGGGTGTCTAGTTTTCAAAAATATATGGTTTTGTGGGATAGAATACACTTTTTGGCTTCAAAAATGTCCCAAATGGGACATCGGCGCAGGTTTTCTGCACGTCAGAATTCCAAGTTGGAAAACCAAAAAGCGCACCTCTCAAATGTGGCCTTTTAACCCCCAAATAACCTAACCAACCTATACATGGGTGGTATCCCTGTACTCAGGAGATGTTGCTGAACACATATTGAGGTGTTGTTTGGCACTGACATATAACAGGATCTGTGAATTCATGCCCAAAGTACTATGTATGTGAAAAAAAATTACTATCCATAACATTGACATAGGCTGGTAGTATAATTAGTGCATGGAAAGTGTTAAAATACTACCATTTGAAATACCCTAGGGTGTCTAGTTTTCAAAAATATATGGTTTTGTGGGATAGAATACACTTTTTGGCTTCAAAAATGTCCCAAATGGGACATGGGAGCAGGTTTTCTGCACGTCAGAATTCCAAGTTGGAAAACCAAAAAGCGCACCTCTCAAATGTGGCCTTTTAACCCCCAAATAACCTAACCAACCTATACATGGGGGGTATCCCTGTACTCAGGAGATGTTGCTGAACACATATTGAGGTGTTGTTTGGCACTGACATATAACAGGATCTGTGAATTCATGCCCAAAGTACAATGTATGTGAAAAAAAATTACTACCCAAAACATTGACATAGGCTGGTAGTATAATTAGTGCATGGAAAGTGTTAAAATACTACCATTTGAAATACCCTAGGGTGTCTAGTTTAAAAATATATATGGTTTTGTGGGGTAGAATACACTTTCTGGCTTCAAAAATGTCCCAAATGGGACATGGGCACAAGTTTTCTGCATGTCAGAATTCCAAGTTGGAAAACCAAAATGCGCACCCCCTAAATGTGGCCTTTTAGCCCCAAAACAAACCAACAAACCTATGCATGGGTGGTATCCCTGTACTCAGGAGATGTTGCTGAACACATATTGAGGTGTTATTTGGAAATATCCCTTCACATTTTAAGGTAATGTTTACCTAAATTGCAATATATGTGAAAAATTAAAAAAAAAGATTTTTTGCTGCAAACTTTGGCATAGATTGGTGGTAAAATGGCTACATGAAATGTGTCAAAATACCCCAAGTTAAATGCCCTGAGTTGTCTAGTTTTCAAAAATATGTACATGTTGGGGGTCATTCATGGATTTAGTACAGAAATCAGTGTTACAATGTCACTATCGCTAATTTTGAAAGAAAGGATTTTAAAATAGCTTTGCACCACTTATAGTACTGGCCCTGTAACATGAATAAAAAAGCACAAAAACATAAAAACATGGGCTATTTCTGAACTCAGGACATATATTAGAAACTTTTTAGCAGTGTTTTTTTGTTGTCTCTTGTACATGAGTATACGATTTTTCAAATAAAAGTCATAAAAAAAGTATTTTTTCAATTTTTTTGCCATATTTTATTATTTTTTTTACATCAAATTATATGCTATTATCAAAATAATGGTATCAAAAGAAAGCCCTTCTTATAACGATAAAAACAATATATAGTTTGTGCGGGTACACTAAATGAGACAGAAATAAATTACAGCAAAACACAAACACCTCAGAAATGTTAAAACAGTCCATGTCACCAAGCGTCGGACAAGCCAAAAAAGTCATGTCACTAAGGGGTTAAACTTTTTTTTTAAACAAAACTTTATTGTCCGCGCGGCCTGAGGGGAGCTCACAACGCTTCCCTCACAGCCACGGACCGGCTTAACAGCGGGAGACAGAGCAGAAAATAGGTAAGTACTGGGGATTGAGGATTGGGGAAGGGGGGAGGAGGGTGGCAAACTCTATATTTTAACCTAAAAGGTTAAAATATAGATGCAATTTTTTCGGCTTATAAGACGACTTAGTTGGGGGGTCGTCTTATACGCCCAGTCGTCTTATACGCCGGAAAATACGGTAGTTATTGTATAATTTTGTCCCTCTATTTCCCCCACTAAAATTATGCATCTTGCTTCTGGATCTTGATAACAGTATTCTTTCTTTATATTCAACTCATCTGAAATGATAATTGCCACTCCTCTTTTTTTTTTGTTCTGTCATCGAAGCTTCTAGGATGATGGAGTATCCTCCAAATTTCATTTTGTCAACATCTTTTTTCCTCCAGTGTGTTTCCTGTACCAGGAATATATCTGCTTTCTCCTTTTTCAGGAGGTTCCATAATAATGATCTTTTGTGTTGGGTATTCATTCCTCTCACGTTCAGTGTTATACATTTAATCATTTTTTTATTTTTACATTTACTTTTCCCTTGTGGTATTCTCTTTTAATTCTAAGGTTTGTTGGGGTGGACCAGACTGCATATAAAACATATTTAAAACAACATACAACATAAAAACATTCCAGATTTGTGTTGGTTTTACCTATACCTTTGTAAACCAACTTAAGGGAAGATCTAGGGATAGTTTAAAAAAATAAAAAAACATATTTCTTCTCTGAGTTTATTAAGTGTGTCTAATATTTTTACTTGTTCTCTTTAAATTGTTGCCCTATTCTTCTGTGTTTCAGTTTCTATCCTACCATGAGAGAAGGGGAAAAAAAAGAAACTATCTCTTCTTATGTTTATAAGTGTCTTTCGTATCTTTACTTATTCTCTTTAACTTGTTTTCTCTATTATTCTGTGTTTTGTTTTTGTCCTACCCTTCTATCCCCTTAACCCCTTAGTGACAAGACATTTTCACCTTGACTTTCCCTTGGTGACAATGGCTGTTTTGACATTTCTAGGGTGTTTGTGTTTAGCTGTAATTTTTTTATTTCTCACATACAGTACCCACACAAATTATATGTTATTTTTATCGTCATAAGAAGGGCTTTCATTAGATACCATTATGTTCATCATATCTTATAATTTACTACAAAAAAAATCATAAAATATGATGAAAAATTTTAACCCTATCCCTTTGCTAAAAAATATTTAATTTTAACCCTATAGGCTAATATAGCTAAATAACCTGTTTTTAATTAATTAAATATTTATTTTAAATATTTCCCATTGCAATTGCAAAATATTTCGGTGCTGGCTATTGCCTCGATGTCGAGGCAATAGACCAGCACTGTTAAAGCGGTTTTCGCGATCGTTGATCGCGAAAACCGCTTCATTCAATGCAGGACGTGCCAGGCACGTCCTTTGTCGTTAAGGGAGTTTCTCCCAGGACGTGCCTGGCACGTCCTTTGTCGTCAAGGGGTTAAGCTTCCCTTCTTCTTGTCTTTCTACATTACTTCTTACTTGTATACCATTCTATTGTGTTCTCTTCACTTTATGCTCTTATTCTTTATATTTCAAAATAAAAAATAAAAAAACATATTTCTTCTCGTGGTTATAAGTGTATTTAATATTTAATATATTTACTTGTTCTCTTTAAATTATCACTTAATTACCTATTCTTCTGTGTTTCAATTTCTATCCACCCCAAAAAAAAAAAGATTTTGCTTGTAAATTATTTACTCCACTCCTATACTGTCTTTGTGTTTACATAGTAAATAAGTGGATCCAGTAAAGATTGACCACTATCTTTGTGTTTACATAGTGATCAATCCCAACCAAATCCTCATCAGCACTATTTATGTTTACATTTCTTTGACCCTAAGTTCTTCCTTCTAAAATTCCCAGTGTCTTTATCTTTCCCCCTCTTTTAAAATTGTGTATTTAAGTAACACTTTCCTCTTCTCTCCAGTAGTCTATTTTACTTCCTTAAGTCCCTTTCTCTTCAACCATTCTTCTACCTTCTCTGGTGTTTCCAATCTAACTCTAGTATCTACTACCTGTACATTTAAATTGCTTGGAAAACCCCATGTGTATCTGATTTGATTCCTAAATCTCTCAGTTTTTGGGTCACTGTTTGGAATTTTTTCCTCTTCTTTCTGGTATTATATGAGAGATCTGCGAATACTTTTATCTCCCTATATTTCTCATCCTTTTCCTGGTTTTTCCTAGCTGCTGTCATAACCGCATTTTTAAATCTGTAAGAAGAAAAACAAACCATAACATCTCTTGGTTTAGAGTCTGAAATGTTTTTGGGCTTGTAAGTCCTATGTAGTCTATCTATTATATTACTGTTGTTGATGTCCATTCCTATGTTCTCAAATTTTTTTAATAGAAAGTCCTCCAGCAAGTTGTTAGTGATCTCTTCTGTAATTCCTCTTAATCTCACATTTTTTCTTCTTGATCTATTTTCCAGATCTATTATTTTCTCGTCCAGTCTCCTTATCTTCTCCTCCATATTTTTTGGGTATCTTTGTTTTGATCAATTTCGTATTGGAAGCTTTCCATCTTTTCTTCCATGGATTTCATTTTAAGTCCTATGTCTTTAATTTCTTCTTTTATGTCTTGCATTCCTGCATTTATTTCTTGTTTTATTTGAATTAATTGTGTCTCTAGACATTTCTTCAGAAAGTCTGTAGTAATCCCACCTTGATCTGTTTCCCCCTATAGATTCAGGCGTTGATGGATGGGAGCTATCTTCCTGTAACATTTCCAGATGCTCTATTTGGGTTTCGTCTATTATCGATTCATCTATTTTTGCTTTATGAGTTGTTAGTGAGAAAAAAGTTGTTAATGTTGAATCGGGGTTTTTTTCCACCCTCTTGCTGTGTATTTCCTCTGGGCCTTTCATTTTTTTCTCTTTTTTCTGTATAGGTCTTTGCTCTCTTTTAGATGTCATTTTAGATTTTCTTATTTGCTTTTTAAAATTATTTTGTCTTCTCTTTAGTTAAATGTCCCAGTTAACTTTATGCTTTTGTGATTAATACTAATAGAGGACCTTATTTTGAGATAGGCACCGGTAGTTTAACCCTCTTTATTTATATTAGTCTGTTGTGCTGGTCTTGTAATATGCTTCCTTGCCCTTTAAGTCACCAAAGTATTCCCTTTGCACAGATGATTTACAACTGGAACAACAAATAAAGACAATGTACTTATCTTTGATGTCTTCTGCCTCCAACTTTCTGGTTACAACCTTTCAAGCATGAGCTTTTTTTTTTTTTCTTCTTATCTTGGAAGCTCAGCTGCCTGTATTAGCCGTCCTGGAGGTGTCTCACTCCTCCGTCTTTGGTTTTAACTAAAGTAGTTTGCGCTGATTTAACAAGACTCTCTCTTCATAGATAACACAGGGCAACAAAGTACTTATCTTTCCTGCAGAAGCCTTCAACTCTTTGTTCACGGAGTTTTGCTGCCTGCATTCACCGTCCCGGGGGCCTCTCACTCCTCCGTTTTCGGTTTTGCTGCAGCTGTTTCCGTTTGTCGTTTGAGTGGCTTTCGTCTCGGAGTTGCTTTAACCCTCAGGTCAGTGTTAATTTTTTTTCGGGACCCCGTTGGATTTTCCTCTGCCTGCACCTTTCTTTCTGTGGGCTGCTACCACCGGTGACTATATCTCTTCAATTTATTTATCCTTTAGCTTGTTATTTTATCCATTAATATTCCAGTGTTAGTTTATCCATTACTATGCCACTGATAGTTTATCCATTACTATGCCACTGATAGTTTATCCATTACTATGCCACTGATAGTTTATCCATTACTATGCCACTGATAGTTTATCCATTACTATGCCACTGTTAGTTTATCCATTAATATGACACTGATAGTCATGGGCGTCCACAGGTGGGGACATGTAATAACAGCATCTGTAGTGCCAAAGGTTACTACCACTTCTACATAACTATCAAGTGTCCTGAAACATAATATTGATCATATTAATTTGAGTACATGGTCCAGAAGCAATATTGAGACAATAAAGGATTTGATTCGTGATGATAAAATTATCCCGTTTCAAGAACTGCTTAATAAATATCCGTTGCTAAGGGACCAAATCTTTACCTATTTAAGAATTAAAGGATACCTAGCCAAATGCCTGTACAGAGGTCACTCAGACGGAGTTGAAAAATTGCACAAAAAGTATACTAGCAAAGGAACAAAAACAATTGACGAAAAAAGCTAAACAAATAATAGCTTTAGATCCAGATAAAGTGACGTTTACAGCCATTGCCAGATGGGAACAAGATTGTGGAAAGGTTTTATCTAAGTCAGAGATTAATTCAGCTTTCAGGGATGTGTATAAATCGGTTAACTGTTTGAATATTATAGAAGTACAATATAAACTAGTTATCGTATGTACCTGGTACCAAGCCAACTAGCCAAGATGTATCCAGAAGTGTCAGGGAGATGCTGGAGATGTGATAATGAAAGGGGAGATATGATTCACGTGTGGTGGTCTTGCCAACTGCTACATGAGTTCTGTCAGATCTCAGTAACATTACGCTACAGCTAAAACCTGAAACTCTTCTTTTACATCTACATTTTCCAAAAATGTCAAAATGGGAAAAGCTGTTCGTCATTCACTTTCTAACTGCTATAAAAATTTCCTTAGCAAGAAATTGGGAGTCTCATAAGATCCCCTGTTGGAAAGAGATTAAAGGGCAATTGGAATATCAACTTAAAATGGAAAAAGGAATAATAATTAGTCAATCCCTAAAATCTGTGAACAATGAAAAACTGGGAATGTGGATAGAAATTCTAGCATGAGATTTGTAGAGGGAAGGTAGAATGACGAATACGTGCATGATGATTGTAAAATAAAACGTAGAAGTATGATATATTGCTGCTGCTGATCTCTTTTTTTCCTCCTCTTTCCACTCCCTCTCTTCAGCCATCGTGGACAAATGTGGTGATGTGTTTTTTGAGTGTTTCGTTGGTATTATTATCTTAAACAGTGCATTTGGTGTGGTTCTTTTTCTTGGAGCAAATGTAATGCTCCGGACTTGCACCATACTAATAGGTAACTTGAATTTGTTGAAATGTCTTGTATTTAGTATTTTGTATTGTTATTTTTGTCTTTTATATTTGGAATTTTATACTTCATATATGTAACTGTTTATGTACAATAAAAAAGAATGTAGAACACACTGCGCCAAAATGTGACTGGTGTAGCAGCAGCAAAATCTACCAGTGTTTCACTACTGGTGCAGAAAGATAAACATATACAGGAGTGAAAATGTGCGCTAACCAAACACTAAATACAGGGATTACCCTAGAATGTGCGGTAATCCTCTCTGTGTAGCAACCGGGACTATCCCAATCCTCTCGTATAAATATAAAAGGAAAATAAATAGAAATAATATAGTGTAGTATTTTGAACGCTACTGAGGCTGAGTTACTGCGCGATCCATTGCCTGCTTAATCAATGCGTCCCTGTCCTCCGATTATGTCCCCAAAGCCTGGAAAAAAGCCAGAGTTATCCCCATTCACAAAAATGGGGATATAAACTTAGTGTCAAACTACAGGCCTATTTCACTGCTACCCATACTTTCTAAAATCCTGGAAAAATGTGCCTATGATCAACTGTGCGAGTATTATCAATGCTCCAACTATCTAACCTCGCTTCAATCTGGGTTTAGGTCAAATCACTCAACGATAACTGCCCTCTTAAAGGTGAGCAATGACATTCAGAGTGGTATGGAGAGGGGTGAACTCACAGGTGCAGTTTTCCTAGACTTTGCAAAGGCCTTTGACACGGTTGATCATGAGCTGCTGCTAAACAAGCTAAGTTGTTCCCGTGTAAATGAGAAGTCGCTCTGCTGGTTTCGTTCGTACTTGTCTGATAGATCTCAATATGTGTCCATTGCTGATACTGCCTCCCTCCCGTTGCCAATCAAGTGTGGAGTGCCTCAAGGATCCGTTCTTGGGCCACTGCTTTTCTCACGATTTATAAATGATCTACCCTCGGTGTGTGACCTGGCTCATGTGCATATGTATGCTGATGATACGGTCATTTATACGTGCGGTACTCAACTATCGCAAGTGTAATCCTTGCTACAGGATCAGTTTTCTAAAGTTGAAAATTGGATAGCTAACAACAAATTATTCCTCAATGCTGAAAAAACTGTGTCCATGTTGTTTGGGACAAATGCCAAACTACTTAAATTAAACAATAATCAATTAACCATCAAGACCAAAACCAGTTATAACCTGACCCAGGTAAATTCATATAAGTATCTTGGCATGTTGCTAGATCCAAACCTATCTTTTGGTCTCCATATTGATAAGCTTGTGTCAAAGCTATATGCTAGGATTGGCTTTCTATATAGAAACAAATCTAACATAGATTCCACGGTAAGGAAACTTATTGTGCAGCAAATGTTAATGCCGATCTTAGATTATGGAGATGTTGTGTATGATTCTGCCCACCAGACACATCTCGGTAAACTCGACACTGTGTACAATACATTGTGTTGTTTTGCACTACAGTGTGATTATAACACGCATCACTGTAAAATGTTAAAAGAGTTTAATTGGCTGACGCTTGCCTCCAGGCGTACTCTCCACCTAGCATGCTTAGTGCATAACCACTTCTCTGAAACGCTCCCCCCCTACCTGAGCGGCATGCTCGCTCTTACTCCCTGCACATCCCACAATCTCAGATCCTGCACCAACCCTTCACTAGCGATCCCTCACTTCAAAAAGGAAGCAGGTCGAGGTGCGTTCTCTTTCAGAGCTCCTCGTATGTGGAATAGCCTTCCCGTTTCTGCCAAATCATCATCTACTCTAAGATCCCTGAAAATAAGTATCTCCCAAATCCTCAAAAACAGATTGTTCCTGTTATTAGTTTACAAACTCTTTCGTATACAGTACATGTTGTTCCTTTTTTGTATCAATAATACCCTGTATGTTCTCCTTCTAACTTTTTAATATATATATGTATGTATTTATTTTTAATCTACTGTTAAATGTGTAACTCTGTGTAACTCCATTCTGGACTGGGTCCCCAGGACATACTTGAAAACGAGAGAAATCTCAATGTATTCTTCCTGGTAAAACACTTTCTAAATAAATAAATAAATATCCAAAAAAGTGGTGTATACAAGGTGAATATATGGTCAAACTCACATATTCCTGAGCAGAATTCTGCTCAGTTAAAAAAGCACCACAGGAGCCCCACGAAGGGTCAAAGATTCCAGTCACAGGAAGGCTTCCAGCAGTATGAGAAAACACAGGGAGAGACTCATAGGATGGGTACATTTATTATGTGTAAAATAACATAAAATCTTACATTAAAAAAAGGCAAGGTCCAGTATGAAAGTGCAGGTAGTGCAAGTCCTCATCAAAAGTGTCCCAACAAGTTCACAAGGTTCCTCTCCCTCCACACAATGCGTTTCGCCTGGCTTGTAAGGCTTTTTCAAGTGTAGTTTCTCATCTGTGCTGTTCCAATTTTAAACTTCCCGCTTTGCACGACTACCGGGTGTCGCGTGATGTGACGGCATAGCTTTCTTCATTTTCATAGACGCGTCTACAGAGCTAGACGAGTCTATGGCAACGGATCTCCTCCTCCTTTGTCCACAATCGCGTTTCTTAATTTAAATAAATTATTTTCACAGGGCAACTCTGGACAGTATGGGAAGGGGAAAAAACGAGCATTAGAAATGTAATGATCATTCTATAGAGCACGAACTCTGCAGGCTGTAGACTTAGCTTCCAGCCTTATTCATTATATGTTGTTAACCCTATCAGTAGCGTCATTTAAGATTCAGGGCACCATGGACTGACCAAGTCCTTACATAAATATCATAGTTGCCAACTGTCCCGGATCTGCCGGGACAGTCCCGGCAACTATGCAAATGTTCCGCGAATATTGCGATCGCGGGACAGTCCTGGGAAAATGGACTGTCTCGCGATTGCGGCGGGTCACCTGGTCACCTGACGTCACACGTGACGTCATGTCACCGTATGCGCGGCTGTGCGCTCACCTTCAGGGAACCTTCAGCATGGAGGACGCAACGGGGGCACGAAGCAGCCAAGAGGTAAGTACTGGGGAAGCGGGGTAGGGGTGGCAAATAATTAATGGGTAAAATAACACTGGCAAATAATTGATGGGTAAAATCAAACTGGCAAATAATTGATGGGTAAAATCAAACTGGCAAATAATTGATTGGTAAAATAACAGTGGCAAATAATTGATGGGTAAAATAACACTGGAAAATAATTGATGGGTAAAATAACACTGGAAAATAATTAATGGGTAAAATAACACTGGCAGATATTTGATGGGTAAAGGGGGGCGTGGCCTGCGGCTGAAGTGAATGGCTGCTTGAAGCTAGAGCTCCGTCTCCCACCCAGCCATATGAGCAACAACGAGCACCTTACCGACAAGATGCGCAGGAATAAAAAGCATAATGCTCATCCTAAGGGTGCTGGGGATAAAACGCCATCAATTTCCCCAACCCTCCGCGAGTTTTTCCTGACTCCCGTGGCGATGGCCTCGCAAGCCCCACCGGACATGATGGCGCCCTCGCCCACTAGCTCCCTGGAATCTGGGGACCAGAGACCTGGATCCCCCTCTGAAGACAGAGAAATCCCTTCGTGCTCTAACACGGCGCTCCAAATCTTCTCCTCAGCTCCATGGAAAGAGGACTTGAGCACCCTCTTAACAGAGTTGAAGCAGACAGTGGCTGACGCCATGTTGGGCCTGAAATGGCGCGAATCCAGCAGAAAGTCCATCTTCAGGAAGAGGAATCGACCGTCAAAGCATCTAAAATTGCCACGGTGGCCAGAATTACGGCACAACACTCCACTTACCTGGCAGAATACCGGAGACGGTTGGAGGACCTCAACAATAGAGGCCGCCGACATAACATCCGCGTGAGGGGCCTCCCAGAAAGTACAACTCAGGAGGATACTATGGAACTGGTCACCTGTCTCCTCAACGAAGTCCTCGGCCACCCAAGAGATACAGTGCTGGCAATTGACAGAGCACATAGGTCGTTAAGGCCACGAGGGCCCCCATCAGCCCCCCCACGAGACATTATCTGTTGCTTGACAGACTTTACCCTCAAAGAACAAATTATGAAGAAGGCCAGAGAAATGGGTACTATAACGTTTGACAATCAAGCCATCACGTTATTCCGGGACCTCTCGGACCTGACACTCCAAGCTAGACGTGCTCTGAGACCCCTCACCCTGGACCTACAGAGACGGAACATCTCGTATTACTGGGTTCACCCCTTTCGCCTTAACGTGAGAACCGAAGAAGGCCTTCAGACACTCCAGTACCACCATGAACTCCCATGTTTCCTGAGAGAATTGAACTTACCAGATATCAGAATTGCGGACTGGAGTCTACCAGAAACCCACCAGCCGCACTCAACGGCCCAGAGAGGACCCAGGCCGCAACGTCAGCGGCAGTATGGACCGGAGCCGCAGACGCCGCGGACCAGATCCTCGACGGACCGAAGGGCCCCATCATCAGTGAGGGCAGCAGAAGAATAACTTTCCCTTACGGCAGTGAGTAACCCCGTAGGGGTGAGACATTCCTCCCTTCCCCCCAGCTTAGTGCACACGAAGCACTCAATCTCAGGTATATCCCCGGGTATACCTAGCACAGACCGCATTTTTACCGCTCCCGTAGTAAAAAACAAAAATAAAACGCTTTGATACTGATCATCAAACAAGTGGTGCAACTTGGCCTCGCTTAAAGAGACTTTGATCGCCATAAACAGAACCCCACACCACCGCAGCAGTCACCCATTTTGGCGACCCTCCCGATCCCACACTACCCGGGCACACTGAGCCTCTGGACGAAAGCCCTCCCCTATACACTCCTCATGGACAATTAATGCTACTAACAACTCGGGGAACCCAGCCAAGGAGATGCCCCGCAAGTATCACACATTTATTTATTTATTGTTTTTGTTTTTTGTGTGTGAACTGATTGTACTGCCATGCTGAAGCAGTGATTGAGGCCTAATGTTTTAGGGGTGAAACCCATACTTGCCATTCCCTTATGTTCCCCACTGTTGATTGTTTTGTTTGTTGTATTTTACTATGCCATCTTTGTCGGTATACGCACAAAAGTCTGGGTGGGCATGGTCCCCCAATGTCTATTGTGTGTACACTTATATACAACATGGAACTCTGTTGTTCCAATTAGACTAAAGTTTACATTTGTTTTATAAGTTGTAGGGACGACAGTCCCCATATATAATATTTCATATTTACTACTGGTCTCGGCCGCTAACGCCGTAGATCACTACCCCCCATACCTAAGACGTCCTTGGAGATAGTAGAGGGGCCCCAGGACTGACCCTATACTTACCTCCTGGTCGACGTCACTGGTTGTTTAATTTGATATATTCTGTTACCCCCCCTTACATTCCTTCCTCTACCTCCCCCTCATTCCCCTCACCTCATCCCCTTTTCCCACTCTCCTTTTACACAAGTTATTCCTTTTCTCTATCCTATTCCACGGCTGACACATACCCCTTCAATTCCTTCATTTGAGCTGAGGACCCTTGGTTTCGCAACATACAGATATGGCATATAGACCCGCCGACCTAAAAATTATATCGCTCAATGTCAAGGGACTTAACGTCCCTGAAAAGCGCTCAAATATGTTCAGGGAATTAATTTCCCAGCGCATCACAGTTGCCTTCCTCCAGGAGACCCACTTCCGAAACCCTAACCCCCTGAGCTTGACACACCGGGATTACCCACAGGTTTTTTTTAGTAATAACAGCCTCACTAAATCTAAAGGTGTAGCAATATTATTGTCCAAGCACTTTCCGCTCTCTGATGTGACGCAGATGGTGGACCCTCAGGGTAGATTCATTTTCGTCAAGGGACAGATAGCAGGACACATATACACATTTGCCAATGTATACCTCCCCAATAATGGCCAACACAAATGGCTCTCAAAAACCTTAGCAAAACTGCACACCTTTCAGGAGGGCCTCCTGATCTTCGGAGGGGACATAAACGCTGCACTGAACCCTAGAATAGATACATCCACTGGTAGCACACAAACCCCTGCACATGTCCCCATTAGACTATGCAAACTCCTGACAGAAGCCCAACTTGTTGGCGTGCCATGCACCCTACCTACAAGGATTTTAGTTTTTTCAGCACCACACTCTCGCTACACCCGCATAGATTACCTGTTCATCCAACATTACCACCTGCCCCTCCTGAGACACACGGCTTATGGCCCTATTACGTGGTCCGATCATGCCCCTCTTACAATTTCACTAGATTCCCACCTGACCCGCCCCACCCAAAGGTCGTGGCGATTAAATGAATCCCTGCTAGACGAGAAAGAAATCTCGGATTCCATCACGAAAGCCCTGACTGTTTATTTCAAAGAAAATTACACCCCATATATTCCTATGCCCACTATTTGGGAGGCCCATAAATGCGTTATCCGAGGGCATTTCATAAAATCCGGGGCAGAACGTAAAAAACAATATGCGACTCGCCTCTGTTCTTTACAGAGTCAAATCAGCACATTGGAAATGGTTCATAAGGAGACCTTAGATGATACACAATATGGGCGACTCCTAGCCCTTCGGGGAGAGCTCTCCACCCTCCTCAATAAGCAGGCGCACAGACACTATATTAAAATGAAATCGATATACCACGAACATGGTAATAAACCAGGCAAATATTTAGCCAGAGCCCTGAGGAAAAAACGACAGCTGTCCTATATAACCAAGATCAGAGGCCCGAACAACATAGCCAAACAAATGCCATCCGACATCGCAAAGGGGTTCGTGGAGTATTACTCTGCCCTCTATAACCAGCCGCAGACACGGGTAGACGACAATTCCCACCACATTGCACAGATCCGAGACTATCTAACACTTCATCTCAAATCTAAGCTGACCCCGAACGATGCGTCTTTTTTAGAACGCGCAATCACAGAGACAGAATTTGCTTTAGCTGTTAGACAGACCCGGGCGGGTAGGGCACCCGGCCCCGATTGCCTCCCACTAAGTTACCATAAGACATTCTCTGTAGTCCTGCACCCACACTTAGCATCCACTTTCAATTCCATCCTAGCAGGTGCAACCTTCCACCCCCACACATTGGATGCTATAATCACTGTGCTTCCTAAGGAAGGGAAGTATGTAGAACAATGCAGTAGTTATCGACCGATCTCCCTCCTGAACGCCGACCTGAAATGATTTGCTAAAATAATAGCGACTCGCATCAACACAATCCTCCCGGTTTTGGTCAACTCTGACCAGTCGGGCTTTGTCCCAGGGCGGGAGTCCAGGGATGGCACCATTAGGGCACTAAATCTTATTCACTGGGCCAAAGTCAAGCAAAATAAAGTAATTATGCTTTCCAATGATGCAGAGAAAGCATTTGATAGATTAGACTGGACCTTTTATGTTCGAAACGCTTCGACATATGGGTTTCGGTAACAACATTATCACCTGGATTGCCGCCTTGTACTCCCGCCACTCGGCCAGAGTGCGTATCAATGGGGGCCTCTCTGAATCATTCTCGATATCGAACGGGACGAGGCAGGGGTCCCCCCTGTCCCCCCTGTTGTTTATTTTATCACTTGAACCCTTCCTCGAAAAGATTAGAAATAACCCGGATATTGTTGGAATATATGTGGGAACAACCCACTACAAGGTAACATAGTAACATAGTAATTTAGGTTGAAAAAAGACACAAGTCCATCAAGTTCAACCCTTCTACCTATCATTTCAGCGTTTTGATCCAAAAGAAGGCAAAAAAAAACCCTAAGGAAGCTTTTTCGAATGTTGCCTCCTAGGGGGAAACAAAATTCCTTCTTGACTCCAAAAGGGCAATCAGATTTCTCCTTGGATCAAAAAGCTCTATTATTAATGCTCATTCTATTATTAATACCCCTGTATGTTCTGCTTTTCTAAAAAAAACATCCAGACCATTTTTAAATGCATCTATTCTGGTTGATAGCACTACCTCTCTTGGCAGTGAGTTCCATAATTTTATTGTCCTTACCGTAAAGAATCCCTTCCTTTGCTGCCTATGAAATCTTTGCTCTTCCAGTCTCAGGGGGTGACCTCTTGTTCTTTGTACATTTCTATTAATGAACAGGTCCCTGGAGAGCTCCTTATATTGGCCCTGCACATATTTATATAATGTTATCATATCCCCTCTAAGATGCCTTTTTTCTAAAGTAAATAAATGCAATTTTTTAAGTCTCTCTTCATAACTAAGATCCTCCAATCCCCTTATTAATTTTGTAGCTCTCCTTTGCACTTTTTCTAGTTCCTTAATATCCTTTTTAAGGACTGGTGCCCAGAATTGTACTGCATATTCAAGGTGAGGTCTTACCATTGATTTGTAAAGAGGCAAGATGATGTCCTCCTCCCGTGAATCACGGGAAGGTGATAGGATTTGCAGATGATATGCTATTCACCTTAACGAATCCCCACACCTCACTCCCTAATCTTCTCCAGGAGTTCATGCACTATGGTCGGGTATATAATTTAAAGATTAATTAAGTCAGAAATACTGCCCATTAATTTCCCCCATTCGGAAGCTCAGGCACTTTCCATGGCCTATCCTTTCAAATGGCAACGGCATAAACTAAAATATCTAGGCATTTGGTTAACCACCGACCCCTCTACACTATATCCACACAATTTCCATCCCCTGTTAGCTACGCTCCAGAGGGACGTAGCCGTATGGAACCCATTATTTCTTGGACTGGTAGGGTTAATACGATCAAAATGAACGTCCTCCCGCGAATATTATACCTCCTACAAACTATACCTATTAGTATACCCAGGGCCTTTTTTATGTCACTTCGTGCATTATTCATTAAATTTGTCTGGGCTTCTAAGCACCCTAGATTGGCTACTAAACTACTTCAGCGACTCAAAACCTCAGGGGGCTTAGGTCTACCATGTATCCAAACTTACTACTGGGCATGCCATCTCCTATGCACTCTGGAATGGTCTCACCACCCTTCCCATAGAAAATGGATTGACCTAGAATATACCACCACGGGCGCTCCACTCGGAAAATGCCTCTGGATTTCCCCACAAGTAACAAGGAAGCTAACTAAAACCAATCCATTCGTCTCGACAACATTAGCGGTCTTACATCACCTACACAGAAACCACAACTTGACTTCCTACCCTTCACCCCTGACCCCACTACGCCAAAACCCAGATTTTCCACCCGGACATTCTGGAGGAGACTTCTTAAACACGACAGAGGACTCCCCCACGCTTGTTGCGGACTATGTAACCACAAATGCCATTAAGCCTTTAGCTGAACTACTCCCGGGGCCTCACTCAACCCCACTCTACACTCTTCAATACCTTCAATTGAGACACTACATTTCCTGCCTACCCCAAAAACACAACCTAACACGGCCCACTACACCATACGAGGACTTACACTCCTTGGAAACCTTGCCCCCTCATGGCATCTCCATTCTTTACAAAATGCTGATCGAACCAGAGTGCCTTCCTTTGCCCACATACGTGGGAAAGTGGGAGCGATTGTTAGACGTGGACCTTTCGGGCCCACAGTGGCGCAAAATATTCACGTTGACACACAAGACTTCAATCTCCACCAGAACCCAGGAAATGGGTTACAAACTCTTAACACAATGGTACCGCACCCCATCCAGAATACACGCTCTTTTGCCGGAGGTCCCCGATACTTGTTGGAGGTGTGGGAGATCCCCCGGCTCATATACCCACATCTGGTGGGACTGTCACGTCATAGCCCCTTTTTGGAAAGCGATACATGAGATTCTCCCCCGATTCACTGACCACCCCCCCCCCCCATTCCACCCAGTAAACTTCCTACTACACCACACTTCCCTCCCAATCCCAGCCTACAAAAATTCAATTATCCCCCACCTTCTTAATGAAGCCAAGGCCCTTATTCCTCTCCACTGGAGATTGCCATCTCCTCCAACATTTTGGGAGTGGGTAGACAGGGTGGAGGCAACGTGTTCGCTTGAGGATGAAGCGTCCAGAGCCAAGCCACTAAATGAAAAACGTAGGCTTAAATGGTTCTATAGGCTGGAATTTGTCACTAAAATCCGTGAACAATCCGCATCCCCCACTACAACCGGAGCTGGAGAAGGCCCAAATCAGGGCGGAGGACCACCATCTGATGCCCTCCACTCTTCTCCAGATGAGGACTGAAACCTCTGATCACATAATGTCTAACCTCCCCCCCTCTCTCCCCCCAAGAATCGGCCATGCCCTCTTAACTATTCTTCCCCTTGGCTCCCCCCCCCCCCATTTTTTTTCTCAAACTATTATGTGATATGAATCTTTTATGTATTGAAATGATTAGTGTCAAGGCAACAATGACATACGTTCCAATGTGATTGAAATGCTTCCGTTTTTTTTCAAACACCAGGACAACAACAAAATTTGTGTAGTATTTTACCGTGAATGTCTAATCTGTTGCTTGTATATTTTCTTGCAGCCAGCTGCGTCTGGCTTAAACGTTCCACCTTCCCCCCCCCCCCACCACCACCACCCACATGTCCACCCCATAACCCCCTTTTCCCCCCCCTGCCGACCATATCCTTTTCCATCCCCATTTTTCCTGTATTTTTTGCATATAAAACCTCAATAAACATTGATTTATAAAAATAAAAAATAAAAATTGATGGGTAAAAAAACAGTGGCAAATAATTGATGGGTAAAATCATACTGGCAAATAATTGATGGGTGAAATCATACTGGCAAATAATTGATCAGTAAAATAACACTTCCAAATAATGGATAAAATCATACTGGCAAATGATTGATGGATAAAATAACAGTGGCAAATAACTGATGGGTAAAATCATACTGGCAAATGATTGATGCATAAAATCATACTGGCAAATAATTAGTGGATAAAATAATACTGGCAAATAATCGATAAAATCATACTGGCAAATAATTGATGGATAAAATCATACTGGCAAATGATGGGCATATTGTCTGTGGCATATTAATGGGCAGACTAATAGTGGCATATTCATGGGAAATTGTCTGTGGCATATTGGCAATCTGGCTGTGGCATATTAATGGGCAGGCTAATAGTGCCATATTAATGGGAAAATTGACTGTGGTATATTAATTGGCAATCTGGCTGTGGCATATTAATGGGCAGGCTAATAGTGGAATAATAATGGGGAAATGTCTGTGGCATATTAATTGGAAACCTGGCTGTGGCATATTAATGGGCAGGCTAATAGTGGCATAATGGGAAAATTTGCTGTGGCCAAAGTGATAGTGTGGCCAAGCCAAGTGCTTTGGGTATTGTATGGTGCTGTGTTAAGTTATTTATTTGCAATGTGGGTTCAGAGGAACAGACTACAAATAAGAAATGAACAATTTTTCAATAACATTTTTATTACAAATGAAAATAGTTGAATATAATATTAAAAAGTTCATATAAGTATAAATGCAACTAGTTATATACATATATTTGGGGTCAGCCTCAAGCTTTTGAAAAGGCTGGAAATATTTATTATTATACAGGTTTTTGTTGTGGTCCGAAACGTAATATTTGTTTGCTGAGAGGGTAGTGGAAGTATGGAATAGTCTTCCATCATGTGGCATAGGTTAATACAGTAAAGGAGTTTTAAGCATTAATGGGATAGGTATAAGGCTATCCTAGATATAAGATAAGGCCAGGGACTAATGAAAATATTACTTTACTGAGAGGGTAGTGGATGCATGGAATAGCCTTCCAGCAGAAGTGGTAGAGGTTAATACAGTGAAGGAGTTTAAGCATGCATGGGATATGTATAAGGCTATCCTAGATATAAGATAAGCCCAGGGACTAATGAAAATATTACTTTACTGAGAGGGTACTGGATGCATGGAATTGTCTTCCAATAGAAGTGGTAGAGGTTAATACAGTGAAATAGTATAAGCATAAGGTTATTCTAGATATAAGATGAGGCCAGGGATTAATGGAATTATTACTTTTTGAAAGGGTAGTGGATGCATGGAATAGCCTTTCAGCAGAAATTGTAGAGGTAAACACAGTGAAGGACTTTATGCATGCATGGGATAAGCATAAGGCTATTCTAGATATAAGATAAGGTGAAAAGGAAAGTGAACAACAGGGACTAGCCGAACGGACACGCAAATACACTCCCAAGCTAACAAAAGTTAATAAAGAGCGGTAAATAAATAGAGATAAGTGAATAAATGAATAGATATAAATAGATATATATTGAAACAATAAATAAATAAATAAATATTCAGAACTAATATGTGCCAAAGAAAAATGGATAGAAATATCTAATGTGAATAAAAAAAAAAAAAATTGGCAAATAGCACACAAATCACATATCAATAAATTGTATACAAAAAAAACAAATAAATGTCGTAAGTGGAAAAAAATGATATATAGTGAACAACAATACATTTCTAAAGAAAGTGAAAAAAAATAATAATAAGCAAGCAAATAACATATAATGCAGACAAAAAGGGAAAAAGGATAAATGGAATAGCTGCAATAAAACCAATGATATGTGTTGAAACAAAATGTGGCAAAATATCAAATGTAGCAAGAGCAGTAAATAAACATTTGCAAAGACTGGTGTAATAATGAATAAAGTCCAGAAACAAGGTCTTGAAGATGTTAAATAAAATCAATCAACACATCTTTATATCCGGAAAAAAATGTCTTGCTCTGAAGTATAGATCTGAAAATAAAAGAAGCCAAAAATAGTGTGTACTTTATAAAAAAGGTTTAATGCGCTAAAACAGTTACACTTACAAGACGGGATACGAAGACCAATCACAGGAATACTAAAAACACATGTAGACTGAAGACTGACTTCCAGATCTCAGCTTGCCTCACCGAGAAAAAAAACGGAGCTTCAGAATGTTTTAAGAAAGCCGGCCGGAGTACCTCCGCAAATATCAGGAGACAAAGTCCACAAGCAGAGTCAGAAATAAATGAGTCTGTAGAAAAAAGAGCAACTCCCACCCTACACTTTTCGTAACTGACCACGTTACTTCATCAGGGGTGATGGGAGTTGTTTAGCAGGCTGCTGTCTTATATATGCACGCCTATGAGTCCCATCTAAGTGGATTGAGCATGTAATGAACAACTAATAAGGGGAAATCACGTAAACCCACAAACAACAATAAATAGCAATATAGATAACAATAGCAATAACAAGAAAAAGCAACAGTATTAATAAAAATAGAAATAGCAATAATAATAATGGGCTACAAAATGGCATAATTATATAATTTGTGCAAAGCCAAACCCAAGATAATTGCCTGTCTCTAATCAATATATTAAGAATGTATTAGAAAATCTATATTAAAAAAGCCTTTAAATCTTTACTATGTTATATTAAAAAGCATAAAGAATGATGTATGCATAAAAATTAACAATTAATAATTGATATATAAAAAAAAATACACATAGACATATATATATATATATATATATATATATATATATATCTTTCTACAACTGCAAAAAATAAAATACACAATATGACAGTTTGTAGCCCAAACAATCACAAAATCACACAGAATATAGTTTCATAGATACAAAAAAAGGGGGAAAATAATAACAATATAAAATAAATAGAAATAACATTTAATAGAGCCATAATAAATTATAACATATAAAAAATATATAAAACATAATATCAAATATGTTGCTAGTATAGAAAAAAATTTTTTTATTGAATAGAATATATAAAATAAAATATAGTAAAATGAAATTAAATTAAATTAAATCAAAAATGGACACAGAAATAGATAAAGAAGAGAAGCTATAAATGAACACAAAAATACACAGAAAAATAAACAAAGAAGGAAGGCAGTGGTAATGAGGAGCAGCTAATTATGAATAGTGAATGCTTTAAGCTCAAAATCTAAATTCAGACCATGAGGATGCAAGGTGTAAAGTTTATAAATCCACCTAGCCTCGTGTCTATCTAGCTGGTCTCCAAAATTGCCACCTCTCCAATTGTTTTTGACTAGATCAATAGCTGAAAAGGTTAAACCAGTTGTGTCTTTACCATGATAACATAAAAAGTGATTGGACAAACCATTGGTAGTTAGACCTGCAGTAATGTTCCTAAGATGTTCTGACATTCTGACACTTAAGGACCTTAGAGTTCTACCTATATACAACTTATGACAAGGACATTTGGCACAATAGATGATTCCCTTGGTTCTACAAGTTAAGACCTGTTTGATCTTAAAAGATCTTTGATTAGAAGTGTTGCTAAAAGTAGCCTGATGTTTTGGTATATTTATATTGTTCTTGCAACCCATACATTTACCACATTTGTAGAAACCAGGAGACAGATTAAACATGTTTGGAATATTGTGAGTTTGTTTTCTGTCTGTTGGTGCTAACATAAGTTGTAAATTAGGTGCTCTAGAGAACACTACTTTAGGGCTAGGATAAATGATACCTCGAAGGACAGGATCACCCATTAATACATTCCAATGTTTTCTAATTATATTCTTAATGGTGAGAGATTGATCACTGTATTCAGTAATGAATAGAATGTCATTATTGGGTGTTTGTTCTTGGATATTTTGTGGTCGCATGATCAAAGTGTCCTCTCGTGACAATTTGTGTACTTTGTCCTGGGCAATTTTAAGGAGCTGTGGTTTGTATCCTTTCTCCCTAAATTGCTGTTACATTAGAGCCAACTGTGCATCGAATACCGGTCCCTCTGAACAGTTGCGTTTGATACGCCTAAACTGGCCATAAGGGATATGGAAATGATATCAAATGGAATATAGCCATTACAATCCACTGGTTTTCTAAAAGTCTTAGTTTGAATATGGGTGTCCTTAATATAAATCTCCAGATCTAAAAATTCTATAGAAGTGGGAGAACTTTTATGAGTTAATTTCAAATTGTAAGGATTATTATTAAGATAGACCAGAAAACCCAATGAGACATCATCGCACCCGCCATACAACTCAAGATGAGGCAGCCCTCAAGGCTCCCCCCTCGCCAGGGTGCTTGCCCCTATGTTGCCCCCTTATGTCCCCCCCCCGTGTTACTTTCCACCTTAGCGTGGTGTGAAGGGGGCGGGAGGTGGGTAGCGTCGCTCCGCTCGCGCATGCGCAGTCTTTACAAAGTTACAGCTGAGTGATCAGCTGTAACTTTGTGCGCATGCGCAATGAGTAAATTCTCCTGCGATTGCGCAGGAGAATTTGCTCGAGAAATCTGTCAGCAGGGCTGGCCTTAAGTGTTCCGGCGCCCTGTGCGGGATTCCCCCATGGCGCCCCCCCCCCCCATGTATGTATCTCTCTGCCTTCCCATGTTTGTCCCTTTCCTCTTCATTGCCCTGTCTGTCTCTCTCTAACTCCCCCATACCTGTTCTCTATCTCCCTCTATTCTGTCTCTCTCCTCCCCCCTGTACTGTCTGTCTCTCTCTCTCCCCCTTCCCCCTGTCTCTCTCTCTCCCCCTGTTCTGTCTCTCCCCCCCTGTTCTGTCTCTCCCCCCCTGTTCTGTCTCTCTAGCCCTGTTCTGTCTCTCTCTCTCCCCATTCCCCCTGTTCTGTCTTTCTCTCCCTTCCTCCCCATCTGTCTCTCTCTCCCCCTTCCCCCTGTTCTGTCTCTCTCTCCCCCCCCCCTGTACTGTCTGTCTCTCTCTCTCCCCCTTCCCCCTGTTCTGTCTCTTTCTCCCTCCCTCTGTTCTTTCTCTCTACCCCCTGTTCTGTATCACTCTCTCCCCCTTCCAGCTGTTCTGTCTCTCCCGCTCCCTCCCCCTGTCTGTCTCTCTCTCCCTCTTCGTTCTGTCTGTCTCTCTCTCTCCCCCTTCCCCCTTTTCTGTCTCTCTCTCCCTCCCTCTGTTCTTTCTCTCTACCCCCTGTTCTGTATCTCTCTCTCCCCCCTCCAGCTGTTCTGTCTCTCCCCCTCCCCCTGTTCTGTCTCTTCCCCCTCCAGCTGTTCTCTCTCTTCCCCCTCCAGCTGTTCTGTCTCTCCCCCCTGCCCTGTCTCTCTCTCACCCCTGCCTCTGTCTCTCTCTCCCACCCCTCCCCTTCCTTTGCCTTCAAAGGTGGATAAAGGGAGGGGGCGGAGCTAACCGGCTGAGTGGTGTAGCTCCGCCCCCACACTGTGAAGCAGATCAGCGTCTGCTTCACTGGGAGCCCAGGTCAGCAAGAGAAGGTGCTGCTTTGGCTCCCCATGCTTAATGCAGGCATGGGGAGCCGAGCAGCACTTTCTCATGGTGCCAGTGGCTCCCCGTGAAGCAGGCGCTGCTCTGCTTCACAGGGTGGGGGCGGAGCTACACTGCTCAGCCGGTTAGCTCCTCCCCCTCCCCGGATCTAGCACAGCATGCCGAGCAGAGGGCTGGTGAGGGGGGATCTTTAGATCTCCCCCACCCAGTGCCTCTACCGGCTTTTTTTTCTTTTCTTTGGGCGGGAGGGAGTCTCTGCGTTCCAAGTCCCAACGGCTGTCCATGGGGCACATGCGCAGTAGCGCAATCCCACGGACACAGGGACTGGACGCAGAGACACTTGAACATTATTATAGAGGATTTGTCTTTATGTGTATTTTTTTTTTTTTATATATATCAATTATTAATTGTTAATTTTTATGCATACATCGTTCTTTATGCTTTTTAATATAACATAATAAAGATTTAAAGGCTTTTTTAATATAGATTTTCTAATACATTCTTAATATATTGATTAGAGACAGGCAATTATCTTGGGTTTGGCTTTGCACAAATTATACAAATTATATAATCATGCCATTTTGTAGCCCATTATTATTATTGCTATTTCTATTTTTATTAATACTGATGCCTTTTCTTGTTATTGCTATTGTTATCTATATTGCTATTTATTGTTGTTTGTGGGTTTACGTGATTTCCCCTTATTAGTTGTTAATTACATGCTCAATCCACTTAAATGGGACTCATAGGCGTGCATATATAAGACAGCATCCTGCTAAGCAACTCCCATCACCCCTGATGAAGTAACGTGGTCAGTTACGAAACGCGTAGGGTGGGAGTTGCTCTTTTTTCTACGGACTCATTCATTTCTGACTCTGCTTGTGGACTTTGTCTCCCGATATTTGCGGAGGTACTCCGGCCGGCTTTCTTAAAACATCCTGAAGCTCCGGTTTTTTTTCGGTGAGGCAAGCTGAGATCTGGAAGTCCGTCTTCAGTCTACATGTGTTTTTAGTATTCCTGTGATTGGTCTTCGTATCCCGTCTTGTAAGTGTAACTGTTTTAGCACATTAAATCTTTTTTATACAGTACACACTATTTTTGGCTTCTTTTATTTTCAGATCTATACTTCAGAGCAAGACATTTTTTTCCCGATATGAAGATGTGTTGATTGATTTTATTTAACATCTTCAAGACCTTGTTTCTGGACTTTATTCATTATTACACCAGTCTTTGCAAATGTTTATTTACTGCTCTTGCTACATTTGATATTTTGCCACATTTTGTTTCAACACATATCATTGGTTTTATTGCAGCTATTCCATTTATCCTTTTTCCCTTTTTGTCTGCATTATATGTTATTTGCTTGCTTATTATTATTTTTTTTCCACTTTCTTTAGAAATTTATTGTTGTTCACTATATATCATTTTTTTTCACTTACGACATTTATTTGTTTATTTTTGTATACAATTTATTGATATGTGATTTGTGTGCTATTTGCCAAATTTTATTTTTTATATTTTTTATTTTATAACATTTTATTTAGACTTACATCAAGGTACAGAAGTCAGTAATACATATATAGGTGGTAAACGATATTCATGGTTATACAACAAGTAACAAGATCACGATCAGTAGTTATAAGTAAGTGCATACTCAGTTCTCTGTTATAGGTATGTATGATCAGATTAATATCTAGTAACAGTCTTATGAGTAAACGTTGGGTATATATAAAATCAGAAGTCATGTAACATATAGGTTCTTTACAAAACAGTATGGGTATAGTCATGTATATACCGTGATCATGAGAAATCAAATACCATCGTTGTTTTTTATTTTTAACAACTGTGAACCTGTGTTTTCCTGGTTAAATTGTTAATAAACTCAAAATCAACACAAACAATTACAAACTGTCTCCTGATTTCGGGTGACCAAGTGGCTTAATCTAATGGTGAAGGCTCCCTATCTGGAAACTCGATAGGGGTTGATGCTTGGTTGAATTCTGACTGGAACTTTGAATTAGATAATTTGTAGAATATCCTATTAGGGAATGGGCGCTTTTCCTTGCAGGATTTGGTCCATGTACCATGGTGTTTGTTGAAAAGAAGATTTGATTTGTTGTTTAACGACTGGGGATAAGGTATTAATGTATCGTTGCCAGTTCTCAAAGAAGCTTTTCGTAGCCTGATTTGAGTTCTGGTGCGCTGTGAGCCAATTCATTCGGAACAGGTGGAACAGCTTATCTTGGAACATGTGGAGAGAAGGTTCCTCTTTTTTTATCCACACTTGTAGAATCGTTTTGTTGGCTACCGCCATCAGCACTCATGCCAGCTTAACACCAGGAAATGACTTTTGGGTCAAGCCGAAGAGTGCAAAAGCGGCAGTCAACGGAAACCGAATCCCACGCGTGGATTTTGCATAGTGTTGGATTTTAGCCCTAAATTTACATATAACTTTGCATTGCCATAAACAATGGTTACGATCTGCTTGCGCCCGATTACATTTTGGGCAATTATCTTGATTGTTGTTAAACATGAGTTTGCTTTGGGTTGGGGATATGTATGCCCTATGGAAATTTTTTAAAAACATGTCCCTATATGCTGTGGCTTTGATTGTAGATAATAAGGTATTATGCGCTTTTAGTAGGTCTTCCATAGATACATTCGGCATGATCGATAGCCATTTACTGGGGCCGGAGGTCATAGTGGAATAGTCAATTGGTTTGTCAAGAAATCATCGTATATGAGTCATCGGGTGCTTGGAAATCGTAGCCCTATCGATAAAATCATCCAATGGGTTATCCCAATCGGTCTCTGAGAATCGTGCTGTGACTTGTGTCACGAAGCTTTGCATTTGGGCATAGGCAAGGAAATGTATGGGGATGTTAGGGAATTTTTCTGTGATAGTAGCTAGACTTAGTGATTCCTTCCTAGGGAGGCAAAGTATGGGCCTTATATTGTGTATGCTGAATTTGTGCCAAAGTGTAAGAGGATATTGGGTCTGGCCATTTTGGAAACGAGGATTTCGTAGGAATGGTATGAAGGTGGTGTGTGTAAAGCTTAAGTTCATCTGAGTTCGAATAAGTTGCCAAGCACTTATAGGGCCAAATAGCGAGGAGGAGTTTCGTACCTCTTTGGGTAGTAAACCGACCGGTGTGTGGAGTAATTCCGCTAGGCTAATAGTTGGGTAGATATTTTGGTCTAGTGTAATATACTTTCATGTTAATCCAGTCGATAGCGTATATCTCAATAAGGCTGCTAAGTTGTAGGCTCGAACGTCAGGCATACCCAAACCCCCTAATGGTGTTTGTTGTTGCAATTTAGTTAGACTTATTCTGGGGCGTTTACCCTCCCAGATAAATCAGCGGAATGCTGAGTTTAAAAGTTTGATGTCTTTGTGTCGGAGTAGTAAGGGTAGTAAGGGAAGAGATTGTAGTGGGTACAGAAGTCGAGGGAAACTTATCATCTTGATTAAAGCCACTCGTCCAATGTATGATAGTTTTAAGGAATGCCATGATTTAAGTTCGCTGGTAATTTTGGATATCACAGGGGTGTAGTTAAGGGAATATAATTTATGTTGTTTTTTGGGTAGATAGACCCCCAGGTATTGTAAAGAGGTAGGTGCCCATCTCAAAGGAGTCGGGGCCATGTGGGAAGGGGTGAGAGTATCACCCAGATATAAGGCTTCAGACTTTGCGTAATTTATGGAGAACCCGCTAATTACACCGAAACTGTCTATGGTGTCTCTGATATGTGGCCAATCCTTTCCAGGGTCATTCATGTACAAAAGCACATCGTCTGCGAATGCTGTTGTTTTTAAAGTTGTGGAACCTAATTTTATGCCCGGAATGTTAGGGTGTGTGTGAAATATGTGAAGCAGAGGGTCCAATGCCAAATTAAAGAGAAGGGGTGACAGGGGGCATCCTTGACGCACTCCCCTCCCGATGGGGATAGGGGGTGAGGGGCAACCATTAATCCGTAACGTGGTGACCGGGTTGGAGTAGAGGTTTCGGAAGAGTGATAGGAAATTGGCTCCAAAAAACCTGAATTTCAAAATTCAAACAATATGTGCCCAGGCGATGCTATCAAAGGCTTTAGTGGCATCCAGCCAAATGAGTGTGTTGTGGTGAGGCGTGTGTATCGAAGATGTTTGGGCTAGAATAGCTAATGCTGACCTTATGCCCACCGTTGGTAAGCGTCCGTGTATGAATCCTAGTTGTGCGGGGTGAAGTGATGTGGGGAGGATACGTTGCAATCTATTTGCGAGAATTTTCGTAAATATTTTTATATCAGAGTTCAAGAGTGTGATGGGTCTATAGGATTCCATGGTTTCCCTGTCTTTGTTTGGTTTAAGTATTAAAATAGTTCTAGAGTCAAGTAGGGAGGAGGCCGGGGCTTGATCGATAAATATTGCGTTAAATAGTGCCGTGAGAGTGTCTATTAAATTGGGTTTAAGTAATTTGTAGTATTCTGCGGTAAAGCCATCTGGGCCTGGTGCTTTTTGATTAGGCAAGTGAGTGATCGCTGCGGCGACCTCCATTGGTGTGATCTCTTTGTTTAAAAGGTCCCTGTGATCATTGGATATACGTTTCAGTTTTGCACGTTGGAGTAATGAGACACCTAATGTTTTATCATCCGGCTCTGCTCGGAACAGGTTAGTGTAGTATTTAGTAAATTCAGAGATGATGGCAGTCTGGTCAATAATGAGTCTGTCATTGGTACGGATACCAAGTATATGGGTACGTGGTTGTCTGGATTTAGCCATTTTAGATAAGAGCCTGCCCGCTTTCCCACCCCATTGGAAAAAACGTTGTTTGCTCCTTTCTAGTTGTCTGGTGGCTTTTTCTGTAAAAAATGTCTCTAATAACTGTCTGGTGTTTGTATATGTCAGCTTATCCTCCCCCGATTTGGTAGAGAAACATTTCCTCTGAGTCTGTGCGACTGCTCTTAATAATGAATCATATTTTTGTCTCCAAATTTTGCCTAGACTTGCTGTGTATCCCAAGATGTGTCCCCGCAACACTGCCTTGGATGTGTTCCACATGAGCAATCGGATCATCCACGTGGGCCAAGTTGTCGTCCACAAAATTGGCCCACGTGGAGGATAGAAATGACTTGAAGTCAGCATTTGTGTATAGCCATCTCTCGGGCGTTTAATATTTCGACCTATGGAGAGGGTTAAGGAAATTGGGGAGTGATCGGATAGGACTCTTGTGTGTATTATTGCTTTAGTAGTAAGTGATAGTAGGTGATCCGATATCAGGAGATAGTCAATACGGGATTTGGAATTATGGACTTGGGATGAACATGTATATTCTCTAGAATTAGAATTCAATATACGCCATACGTCAGTTAGCCCCAGGTGCCCCATCACAAAATTAACCCCTTCATCAGAGTGGGAAGGGTGTGTTCTATGTCCCGTTGAGGTGTCTAAAGAACTATCAGAGACCGTGTTGAAATCTCCCCCCATGACTAGCGGCAGATCCGGCAGACCCTAGAGGGCACTCACCAATGATGCAAAAAATTCCTGATGCGGTTGATTTGGTGCGTAGATATTAGCCAATAGGAGTCTCTGTCCGTCAATAGTGGCTTCTAAAACAACGTATCGTACTCGTGGGTCTTTGATTATGTTATGAATTTCATATGGGACAGAGTTGTTGATGAGAATGGCTACTCCTCTGATTTTCTTTTTCTGATTTGCAGTAAGGCATTCAGCTATCCAAGAGTCTCTCAGGGTTGTGATGCAGGATTGGGACCAATGGGTTTCCTGAAGGAATGTAATTGTTGGGTTTAGCTTTTTTAGGTGGATTGATATCTTTCTTCTTTTCACTGGGGAGTTGAGTCCATTTACATTCCAGGATATGACTTTTAGGTTTTGTGTAGTATGGGAGCCTAGGGTGTGAGATGATGTTGTGGGATAATTAGCCAATTCCCATAGCTATTCGCATTATTGGTGGAGAAATTAACTTGGGTGTGGGGATTGCTTCTGTCCCAGCAAGCGGAAGCGTATACCCCGTGGATCTTGGTCGGTACAATATACAAATTTAACGGAGACTTGAACCAACATATCAACATAACTTTTGCGTTGTCCACGCATATGAACTTGTTCGGTGGCGACATTTCGTTGAGTTTCTGGGCAGTATTGCCCGTTAGGATTTTTAGACTTGTCACTAAAAACCCCCTGCAATAGCAGAAGGTCAATGTCATTATGTAATCTGGGAACCTCCACTCCTACTACGTATCATTTGAAGGAAGTCGTTGGCCTGTTGGGGTGTTTTGAAGATTTCTGTATGGCCGTCGTGTGACACACGAAGTCTGGCCGGATACATTAAGGCAAGCGAATTTTCAAAGCGAAAAGATCCTTACATACTTGTGAAAACTCTCTGCGTTTGTTTGAGACCGTTGCTGAGTATTCTTGGAATATTAAGATTCTTTTATTCCTAAATACCAATTCCTTCAGCTTGCGGTATCCGATCAGGACAGCCTCCTTGTCAGCGAAGTTTAGGAACTTTGCGATCACAGCTCTGGGTCTGCCGGATTTGTCCGGAGGCTCTGGGCCGATTCTATGTGCTCGTTCAATTGTTAATCTGTCGTGTGGCCTAGGTAGGGCCAGGGCGTCTGGAAGCCATTGTTGCAAGAGATGAGAAAGCTCTGGTGCTGGGACAGACTCGGGTATTCCCAGGAAGCGTAGGTTACTCCTCCTCCCCCTGTTTTCAAGATCATCAATCTTATCTTGGAGGGTGGATATCCGTGTTTGCTGATTTTGGAGTTCAAGCTGGATGTGCTGGGTTTGTTCCTCTACAGCACCTTGTCTAGTTTCCAACTCAGATATTTTCGTTGCATTAGCATTGGTGGTAATAGACACCGTGTCAATGGCCGCTTTCAGCTCTGCAAAACGTGCGTCTAATAGAGGCATCAAGGTTTTAGTAACTTCCAGGGCGGTTACTGTAGCTTGAGAGGGTATTAATTCGTCCTGTGTGGAACTCATCTCCGATGTGTTTGATGAGGGAGGTTTCTGCGAGATACGGTCTTCTTTACTTTGTTTTTGTTTGCCTTTTCCTTTGTCTTTATCCGTGTCTTTGCTTTTTTATGGGCGTTTATGAGAGTCCACAAATTTGTCCATAGCAGAGCTTTCAACTTCGAGATGGGAGTGGAGGTTTACAGCTTTACAACACTACATGACAGGATACAGTTCCGTGTAGTGAATTGGTTCAATTAAGTGTGACAGTATATATGATATAATATCAAAAATTATTTGGGTAAAAATAGGGTGAGTGTGTCCCAAGCGCTTTCAATTGCACGCCAGTCACAGTCTCAGTTAGATGTATACAAACTAGTACTTCCTCTATTTAAGGACAGGTATGAGTGAAGAATCACAGTTATAACTTTAAATGCAAGGACCGTGAGTTTAGCAGGTGAGGGTTGTAGCGTTTACCCAAGTGTTATCCTGTAGGATGTGTTTGGGATATAAGAAATACAAATTTTCCGGATCCTTACACTGTGTAACCTTTCAGTTTGGGTATGTCAGGGGTTAATTTTTGCGAGACAAAGATCTATGTTTGATCCTTCAGCGTTTGGATGGTGATTGTCCCAATCGTTTATGGTTACGTATAATTCTATCGATTATGTGATCCTGCCTGGAGGGTGGGAAATTGCTATAGAAAGTTTAAGTTGGTATGGTACAGGGCTTAAGCATATGGGATAAGGTATAGTTTTAACCTTGATTAATGGCCAGTATTACAACTCTGCCGTTGGGAGAGGTGTCTGTGATTTGGTGGGTATGTGTTTAGTCCCCTCTGCTAGCTCCACCAAGGTTGTTTAGTATCGGGAGGCAAGGTATGAGAAAAATCAAATGTACATCAATTCACTTTGCAATATCTGAATCAACACTTTACAGAACAGTTATGATAGCGTCCAGCAATCAGATATACAGTAACAATATCCCCCTATTGTATGTTGTAGTGCATCTATATTAATAGAAAGCCCCTCAAACACTTATATATATGGTTTTTTTTTTTTTTTCTCCCCTTGTTTCCCCCCTTCCCTCCGTCCCTCTATTCGCTACCCTCCCTGTGTATCCCACCTCCCGACCCCACTTATCCCTTTTAATTAGTTAGAAAATTACACTTTATAGTTTTCAGGTATATCCCCCCCTTTCCCCGAAAAAGAGATGTATACTCAGCCCAGTGAAGGGGCACTGGTTTTCCTTAGAATGGTGGATTATACACCAAGCTTAGGAGTGTCCAGTCCTGTCCTTGTGTCTTGGTTTTAGGTTAAAACGTTCGTTGGTTATTAGAGTTCCAGTGTCCTGAACAGTCATTCAGCACTGTGGTTTCCAGGGCCAGTCAGAGAATCAAGGTCTCTGGTTGATGTGTCTCTGGATGTTCTCAGGTTGCCGCGCTGTGATTGAACGTTCACTAGTCCCGCATCAGCACCGTGGCCAAAGTCAGCACAATGTCCGTCCTGTAGAACAAGTCCCCAGGGAGAGTCCCGACCAGTTTCTTCGAGAGTCCAGTTGGGTTTGTATTTCCCGCCAGGAGTTGAGCGCCGTGAGTTACACGTGTGGGGTGGTTTCCCAAATGTGGAACCAGCAGTCACTTCTTCACAGTCAAATCCTTTCTGCGTCGTGAAAAGTTGTCTCAAAGAAGGGTTCACTGGATTCTCCAGCCATCAAGTAGTTGACACCAGGAAAAGTTCTCGAGGGTGCAGCAAGATGGCCACCGCGCGGGAAATTTCCCGCCCAAACCGATTTCTTTAGAGTTCTCGTACTGGGAGTATCTTTGGGTATAACCCCGATGTGGTCCGTTTTCGGAACTTGGGTCGAAGGAGTGTATCCTCTCACCGTTTTCCAACCCGATTGCCGCAGAGACCTCCCGTTTTTCTTGGTTCAAGTGTCGCTGGTTTGGGTTAGCAACCTTTTCGTTATCGGTGGATATTAAATGCTCCGGCGGGGTTCACGAGTTGGTGGTGGTTATTATGGGTGTCCTAGGGTCACTCAGAGCCGACAGGGAGAGCCATCAGATACAGGTAGGCACGGAGCAGGATCGAAACACGTCCGTCCATGTTGGCTGGTAGCCACGCCCCCCTTATTTTTTATTGACATTAGATATTTTTATCCATTTTTCTTTGGCACATATTAGTTCTGCATATTTATTTATTCATTTATTGTTTCAATATATATCTATTTATATCTATTCATTTATTCACTTATCTCTATTTATTTACCGCTCTTTATTAACTTTTGTTAGCTTGTGAGTGTATTTGTGTGTCCACTGGGCTAGTCCCTGTTGTTCACTTTCCTTTTTTTGTTTATATCGGGTATTAAGTGGTATACCTATATACACTCTTGCTCAAGTTTAGATCAGTTGCTCATTATCCCATATTTATTGACTTCTCCTTTCAGGTTTATTCTTTTCCGCTAGTTTATAAGATAAGTTGAGGCACTAAAGAAAGTATTACTTTACTGAGAGGGTAGTGGATGCATGGAATATCCTTCCAGCAGACGTGGTAGAGGTAAATACAGTGAAGGACGTTGAGCATGCGTGGGATAGGTATAAGGCTATCCCAGATATAAGATGAGGCCAGGGACTAATGAAAGTATTACATTACTGATAGGGTAGTGGATACATGGAAAGACCTTCCAGCAGAAGTGGTAGGTTTACACTAATGTATGTTTTATGGTGTACACACAGCTCTCTAACACAAGCACATCTGCACACGGTCTTACTATATTTCATGTAAAAGTGATACAGCCTGATGTAGATGTTGTGCTGTGAATGTATCTGTTGTATACCTAGGATGCATGGTAATGCTGGTGGGAACTTGGTGATATAATCTACACTATGACAAGTAGGTGGAGTTACAGTATGCTAATTATGTGGAGTGGGCGGAGCTTTGGACAGTAGGTGTGGTCAATCTTAAAGTAAATAATTGGAAGCTGGGCTGCAAAGTGTCCCTGGAAATTTGTTTCAAATGTTGGAAACTATGAAATATATAAAATAACTTGACTGTTATAAAAATGTTTATGAAAAGTATCTAAAAAATTATTTTATAAAAAATATATATATAATATTTTAAAAAAATTAATTAATCAGTGCCCGGTATCTACAAGGCTTAACCCATATCTTACAATATATAAAACAATATATATTTCAGATGCACTAATACACACAGAAAATATATCATATGCAAATATCTCTATGTGGATTGCAATACAGAAATTATTATTCATATTAAGGTACCTCAGTGTATGTGTATAGGTGTATATTGGGGAAAGTTCAAAATATCCCCACTAAACTTAAAATTATTCTTATCAAATCTTAGATAGATATCAGAATTTTTTCAGAGAAAATTAAACAGATCAAATTTGGCATTAAGGCCATTAGGGGTCAGGGTTTTTCATTCATATACCCACTTCATTTCTAATTTCCACAAATCCTTCCAGGAATCCCCCCCTCTCCAATGTTTTTTAAACTTCGCAATCGCTGTAAAACTCAGTTCACGAGGGTCACTATTGTGTTTTAAAAAATGTTTTGGTACACTATGTGTTGCAAGTTTGTTTTTAATATGATTGCAATGTTCCCCTATTCTTTTTGACAATTTTCTGGTGGTACGTCCCATGTATTGCAGTCCACATGTACATTCCAGCAATTAAATAACAGAACAGGTCTCACAGTTCATAAAGTCTCTAATTTTGTAATCTTTCCCTGTTACCCTAGAAGTAAAGGTACTGATCTTTTTCTGCTGTTCCTTTTTAGTTTGCCTACATGCATTACAATTATTACACCTGTAAAATCCTGGGTTTTGGGTTAGGAAGCAGCTTTTAGTTTTTATTTGTTGTTTTGTGTAACTTTTTGTGACACATCTCCGTATGTTAGGGGCCCCTCTAAAAACTATTGGTTTCTCGGATAAAATTTCTTTCAGAAGGTCATCTTTTTGTAAAATAGACCAATGCTTTTGATTAATTCTTTTTAACTGATAATTTTTATGATTGTAGTCCAGAATAATGGGGAGTGAGGATTCCTTATTAGCTTCTTTCTTTTTTGTCCTATATGCAAGGAGGGATTCCCTATTGATAAGACCTACTTCCTCTATTGCTTTATCAATCCTTCCTTCAGGGTAATCTCTCATCATAAGTATTTCTTTAAGGATACATAGTTGCTCCTCACATACTGCATCCTCCGTGCAATTCCTTTTTAATCTTAAAGCTTGACTCTTTGGAATATTATCCAGCCACGGAGGGTAGTGTCCACTATCGTGCCCAATAAAGCAATTAACATCTACCTTTTTGAAATAGGTTTTAGACTTGATCTCATTATTCTCTATATATATATTCAGCTTTATTCCCCAATCGTTAAAATTCAGGTTCTCAAGGAATTTATTTAATTCCAGTTCATTCCCTTTCCATATGATGAACAGGTCATCAATATAGCAATGGTATGAAATCAGGTTCGCCTTCCATTCGTGTTCTGACCACACAAACTTTTTCTCCCACTCAGCCATAAATAAATTTGCGTAATTGGGGACGAACCTGCTTCCCATAGCTGTGCCTTGTTTTTGTAGGAAAAAACTATAATATATAATATTTTTTGTAAAATAGAATATAAAATATTCTATTTAATATTACCGTATTTGCTCGATTATAAGACGACCCTGATTATAAGACGACCCCCCAAACTTTGTATATTCCTTTAGGAAAAAAACTAAAAGCCTGAATATAAGACTACCCCATAGGGAAAAAAAAGTTTAACTTGCATATATGTAAATTGCTTTTTAATATTTAATAAAAAAATTGATATTATACAAATGCATTTCTTGTTTTTATTTCCTTGCGGCCTCTCCCCCCCCCCCCAGCGTAGTCTCTCTCTCTATCTCCCCCCTCCCTCCCCTAGTCTCTCTCTCTCTCTATTTACCCCCTCCCTCCCCTAGTCTCTCTCTCTATCTCCCCCCTCCCTGCCCTAGTCTCTCTCTCTCTCTCTCTCTCTCTATCTCCCCCCTCCCTGCCCTAGTCTCTCTCTCTCTATCTCCCCCCTCCCTGCCCTAGTCTCTCTCTCTCTATCTCCCCCTCCCTCCCCTAGTCTCTCTCTCTCTATCTCCCCCTCCCTCCCCTAGTCTCTCTCTCTCTCTATCTCCCCCCTCCCTCCCCTAGTCTCTCTCTCTCTCTATCTCCCCCCTCCCTCCCCTAATCTCTCTCTCTCTCTCTCTCTATCTCCCCCCTCCCTCCCCTAGTCTCTCTCTCTATCTCCCCCCTCCCTCCCCTAGTCTCTCTCTCTATCTCCCCCCTCCCTCCCCTAGTCTCTCTCTCTATCTCCCCCCTCCCTGCCCTAGTCTCTCTCTCTCTATCTCCCCCCTCCCTCCCCTAGTCTCTCTCTCTCTCCCCCCTTTCCCTGGTGGCTAGTGGGGGTAGCTGGGGGATGTCTGCACGATACGTGCATACATCCTCCATGCTGCCCGACACCTCCGTCTATTATGACGGACAGCTGGTCCATCATAATAGACGGAGGTGTCGGGCAGCATGGAGGATGTCTGCATGTATCGTGCAGACATCCCCAGCTGCCCGCTTTTCCCTGGTGGCTACTGGGGCAGCAGAGCAAGTCTGCGCGATGAGCGCAGACCTCCCCTGCTGCCGCCCGGCACGCTCGCCGGGAAGTCGCCCCGGTGGTCGTGCCGGGCGGAAGCCCAGGCGGCCGTGCACCTCCTCTGCTGCTAGAGAGGGGATCCAGGTCCCCTGCAGCTCTGCTGGGGACCTGGATCCCTGTCTTATAATCTGACCTCAATTTGAGGTCAGATTATAAGAAGACCTCGAATGTAAGACGAGGAGGATTTTTCAGAGCATTTGCTCTGAAAAAAACCTCCTCTTATATTCGAGCAAATACGGTATATATATTTTTTTTATAAAATGATTTTTTTAGATACTTTTCATAAACATTTTTATGACAGTCAAGTTATTTTATATATTTATGTAAGGACTTGGTCAGTCCATTGGTATGATTACATGGTCAGATCATTCCCCTATTATGATTAAGGTTAAAAATAACTGTGAATATAACCGAAAATCGAATTGGAGAATCAATGAATCCTGTATGTCTTCCGAGTCAGATAAAGAATTCTTAGTAACTCAAGCCAAAGAATTTACAAATTATAATGACACAGGCGAAATATCTCCTGAAATTGTCTGGTCAACCTTTAAATGTGTGATGAGAGGACACCTAATTAAAATCGAAGCGCGTCTATAAAAAAACTAGAGGAAAGGCTCTGAGCGAATTATATATTAATCTCGCTAAACTGGAAATACAAAACAAAAACAATCCATCCCCTTCACTGAGAGAGAAAATTATAGAGACGAGTGGTTTAAAATAAGCAACGGTACGCTACAGGGATGCCCGTTAGCTCCACTCCTTTATGTCCTCTCAATAGAACCACTGGCGGCTTAAATTAGACAAGAACAAAAAATTTCAGGGATAATGCTAGATAATGAAGAACAAAAAATAACATTGTTCGCTGATGACATAATCATGACATTTACTAACCCCGAGACCTCCATTACAGCTATTCTAAATTGTATAAAAGAATACAGTATTCTCTCCAACTATAAAATCAATATTCAGAAAACTCAGATTTTATATAATAATTTAGAACCAAGTCAGATTTTAAGGTTGAAAGATAAATATAGCTTCAATTGGCAAAATAAAGACATCTCTTACCTTGGAGTTATAGTAAACTTAAACATTGATTCATGGATAGAACTAAACTATATAAAATTATACCGAGACCTTTTAGAAACAATAGAAAAGTGGAAAAAACTGTACGTGTCATGGTTGGGCAGAATAGAGATAGTAAAATCTTATATCCTACCAAAATTGTAATATTTATTTCGGGTAATTCCACTGCGAGTTCCAAGAAAAATCCTCAATATGTTTCATAGATTATTTTCCTCATATGTATGGGGAGCTAAAAAACCTAGAATTGCGATGGAAACAATGTCAACAAAATGGTCTCAAGGAGGTCTCTCATTTCCCAATGTTATATCTTCACATGATTCAATAATGTTTTCTCACTTTTTACTATGGGGCAGCAGCGAGTCAAAAATCAAAACCTGGTATAAATATGAAAAAAAAAAAACTCTGTAATAACCTTGACACTGTGGGGCTTTTTTGGACAGATATAGCAGAATTTAAAAAATTAAATAAAGATAACATTATAATAAGGAAAGTATATAAATCCATTGGCCCAATCAAAAAAATATTCTATTCCAATGGTTCCATCTCTACGTTAACTCCTCTTGAATCTTTGAAGCTCATGACCAGAGATTTAAACCTGGAAAGTTGGACAAAAGCGGGCTTAGGGAAAATTATTGATCTTCTCGAAGGAACCAACATATACACATTCTCACAACTCCAAGCAAAGTATAATATTCCAAGATATAAAATGTTCACCTACTGGAGAATTAAAGATCTATTAAGAAATAAAAACATAACGGGAGAAAAGACTCTTGAAAATCTAATTGAGGGCCCACATAGAAAACTAATATCTAGAATCAGAAAATATATAAGCAATAGGGGAGAAAAAGAGAAATCCCATAGTATCAAAAAATGGGAGGCAGACCTTGATAAGGTCTACCCAATTCAAACCTGGGCAAAATCTATTGAACTTGTAAAAAAACATATTCATCATATTCATTGTATCAATATCCAAGAAAGATTTATTATAATTTTGCATAGGTGGTACTTGGTTCCGACTAAGCTTTGTAAATTCCAACCAGAAACGTCCAACCTATGCTGGCGCTGCAAGAAAGAACCAGGTTCCCTTGTACATCTGGTGGAACTGTCAAATGTTAAAAAAATCTTAAACAAAAAACTTTAACTCTTCTTGAAAGTCTAGATATCAAATTAAGTAATTTATCCTTAGAAAATTTTCTCTTTCATTCAAATTTTCCAAACCTTTCAAAACCACAATATATTTTAGTGATTCATATATTAATGGCCATAAAAATATGTTTATCTCGTCATTGGAGAGAAACTACGGTCCCAAACCAAAATGAAATTGTAAACCAAATAAATTACCAGGCATCTATGAAAAAACCTATAGCTTATAATAACCATCTTGGTGATCTCTATAAGGATACATGGGAAAAATGGGCAAAAAAATATAACTAGACCGGATGTTATCTACCGTCACTGGGCAAGATTTGCAGACGTAACTCGACCGACTGATGAAGCTATGCTCCCCCCCTCCCCCACATCCTTCAATTAATAATCTCTAGAAAAGTGCTAAAGCTCCCCCCCCCTCTGAGAACACCTCAACTAGCTATTTTTAATTTGTATGTAAAGTTAAGCGACTATATCGCATTGTTGGCTGATCAAGATCAACTAATAATAATTTATTACAACTATAAGCTCTTACATTTTTTACATTTGTCTTGATCAGATTAATTTTGTACTACCAAGACCATGTATTTGTTTATTGTACACTGTATACTGTATTTTTGTATGTTTTTCTTTTTGTTTTTTGTACATTTATAATAAAAAAAAAAATAAAAAAAAAGGACTAGGTCAGTCCATGGTGCCCTGAATCTTAAATGACGTTACTGATAGGGTTAACAACAAATAATGAATAAGGCTGGAAGCTAAGTCTACAGCTCTATAGAATGATCATTACATTTCTAATGCTCGTTTTTTCCCCTTCCCATACTGTCCCAAGTTGCCCTGTGAAAATAATTTATTTAAATTAAGAAACGCGATTGTGGACAAAAGAGGAGGAGATCCGTTGCCATAGACTTGTCTAGCTCTGTATACGTGTCTATGAAAGTGAAGAAAGCTATGCCGTCACATCACGCGACACCCGGTAGTCGTGCAAAGCAGGAAGTTTAAAATTGGAACAGCACAGATGAGAAACTACACTTGAAAAAGCCTTACAAGCCAGGCGAAACACATTGTGTGGAGGGAGAGGAACCTTGTGAACTTGTTGGGACACTTTTGATGAGGACTTGCACTACCTGCACTTTCATAATGGACCTTGCCTTTTTTTAATGTAAGATTTTATGTTATTTTACACATAATAAATGTACCCATCCTAAGAGTCTCTCCCTGTGTTTTCTCATACTGCTGGAAGCCTTCCTGTGACTGTGGAATCTTTGACCCTTTGTGGGGCTCCTGTGGTTCTTTTTTAACTGAGCAGAATTCTGCTCAGGAATATGTGAGTTTGACCATATATTCAAGCGCACATTTTCACTCCTTTATACGTAACTGTTTATGTGTTTGTTTTTTGTTTCTTTGCTTCTTTCCCTTGGAAAAAAAGTAAGAGTAAAAAAAAACCTATCAAGTGTCCTATTTTGGAATCATACATATATGTCCATTTTTATGGTTTCTAAATGCCCTTTTTATAATGCTTCCCAATGTTTGCTGTGCTTCACAGAGCTGCACTAAACAACACAACATTACAATTTTTGAGCAGCAAAGAAAGAGGAAGAATGGATGCATGTTAGGGCGGGAGTTACATGTATTCCCTGATTGGTTGTTTTCATTTTTCTTTGTTCCATTATATTAACTTCTTTGCTGCTGAGAGATTAAAAGAAAGATATTGCATAAATACGAGGCTCTGTGTCTTTATAAATTGAAATTTCTCTTTGAAACTTACAAGATTAAATTTCTGGGTATGTACTAACTTCTGGTAGTATCCAGATGGATCAAGGAAAAGTAACCACTGTATTCAATTGGCCCATTCCTTCTAACAAAAAAGCAGTTCAACGATTCATAGGATTTGCAAATTACTTCCCAGTGGTCGCCCCGTCACCAAATTGACCAAACATGACACCACCTTCTTTTGGACTCCTGCTGCTCAAGAAGCCTTTGAGAATTTAAAATAACACTTGAATGGGCGTGTCCTGACCAGCGCTGAAGCTAGACGTGTTGTAGAGGAGCTCCTCGGTGGCCTGCAGGGACTAATTGCATACAGACGGCAATACTAGGCAGAACTAAGCGGTTTTTACCCGGCACGATGTCCCAACACCGACACTCACGGAAATAGGAAAAGCTGTTAAAAAATGTTAACTCCAAAAGAAGCAAAAAGGGCGAACAAACTTACCGCACCAAGCTTCCAAGATGGCGCCCAAGCGGACCCAGCGGATGATGAGGCATTCGACGGGGATGATGTTGCATCCTCAGCCTCCACCCCGGGGATATTACCTAAGGATGAGATTAAAACAATGTTTTCGATCCTTAGAACACAGATAAAAGGGGATATTTCCGATTTAACGACTGAATTTGCCAGAGAGATGAGGGAACTGGGAGACAGAACAACACGATTGGAAACAAAAATGGGCGACCTAGCGGAACATCATAACGATTTATCTGATAACCATAAGAGTCTAAAGCTTGAAATCCAGAACCTGAAGGAGAAGGTCTGTGATTTAGAGGACCGTTCCCGAAGCAACAACCTTCGGATTAGAGGTGTCCCGGAAGATGTTTCCCCAGCACTCCTAGCTGACTGGGCTCATGGCCTATTCTCCGTGCTAATACCAGAGGCTACTGGCACGGACCTGCTAATAGACAGAATCCACCGTCTCCCCAAGCCAAAGCACCTACCTACAGACGTTCCGAAGGGACATTATACTACACCTGCATTTCTTTCATATTAAAGAAGCAGTGATGAGGATGAGCCGGGAGATTAGAGACCTACCTGCTCCGTATGCAGGCATCAAGATCTTTGCAGACTTGTCTCCGATCACACTGCAGCAGCGGAGATTATTCCAACCTATCACTGCAGCCCTCAGAGCGGCGGACATCAAATATAAGTGGGGCTTTCCAGTCAAAGTATTGGTCTCCAGACAAGGCACTACCACAGTGTTCCGAACCCCGGAAGAAGGAGTAAAATACTTACAACAATGGGCTAAATCAGCCCCAGACCCTGGAGACCGGGATAGAGCAAAACGCCAATGTTTAACCAGAGACTGGACTCCAGTCCAAGGATGCCGTGGTCCCAAACAAAATGCGGATGTAAAATTACCTCTCAAGCCTGATTGCCATAGGGACTATGCTATTAAGAAGCGTGACCTCCATAGGGCTTTAACGTGGACTAACGACGATTGATTGAGAACCCAGAGGTAATATTGAACGGTTGGGGACAGAGTGTTACTTCCAGAAGTTCATTGGGGCCCCTAACCCGGAGCTCTGGATTCCAGGATTAAAAGACAGATGCTTTAACGGCCTTACAGTGGTTTGTCAGCAGCGGGAGGTGCACAAGCCCCATAGGAGGTTCCCCGACGTACATGGGGATTTTGCCCCAAGAAGCACTCTGTTACCTGAGCCTTGATATATTGCCGTACCACCCATCGGACAGCCTTCAAGTACCGGATGGAGTGTTTTTGGCAGCCCCTCAGTTTTGGACGCTATGACGTTTTCTTTTTACCGAGGTGCCATGTTACCCTATCCCCCTAAGGCTATGCTCAGCAGGAAGTCCCTGAAGGACGGTTTGTCATTTATGTTTAGGCAAAGTAACTCTTTTTTTCTTTTTTCGATAATCCAATGCCAGGAATGTACGGTTAGCACTTGTTGGCGCTTTGATATCATCTATATACTGATATAAATAAGCCCTGGGTACTTGCCTTATAGGAGATGGGTATTTAGAGTTTAAGTGTTGATCACCCTGAAAATATTACCTTAAATGTACCCTAATCGTGCCAGAATACGTGGCATGGCACCATAGCTGTTTTCATAGATTTAAATTAGGTTGTTTAAAGCTGTTCATTTATAATTATATCCCACTCCCCCCCCCCCCCCAATAACTTGGCGGGGGGTTACTCCAATCTAATCCTATAGTCTGAAGTTGTATTACATAAGTTTATGTCCCTCATGGGCCGCGGGGCCTACTCTGCTCACGTTAATGGTAAACGCAGAAGTTTTGGTTGTCTGCCGGTTACCGACAACCCCCACCCATCTGGTGATGGGTTTAGTGCTACAGATTATGATTGCAAAAAAATATCAGAAAATGTTTGCACTATGTTTTTCTGGGTCGTATTGTGACCTTTTCCCCCCTCCTATATAGGATTCCTTACTATTTAACTTGTGAAATCCCCAGCCGCACATCGGCAATAAGGCAGAAACCAAGACAAATCTCTACGGAGCACTCTACCCCTCCTATACTACCGGCGATGGGAACGGGGACCTCACATCTGGCCCTTCATGTTTATGGTATGACCACAAAACACAGTGAGTACATCATGTTGACAGTGGCTGACATTGGTAAGGCGAGACAATACACACAGACCAATATAAATAGGAACAGATGTCCATCAAAATATTGTCTATAAATGCTAAGGGGCTTAATACCCCCCACAAGCGTAGATTACTTTTTCAGGAACCTAAGAAAGCTAACGCCCAGATAATGTGCCCAGGAAACCCACTTTGCAACAGATAAAATACCTAAGATGTCCACCAAACACTACACCGAGGTTTTTCACTCCACTGCCAACCAGAAAAAATGTGGAGTATCCACCTGGTTCCATAACTCGCTATCCTTTCATCTGAACAAAATTAAAAGGGACACGAGGGGCAGATATCTAATTATTGAAGCACTATAACATTAACAATCTACCCTATGCCTTACTTAATCTCTATGCGCCAAACTCGGACTCAGTTCCCTTTATAAAGCTATTTCTTAACCAGGTTACTATATCGCCAAACTCAGCCACAGTTTTGTGCAGGGATTTTAACACACTTATAGACCCTGTTCTGGATTCATCATCCGCCCCGTCAGTAAAATATTCACGTACTTTGCAATCACGAGGGCACGAGTTCCAAAAGGTCTTGAAAGAAGCTAGGCTGTACGTTGCATGGAGAATATATCATGGATCCGCCAAGGACTACACATTTTATTCACAAGTCCATGCAACGTACTCCAGAATAGATTATATTATGTTAGACAAAACGACTCTTCAACGGGTTACCGGGTGCGAGATTGGGATAATCCAGTGGTCTGATCACGCCCCAGTTTGCCTCACACTGGCAGAAAGTTTCCCTGTCTCAACGACAGCCTTCTCACAAATCCATCCACTAAACAAAAAATAGAATTAATGTTAGAGGAATATTTTAAGTTTAACAAATTACCTAGTACTTCCTAGTAGTTGCCCGGGGACACTTTATAGCAATGGCGTCTTTTGAAAAGAAAAAGAGAGAATCATAATTGAAAAAGTTGACCTCGACCCTGCACAGTCTAGAAGCAGCTAATAAATCCAAGCATACAGCGATGGGGGTTTCTTAGATAGCAAGTGTAAAGCAGGCAATTTCAGATATTCAGTTACACCTAACCCAGTTCCATCTCCTAAGACTCAAACAAACCTATTATACCCAGGGAAATAAAGCTGGCAGGCTACTGTCAAGGCGCCTAAAAAAAAGAAGCCAAAAGAGCCATACCTCACTTAATCTCCCCGCAGGGGGTTAAACACCAGAACACGGCAGATATACCTAACATTTTCGCCTCTTATTACTCCTCCCTTTATAATTTAAATAAAGACCCTCACACGCCCCAACCAAACACCACCCGTATAGAAGAATTTTTGAATAAAGTGAAACTACCATAAGTGGATCCCTCCAGCTTGACTAAACTCAATGCTCTGATAACGGAAGAGGAGATCGCACGTACAATAAAATCCCTTCCCCGACACAAAGCTCCTGGCCCAGATTGGTTCTCTAATCAGTATTACAAGGAATTTCAGAAACAATACCTCACCTAACTCAAACATTTAATTCCTGTAGCTCCAAGGGAGAATTCCACCCTTCCATGTTACTGGCCCACATCATCACCATACCTAAACAAGGCAAACCCCCAACAACTTGCCCCAATTTCCGCCTTATTTCACTTCTCAACACCGATGTGAAAATATATGCAAAAATTTTAGCGAACACACTCACATCCATATTACCTACTCTACTACATTACGACCAAGTGGTGTTTGTTCGAGGTAGGCAAGGTACAGACAACCCCCGTAAAATTATTGACGTCCTTTCTATAATCCGGTCACGTAAGATCCCCAGTTTGTTTTTAGCGAACGACGCAGAGAAGACGTTTGACTGGCTTCATTGGCTTTACTAAGAAAACGTACTATATAAGTTTGGTTTCCCTCAAGCATATATTACGGCGATTCTGGCTTTTTACTCCAATTCGTCGGCAAAAGTTACATATGCAGGGTTTCACTCCAACCCCTTCCCTATCTCAAATGGCTCTAGGCAAGGATGTCCGCTGTACTCTCTCTTATATGTTTTAGTGTTAGAACCCTCAGCCGAATTGATCCATACCCACCCCTTGATCGGTATCCCTTATACGTCCACACAAGCAGTAAAACTAGGGCTATTCGCGGACGATATTATCATTTCCCTATCCCACCCGTCCCAATCACTTCCACATTTACAAGAAGTACTTGGGGAATTCAGTAGAGTTTCATATCACAAGGTAAACGAGGCTAAGACGCAGGCCCTACCTATTGGTCTATCAACATGTCACATAGAGCAACTGAAACTTGTATATGCATTCGAATGGAGGGTGGATAACATATCCTATCTAGGGGTGAACATTACCAAAAACCCTGCTCATCTAATTCAAAGCAATCTTCTTAAACTGTGGCCCGAGATTAAGCGTGATTTGACAGACTGGTCGCCTCTATACTTGATGTGGTTAGGCAGGATAGCGGCAATAAAAATGTCAGTTATGCCCAAATTACTGTATCTTTTTCGAACTATACCGCTCACTATACTAAGACTCTGAAACATATACAAAAGGATATCCTTGCGTTCATCAACGCTCACAAACCCACTAGAATTGCCAACAAATGGCTAAAACTGCCCCCTGACCAAGGTGGTCTGGGCATCCCTTCTATTGTACAGTATTATCAGGTGGTACGTATGGCCCAAACACTAATGGCTTACTGTAACCCAGGCGAGGTGGCATGGGTGGATGTGGAGGATACGCAGTTTCTGCCGCACAGACTGATCGATATCCTTTGGACACAGTCCATGAAACCGATCTCCACAAATTGCTGGCTACCAAATACCAATCTTACTTTAAAAATATGGAAGTGTTACGCGACAGTATTACCGGAACTATCTAAATTAGTCACGATTACCCCTCTCTCATGCGTGGAGAGGTTAATCACGGATCTAGAATTAAGAACATGGCGGGAAAAGGGTATTACCCATTTACAAGACCTATATCACAAGCAAGGTCTGAAATCCTTTACAGTCCTTAAGGCCCAATTTGTCATGTTCGAGGATGCCATACGTGAAAAAAATGCTGTCATTATGCTATCAAGCTTTACGGGCGCCTACTGTGATAGGGTCCCTACCTTTCGCTAGAGCCTGGGAAGAGGAGTAGGGTATACATCTGTCCCCTTTAGACTGGAAACAAGCGCTCACTTTCCCACGGAAAGTCTCTCATAATGCCAACCATGTGGAACTTACAAAGAAGTTGCTTTTTAGATGGTATTTTGTCCCCACTAGGTTAGCGAAAATGTATCCGTCTACCACAGATTTGTGCTGGAGAGGATGCAATTTCCCTGGGTCAATGAAACACATTTGGTGGGAATGCCCGGTGATCTCCCAATACTGGACGGACATATATTTGATCATTAATGCGTTGTTACAGAAGTCTTTAGCACAATCCCCCGTATTAGCTCTAATGCATGTTTCCCCCCCTTCCTTAAAAGGGCCTGTAACGGACCGTCACAGCCAGCAAGTCTTTCCTGGACCCTTGCTCTTTGTACCCAAATAGACAGGACATCTAGCAGTTAGGTACAGCAAGATTGAACTACTTTATTTGACAAACAACACAGACTTTTAAAAGACATACACATGACATTAGTATACAATGGGGGGAAGGAACTAAACATAGTCCTCCAACTAACTGGGGCTAGGAAAAGATTAGACATTCAGTCTGCAAACCAAATTACCATACAGTGAGTAGACACACAGTAAGAAACATAATGTACACAACATAATCAGTTTACCAGTTAATCCAGTTAAAACAGAACAATGGATGTTGGAGTAAACTATTGGAGTCACTGTCACATTATAAACTTTCAGAGTTGTCTACTAACAGAATTAAACATTACATATAACCAATATACTAACAGAATATAACTAACTAACAATATTAACGTATAGTGCTATGGCACATCCCTTACCCAGGTAGTCCATTCATTTGTGAGTTGGTTCGGTAGATTCAATCTACCGAACACCCAGGCAGAAAGGCACGAACAAGCCTTTCTGCAGGGGAAAATGCAGGCTTTTACAATGGGGCCATAGTCCAGAGGCAGCAGGCGAGCAACCAGGCTTCTCCAGAACATAGTGGCGAGGTTGGTTCCGCCACATCTCTACCCTTTTCCAAACAGACTAACAGGGTATCTGACCTCCTGCCGGTCAGTGCCCTGGTTAGTCCAGCAGCCCACCCACAAAACAGAAACAGCACTACAGCCCACCCACAATAAATGGTTACTACACCCGAGTAAGGGAGAAACTTGTCCATGTCCAGGTGACTCACCACGGCTGTATGGGGGACTGGTAGGCTGCCTAGGTGGGTTGCTGAGTGGGCAGAGACCAGCGGTACTCTGCCCAGATGCCAGCACTACCACAGAAGTAGCCTGGTTGGACCCTGGTTGCTGGAGGGGGAGACCGACTGTCTCCCCTTTGGATACACAGCTCTGCTGCTGGAGGGGGAGACCGATTGTCTCCCCTTTGGCTAAACAGCCTGGTTGCTGGGGGACAGGACCGACTTTATCCCCTTTGGCTAAACAGCCCTGTTGCTGGGGGACAGGACCGACTGTCCCTACCCCCTGTGCTGTAAGTGCAGAGACCACGGTCCCATCTGCACGGTTGTGGGGCTTACTTTCTCCCCCTGGTATGTTAAGCTGCCGCTGGGGAGAGGGGGTAAAAAGCTCCTCTCCCATACATACTACCATCCGCTGGGGAGGGAGACCGACTGTCTCCGCTCCCAATACAGTGTCCTGCTGCTGGGGAAAGGAGACTGGGCTCTCTATTCCCTGCTGGACACTCTGCCGCTGGGGAGGGAGGACAAGGCTCTCCTCTCCCAATAAAACACTCCACCGCTGGGGAGGGAGGACAAGGCTCTCCTCTCCCAATAAAACACTCTGCCGCTGGGGGACAGGACCAACTGTCTCTGCCCCCTGTAACTCAGCCTGCCGCTGGGGAAAGGAGACTGGGCTCTCTGTTCCCTGCAAATCACACTGCCGCTGGGGAATGGAGACTGGGCTCTCTGTTCCCTGCAAATCACACTGCCGCTGGGGGATGGAGACGATGCACTGGAAGAATGGAGACATTTACTGGAGGGGCACTTCACCCAATTACCATTTTTACATATCACCATAACCTCAAGTATCTCAGGACTGCTAAATGTCTCCGTCCCCAACAGGCACGTTGGTCCCTTATATTCATGAGATTCAATTTACACATCACCTTCTGACCTGGAAATCATAAAGCTAAGGCCGATGCCTTATCCCGTCTTTTTGACACCCAACTACCAGACAAACTATGACCTGACACAGTACTTTCTCCACACACTCTTCCCTGTTGAACAATCTCATACTCAGAATGCCAGCATATCTATGACTAGTCCCCCTATTCTGCTTGAGAAGGCCCACTACTGTTCTCAAGACAAGATATACGTACCTAAGCCTGTTCGTATTTCAGTACTGCAGTCTTGTCGTGATTCTCTTGTGTCAGGTCACGGAGGAATCAAAAAGACCACTGACTTGGTATGAAGCCACATTGGCCAAAGATGTCCTACTTTACGTTCACTAATGTGATGTTTGTGCTAGGGTCAAATCCAACTGAAACAGACCAGCAGCTCTTCTTTGTCCTCTTCCCATACCGACCAGGCCTTGGCCTGCAATTTCCCTCTCACAAGCACACAATACTATAATGGTTATAGTGGATCGTTGCACTAAAATGGCACACTTCTTTCCCAATCAGGGAGTCCCTTTGGCTTCCACCACAGCAACTGTGTTTATCTCCTTTAATTTTTGGTTGCATGGTCTTCCTCAATCTATCATTTCAGACCATGGGGTACAGTTCACCTTCCGTTTCTGGAAATCCTCCTATTGTAATTTCCAAACCTGCCCTGCTTTATCTACTGCATTCCACCCACAATGCTTGAACCAAATTCTAGAACTGTACCTGCGATGTTATACTACCCATTTACAGGATGATCGGTTTTGTCTCCTTCCCACAGCAGAATTTGCCTATAACTGTAAAGAAAGTACTTACGTGCCTCCGTGTGGTGCTCCGTACCTCCAGCGCCACCTCAGCAAGTAAGGCAGGCGGGCAACGGAGGCTCCGATCGGCGTCGCGGCCCTCCAGGCCTGCAGGCGCACACGCTGCATCTTCCCCGGTCTGCTAACTAATGTGCAGCAGCCAGAGACAGCGCACATGCGCAGTATCCCTACACACAGAAAATTACTATAGCCTTAAAGGGCTATACTTATAACTTTTTGGGAATCACTTGAGGGCGGGTTTTACCTCCGGGATAGTATATAATCCTTCAGTTGATACTTAGACCTTGCCTGAGATAGTTCCTTGTATCTAGATCTAGCGTCTGATTATTGATTTTCTGGTTCTGACTCCTGCTTGAATTTTGACTCTGCTGTTTTCTGCCTGCCTCGACCATTTTGCCTGTCTAGTGACCTTGCTTCTGAATTCCTACGTTGTACTTCGTTCCTGTTTCGTGTATGACCTGACCTGCTGATAGCCTTCTCATCCAGTACTCCCTGCGTATCTTTGCTTCAGTGTGCGGTTGCAGTCAGTGTATCAAGTCCTGGGTGGTCATTTGCCTGAGGCTCAACCATAGGGTATAATACCATTCAGGTGAAAAGACACTGTTCTGTTTCCAAACTTGTTGCAGTAGCTACCAGGTCATCGCATTGTAGTTCCTATCCTCCATAACTCTACCCAGTCCGTGACAATAACAATCATGTACAAACCACCACCAAGATGTTCCCTTTTTATGCAAATTATGGGTTCCATCCGATAGCCATCCCTGCGATACAAACCAGATGTGAGGAGAGTTATACTGGATGAAGACCAAAAATGCAGGATGGTACAATACAGATATATTTATTGACAGGGGTTAAATGCAGGAACTTGCAGCAGTTGTAATTCACACTGACAGGGGTTAAATGCAGGATCTTGCAGCAGTTGTAATCCACACTGACAGGGGTTAAATGCAGGAACTTGCAGCAGTTGTAATCCACACTGATAATAAGCAAAACGATAACAGTCCAAGATCAGGGGCAATAGAGAGGTAGCAAAACGAGAGACAAGCCGGGGTCAGGTTACCAGAGAATCAGAATGACGAGAAACAGTCCAGGTATCAAGGGGCACAGGCAGGCAGAAGGGTAGTCAGGAAATCCAGGTTCAGTAACAATCAAATATAAGGAAACGCTAGGCTATCGAATACACGAGAATCACCAAGCACTGTTTGCTTAGTGATTCTGGCTTTTAAATCTTCCGCGCCTCGCGGGTATGCGACGTGCGTGACGTCATCGGGCGCGCGCCTCCATGGAGACAGATCACGTGATGACGTGGACGCGCTGGCAAGCGCGTGTGACGGATCTCGGCTGGGAGAGAGGTTGTACTCAGGGGAGCTGCTGCGGGGAAGAACCTGACACCAGATGACAAAGTTTGGCTTTTGGCAGCCCATAGCCGCTAGTCGTGTCCATCAATAAAGTTGTAAAGTTGGGGCCTCGATTCCTCGGTCCATACATGGTCTCACAAGTCATCAGCCCAGCATCCATCCTGTTTTCCCCATTTCTCTATTGAAACCATACATCACAAATCCCTCTGCAGGTCGGGTGCCTGTGCCTCCGGCTCCGGTCTTACTGGATGGCAACGAAAAATACATTGTTCAGAAGACCTTGGATTTTCGGTGGTATAGGAGGCACCTTGAGTATCTCATTCACTGGCGCCGGTATGGTCCAGAGGAATGCTCTTGGGAACCACCGGCTCAAATCCATGCTCCTGCCTGTATTCATGCATACCACAAGAGACAACCTTCTCATCCAGAACCATTGCGCGCCTGGATATCTTGCTTCGGTGGAGCTTTCCACAATCTCTTGATATCCCTTATCAACGTCCAGGGCCGGCAGGCACCAGCTTTGTGGAGGCGTTTGCTACCTGATGCCTGGGATACATGTATCCCGACATCAGGCAGCAACAGCTTAAATAAATATCTAAACGCATGTGTATTACTGAATAATTGGGGGGGGGGGGGGGGGGGGGCAGACTGGTGCCGAAGGTTAGTGGAGGTGCCAGCATCAGCTCTCTCAGTGCTACTCGTACTCCCTGCGCATAGTATTGATTCAGAGCATCTAAAATGCAATGCTCTGTGTCATCACTACATGTAGGGATCACAAGCAGCAGTGACAGAGATGATGCTGCCTGCTCCCTGCGTAAAGCCCAAGGTTAGACATGGGGGGGGGGGGGAAGAGACACTAGCCATTGGGAGGGAAGAGACACTAGCCATAGGGAGAGAGGGAGGAAAATAGACACTAGCCATGGGGAGAGAGGGAGGAAAAGAGACACTAGCCATGGGGAGAGGGTGAGGGAGGAAAGGAAAGGAGACACTAGCCATGGGGAGAGGGTGAGGGAGTAAAGGAGACACTAGCCATTGGGAGGGAAGAGACACTAGCCATAGGGAGAGAGGGAGGAAAATAGACACTAGCCATGGGGAGAGAGGGAGGAAAAGAGACACTAGCCATGGGGAGAGGGTGAGGGAGGAAAGGAAAGGAGACACTAGCCATGGGGAGAGGGTGAGGGAGGAAAGGAGACACTAGCCATTGGGAGGGAAGAGACACTAGCCATAGGGAGAGAGGGAGGAAAATAGACACTAGCCATGGGGAGAGAGGGAGGAAAAGACACAATAGCCATGGGGAGAGGGTGAGGGAGGAAAGGAAAGGAGACACTAGCCATGGGGAGAGGGTGAGGGAGGAAAGGAGACACTAGCCATTGGGAGGGAAGAGACACTAGCCATAGGGAGAGAGGGAGGAAAATAGACACTAGCCATGGGGAGAGAGGGAGGAAAAGACACAATAGCCATGGGGAGAGAGGGAGGAAAAGAGACACCAGACATGGGTGGCATGGGGGGGGGGGGGGAGAGACAGGGATGGCAGTGGGAAGAGACAGACAGGGATGGCATGGACAGGGTGGACCCAACAATAGGATAACATTGTGTATGTGTGGCTGTATCTGATGTTGCATGTGTGTGTACATGAGCCTGCATATGTATGTGACAATGAAAGTGTTATTGTGTGTGTGTAAATGCAGGGCAGAAACAGCAAGGAGGCGGCAAAAACTCTTGCACCTGTCCTGTCAATGTAGATATTAAACTATGCTGGAATACTGGCAAAATTACTTAAAATAATTGTGCTACTAGTTATACATCCCGACCAGATAGTTTTTGTTTTTTTGCCATAATTATCTTACTGTAATAATACAAGAAGATATATATTCTGGACCAGGTAAACAGGAACAGAGTTGTTGGACATGGAAAAAGCGTTTAACAAGGTCAGTTGGAGTTACTGCCAGCCAGAACAGTAGGTCCAAACATATGCTTAAGCTGGTAGAAGGCCTGCACGTGCCATTATATTACCATTATGGGTGTGCATGCGTATGGGAATCTAGGCATGTATGGAAAAGCTATATCACCGCTTACAGGGCTGGACACTGAATACATTGTTTTTTGCTTGCATTCTTACTGGTGTGTGTGTGGAATGTACAACTTTTTTTGATATGCAACCTGTGCTGACATTTACATATTTAAATCTACTAACTAAAATCTGCATTGTGAGAAGCTGGAATTTTCCCACTGCTGGTCATGAATTCAAAACCAAATTTTTCAGTTTTGCATAGAAAACTCTTTACAGTTATGCATAGAAAGGCGTTATTATTCATTGAGCAATAATGAATAACTACTTTTTATTTTTCCTGATTGTTACTGGCTATGCCTTTTCTGTTATTTTCTTACTTTTTTGTTATAAACAATATTATAAATAAAAATAGTTACAATAAAGAGAACTCCAAAGTCATTGTGATCTGCTGCAGAAAATTTAAATCTGTAAAAAGGAACAGGGCCACCCATAATATATGGTCACTTATGCATATTATGAGAAATGGAGATGGGTCAAAAATATGTTTTTTATGTACTAGTGCTTCATTTTTGTATCTGCAAGTCAGTTGCTGAATAGTGATTAACCCATTACATTACATCAACTTTAGCCTTGTCTGTTATTGCAGGTGTTTTATAAAAAGAGCAAAAATAAATATCAATAGCATTTTTGGTTTACTTAATTCTTCTTTACAACGCATTTTAGATTAGATTGATATGATACTGAGACATTTATAAGATAAGATAAGCATTATATAAAACCAGCACCGAAAAGTGGTACATACATTAAAGGAGTTTTAAACCTTGATTAAAAAATAGTAAGCTCTTTTACCGTTGTCCTGAGTAAGTAAACACACTACAGCAACACAATACAGATTACAGGTTTTACAGCGCCTAGAGTTCAGATATATGAATGTTAACGTCAGTGGCATACTATAAAATGTTCCCAATAAATGTGCGTGTTTTTTGTTATTAAAATAATAATAACCGAGTGTGTGTAAGACGCAGGCGCCCTGCGGCAATATGTTTTTAGTCATACGCATGTAAGCAACCTTGTTATTTACAGTTTATGATGTTTAATCCACAACCCAGGTCGAAACGACAATGCCATGCAACGCGGTAACCAATCAAACTAGTCCCATTATACAACAACAACAAAATCCACGAGCTCTGGAGAATATTTTATTTATTGGGATTTTATTATTTTTATTCTTTCTTCTCCACTTCAAAATTCTCATCAGCAGTCAAACCCAGCAGATAATCTTCTCGCTGCAGGGCACGGACTTGAGGGGGGGGGGGGGGGGGGAGGAGGAGGAAAGGGAGTATATACATTAAACACAACAGGCAGTTATAAAATGGCATGTTACTAATAAGGGAGGGGGAGGCGCGCGACTGAAGCTGACCGTCTTTGTCTGGGAAGCTTCAATTCTGCGATCAACTTAACATAGTGGTGAAGCGACAGTGGCCATTTTACGACATACTCCCCGCACACTGTCAAAGCAATAGATTAAGGAAGTGTGAAAGTGGATGAGAAGAACGGTTCAGCACCTTAAACAGATACACAAGGATTTTTACTGGGAGGTTTATTTAGATTCACCAACGACCTCTTCCAGAAATTAAGAAAATGGTAGTTCTATATACTATGATGGCAGCAAACGCGGGAGAGAACACAGACAGATGGGGGAGGGGGAAACATTAAGACTTTGTGACCTCCCATAAACCATCCTTCACCCATCTCTAAAGGCGGAGGCGCTGCACCAGCCCGCACTCCCCGCCCCGAATGGTCTCTCCCAGAGGTTACCGGAAGTTGTCAGGGGCTGCCATGTTTTGAGCTGCTTTGTTGTAGGTTTCATGTAGAATACTTCGGGTTTTTTTTTCTCCCCCCTCCTTCCTTTTTTTCCAAGAGCAATTCTCCCTCCACCTCCTTTTTTCTCCCCGTCCCTGTGATCGCCATGGAGGCCAACTGGACCGCTTTCTTGTTTCAGGTAAGAAGGAAAATTTGCAGTTTATTCTTTTTGGTTGATTTGTACGCGCCGTAATCTGTTTATACAGAGGTATAACTATAGAAAGGGTGGTAGTATCACCCCCCCCCCATCTTTTTTTTCCTTCTTCCTCCCACTCCCTCAGACACCCCCTTCCCCGCCGCCGGAGCTGCAGCCTCCCTCCTCTCCCCTCCCCGGGAAGCGGGAACACCCGGGAGCAGACAACCCCCACCACCTCCTCCCCTCCAAGTCTCCCTCCTTCTCCGGGCACACAAGGGCGGTAGAAGCCGGCTACACCGACCGCAGACTTAGAGGAAGCACAATGGATGTTTCCTGTTTCGGCGGTGTCTCTTTTAGTACTGCCCAATGCCCTGTATTGTAAAAAAAAAAATCTTAAATCTATATATATATTTTATGAATATGTATAATGGTATGATTGCAAAATTGGCTTGCTATGCAACAATTTCGTCGTCGCAAAACACTGTTAGGGAAACAGGTGGTATTATGTAGGCGATATTGAGACACGACGCTTAATACATAACGGGCTTGAGACAAAGAGATTAACCAATATGCAGCGTGTAGTTTTGTGGTTTATTAAACACAATAGACGATATGAAACCGAAATGCATTTAGGTTTATACCACCCACTGTGTACATATTACAGCAGCACATAAATACCGATAGGAAACGGATATTGTTTTCAGTGCTGTTGACGTTATAAATCGTGTTTTCTTATAGTATGGAGTCGGGAAACTGTTATATAATCATAATACGATTGCGTGTACAGCGCACAGTACATTGTATGCATTGTGTGGCGCTGGCGCGGATATTGTGGAATTGCGTTATTTAATGAGACGCATAGGAGGCGGGTCGTGGCTGCAGGCATCCTTAAAGCATGCATTAAAAAAAAATGATTCTATGTTGAGGAAATGCTGTATAACCGCTTGAGCCCTGAAAGCCGGTCGATGTCCCTGGCGCCCCCAGACGCGTGGAGGACAAAGGAGATTTCCATTTTACTCGAGGCAGGATTAGATGAGGGCACTGGTTTCATCTAGGTAAAGGCCTCTTACAGGCTGGATGTCCTTTATGATCTTGTATTGGTGTGTTGGTGCTAAAGAAAAGGGGCTTTGTCCACGATGTGCTTGGAGAATTGTGGACAGCAGGACTTGGTAATATGTTTGCAAGCTCCTCCTTATTACACCTCTGCTTTCTTTGCGTATTATGGCGGGCTGCTTTTTTTTCACGTTGTTCCTTTTTATATTGCAAATCTTAGTAAACTCCAAGCGCTTTGTTCATGATAGAAACAAGTGATTTAAAAACTTAATATCAAAGTAGCCACGTTGGAAAAAAAAAATCTTTAAGCTGCACTGGAGAATCTTTCCAACTCTGTTCTTTTTGGTCTTAATTTTGAATTTCCCTCATGAATAAAACTCTAAACTTTCCTGGTAAAACTGTACTTTAGGCTGCTCAATTCTGGACCTACAAAGTCGGATGTTGGAAACAATGTTGCAGTAGCATTTTCTAAAAATAAAACATTGTTGTCCATTCTTTCTTACAATGGAAAACTGCAGCAAGTGTACAAGGAATGCAAAGCCACTTTCATGGTTTTAGGGACCATTTTTCATTTCCTATGTGTTGTACATGTGTTTAGAGGACAAATGGCAAAAAATTAAGTTACATCAATTGAAAGATTGCATCTAGTGTGGACATTTTAATGTAAAAATACAAATAAAGTACCTGATGGAGCCCTCTTTGCTTGTATAGCTCTTGGGGGGAAACATACTTATTTAGAACTTTGGGTCAGATGAAGGAAGATCTGACCCAAGATGTCAGCCTGCTGATATTGCCATATAGGACAAAGAGGGCACAATTTTTATTTGTGTTCTTTCATTAAAGGGTTTCTATTTAAAATGCATACACTTGATGTAATTTTTCAAGAAAACAATTTATTTTTTTTGTTCCAAGACTTTTTTATATGTGAAATTCATTTATTTTCACTTTCAAACAATTTACAGCTCTCCTGTAGTTGTGCATTAAAAACAATTTCCCTGACGTCTAAATACAGTGACCGGCAGAAAGCAGCACTTAGAGAGGCAGGCAGTACTGTTGATAAAGCAACAGCAATAAATCTACTACTACACTTTATTTGCATTTTTAGTTGAAAAAGGGTGAGGAAAAACTGAAGACAAGTTTCTTTACTGTACATTGCATGATGCAGTACTAATCTAACCAAAATAAATAACATTTTGCATTGAAGGGACTTTGTTATGCATAATTTGTCGATCCAATTTAATACACCTTGAATGTCCTTGTATATTTTTCTTGTCAATAGTTTTGAAGTATTTTTAAAACAAAATATGGGTACCTGCTTTTGTATCCAGTCTTTCTGCAGAAGGGGTCACAATAAAATGTGTGCACAATTCCTCTGCTGAGCAGGCCTGGGTACACCATACACTTCCTGCCTGTGCTGCAGCAGATAGACCAACATGTTATTTTAAAATAACTGCTAAACTATTAATTTGCAAGCCACAAGGTAATTTTATGTAGGAAAGACCTTTTCTAATCTCCTCCTCAGTGAAATAACTATACTGTAGTGGGCCTGGGTGCAGAGGTTTTAGTGGGGCTACTCAATATTTTGGAAGCCTACATGAGCTGTTAATCTTTTATAATACACACATATTTTTTAATTACTTAATTTGCTGTGTACTACCCTTCTTATGTTGCTCAACCAGACACATGTAGTACAGTGTAGTTTTTTTCTAGGACAGTCTCTTCCCTGATAATGCACAATGCCTCAAGGTGTTGCTAAGACAGAGGTGTTATGTGTTAAAGAACTCACTATTTACACTATATATTTAAGGCCTTTTACTGGCTGAGCATCACTGTACACTGGCTAGGACATTGTGCAACTCCTGGTGCTCTGACTGCAGAAAGCACACACCTCCCCAGTGTGCAGTTCAGAATGTGGACCAGGGGCTCCATACCCAAGGAATTGGTAGGTTCATAAAAGGTCCAGAGTTAGAGCTAATGTTAAAAAAATGTCAACATTATTGTTGCTTGCATACACACGGATGTACATTTTCATACCGTCTGACCATGGTAGACGTTAGTACAGTAAATGAGTTTAAGCATGCATGGTATGCACATAAGGCTATCCTGAGCAGGAGTCTGGTTATTTTGAGAAGCCAGGAAAAAGGTATGTGGATTAGATTTCTATGTACAACAATTTAATAAATAAAAACATCTGATTTTGGTGGCTTAAGATGAACTTTAGTTGCACATTACTGTGAGTTTCATTGCTGTGGAGGTCAGTGATACATGCACACACTGCTCATCGTGGTTTTATTGCTGTGCAGCTTTGGGATACTCATATGCTACATCTGCCATGTTCCTATGATGCCCAGCCATCATGTTGCCTCACATTTCTGTACACTTCATCTCTGGCCCACCTATTTAAGCTTTCCTTTAGTTCAGACTACTCCTCTGCTCTGGCTCTTTTTACCTATATTGCATTAGCTATTACCTGGAGCAGTGGTATATTACGGTTATCAGCATATAGAAACATAGAATGTGTCGACAGATAAGAACTAGTCAGCCCAATTTTCTAAATACCTTTTATTAGTCCCCAGTTCCATATCTGATATTTAGGATAGCTTTGTGCCTATCCCACGCATGCTTAAAATCCTTGACTGTGTTTACCTCTACCACTTCTGCTGGAAGGCTATTCCATACATCCACTACCCTCTCAGTAAAGTCATGCTTCTGATATTACTTTTAAATTGTTGACCCTCTAATTTTAGACTGTTCTCTAATTGTGGTAGTTGTTCTTCTTTTAAATATACTCTCCTTTTTACTGTGTTGATTCCCTTTTATATATTTAAATGTTTCTATCGTATCCCCCCTGTTACGTCTTTCCTCCAAACTATACATGTTAAGATGCTTTAACCTTAAGTTTTATCCTTTAACCCATGGACCAGTTTAGTAGCCCTTCTCTGATATCTCTCCAAAGTATCAATATCTTTCTGGAGATACGGTTTCCAGCACTGCGTACAATACTCCAAGTGAGGTCTCGCCAGTCCTCTGTACAATGGCATGAGATATTCCCTCTTTCTACTGCTAATTCCTCTCCCTATGCAACCAAGCATTCTGCTAGCATTTATTGCTGCTCTATTGCATTGCCTACCTACCTTTTAAGTCCTCTGAAATTATTACTTCTAAATCCCTTTCCTCAGATGTTGAGGATAGGACGGTACCAAATATTCTATATTCTGTTTTTGGGTTTTTATGCCTAATGTGAATAATCTTGCACTTGTCTACACTAAATGTCAGTTGCCACAGCTCTGACAATTTTTCTAGTTTAGCTAAATCATTTGCCATTTGGCTTATCCCTCCATGAACATCAACCCAAGACCTTGCATTGAATATACTCCTTTCACTACAACCCTCTGTTGCCTGTCACTCAGCCATTGTCTAATCCATTCAACAATATTGAAATCCAAACTTAAAGATTGCAGTTTATTGATAAGCCGCCTATGTGCGACAGTGTCAAAAGCCTTACTAAATCTAGGTAAGCCATGTCTACTGCACCACCCTGATCTATTATTTTAGTCACCCAATCAAAAAAATCAATACGATTAGTTTGGCATGATCTCCCTGAAGTAAACTCATGTGGTCTCTGATCTTGAAACCCATGCAATTTTAGATGTTCAACAATCATATTCTTTAACAAGGTTTCCATTATTTTCCCCACTACTGAAGTAAGACTTATTGGTCTATAGTTGCCTGCCTCCTACCTCGTGAATGGGCACAACATTTGCTAATTTCCAATCTTCTGGGACTACTCCGGATAACAATGATTGGTTAAATAAATCTAACGGTTTTGCCAGTACACCACTAAGTTCTTTTAATAACTTTGGATGTATCCCATCAGGGCCCATCAACTTATTGGTCTTGACTTTATTGCCTGCCAGCCACAGAAGATGGCAAAGTATAGTTGTCAAAATACTGTGTTCAAGCTACAGAATGTGGTACTCTGCCATTTATAACATAATTAATTAATATACTTGTAGCTAGCAAATGAATAGTTAAGGCATTTTATTAATATAAACTCTACTTATGTCTTGTATCCCTACGGCATGGGTCGCAAGGAAGTGTTTCCTGCACCTGCGCACTCTCCTTAATGCTGTGGAATAGAATCCAGCATGATTTGTGCAGGGGCATATTGCATGAGCACACTGTGTAAGTATTTGCAGCCTGTGCTGCAGGAGGAGTGGGACCAGAAATGGACACTATTTGCCCCAAAGTTAGCAAATGTAAACCGGAATTACCAGCATTTTGTATAAATTTGTCTTAAAATATGTTCTGATCTTCATCTAAGTTACAATAATGAACAAACACAATCTGTTTTAACTATCACACAAATGAATTATTCTGTATGTGAACCCTCTAAGCCAGTGATAGCAAAGTGCCAATATTTATGAAATAGAGCACTTTGAGTTTACCTTTATCTCTCTATATTTTCACCCATGTCCCCTTTTTTTTTTTATTCCATATTCTCTTCCTTTTAGGTCCCCCTTGTCCCTGTTTGTGTTTCCTTTGCTGTAGTTCAGTGGTGTCCAAACTTTTTTCAAAGAGGGCCAGACTTGATGAAGTGAACATGCGTGAGGGCCGACCATTTTGCCTGACAGTTAAAATTAAGTACAAATGAACTATTTTATGCAAACTTTATTGCAAACGATTTGAATGACAATTCTAAACAGTAGTAAAATCACTCTGCCTTTCATATCTGAAGGCCAGATGAAAAAAAACAACACAAGATGCTGAAATATATGTCAGGAACACAACTAACCCTTCCCATATCTGTCTGTCTCTCCACTGCCATCCCATATCTGTCTGTCTCTCCTCTGCCATCCCATGTTTGTCTGTCTCTCCTCTGCCATCCCATGTTTGTCTGTCTCTCCTCTGCGAACCCATGTCTGTCTGTCTCTCCTCTACCATTCCATTTATGTCTCTCTCTTCTCCCTTCCCATGCATAGTTCTCTCGGCCAATTTGCCCAATAATATGCCAGTGTTATATGCCATTTAATATGCCCCAGCCAATTTGCCCAATAATATTCCAGTGTTATTTGCCATTTAATATGCCCCTACCAATTTTCCCAGTAATATGCCAGTGTTATTTGCCATTTAATATGTCCCTGCCAATTTTCCCAATAATATGCCAATGTTATTTGCCATTTAATATGCCCCTGCCAATTTTCCCAGTAATATGCCAGTGTTATTTGCTATTTAATATGCCCCTGCCAATTTGCCCAGTAATATGCCAGTGTTATTTTCCATTTTATATGCCCCAGCCAATTTGCCCAGTAATATACCAGTTATTTGCCATTTAATATCCCCTGCCAATTTGCCCAGTAATATACCAGTTATTTGCCATTTAATATCCCCTGCCAATTTGCCCAGTAATATGCCAGTTATTTGCCATTTAATATCCCCTGCCAATTTGCCCATTAGTATGCCAGTTATTTGCCATTTTATATGCCCCAGCTAATTTGCCCAGTAATATGCCAGTTATTTGCCATTTTATATGCCCCAGCCAATTTGCCCAGTAATATACCAGTGTTAGTTGCCATTAATATTCCCCAGCTAATTTGCCCAATAATATGTCAGTGTTACCTTATCATTAATAAGCCCCTGCCTCTTTCCCCAGTACTTTCCCCCAATCTCCCCAGTCCCCAGCACTTACCTTTCCCTGGTGGCTAGTGGCAGGCAGCATGGTCTTCTCCATGCTGCCTGTTCGTCTCACAGGTGGTTGTGCCGATAGGTCACGTGACCCGGCGCGCGTATGACGTCAGCTCGCCGGTCACGTGACCTGTCGGCACTTCCGTGTCGGCACACTGCACGGGGAGCCGAACAGGCAGCACGGAGGTTTCTCCGTGCTGCCTGTTCGGCTCCCCGTGCAGCCTGGCAGGCAGAGCGATGGTGGGGGGGGGATCTTCCGATCCCTTCTCACCTCCGTCTCTGCCTGCAAGCTTTTTTTTTTTTCTTCAGAGAGAGACATTGATCAGCCGTGTCTCTGGGGCCGTATGTAAGTAAAGGACGGGCCGCAACTGGCCCGCGGGCCGGACTTTGGACATGACTGCTGTAGTTGCTCCACATCATGCCATAAATTATGGTGGTGGCAATGCAGTCAGACGCATGGCTAATGACGTCAACAAAAAGGAAATTGGAGTCATGTGTTAGCAAACTTTGAGGCCCATGAATAAAACTAGATTGGAGGTGTGTTTTAGCACAAGAAGCAACTAAGATCAAGAATTGTTGATTTGCATAAAGCTGGAAATGGTTCAAAGTAATTGCAGAGTTTACAGTTTTCAGTCCACAGAAGACAAATTGTTTATAAAATAGTGATTTAGTTCTGTGGCTGCACTCCCTTGAAGTCGGTGTCCATCCAAGATGACTGCAAGGGCACAATGCACCATGCTCGTTTAGGGGGGGAAAATACCTCTAAAGTAACAGCTACAATGCTCAAATGAATCATTGGATCTGGTTAATATTTCTGTTCATAAGTCTACTATACACAACACATTGAACATGCTTGAACATCACTGAGGAAGCGTTCTTCTATTATCCCAATAGTGATGTATGGTGGAGGGAGCATCATGATTTTTGATAACTTGAATTCCCAAGTTTACCAGGGTAGTGTTGGTGACTGTCCACCAGCTGAAGCGCAGTAGAAGTTAGGTGATGCAGCAAAACAATGACCCTTAATATCTAAGCAAATCTAATATAGAATGGCTTCAAAGTAAGAAAATCTGCTTTTGGAGTGACCCAGTCAGAGCCCAGACAACCACACCAATACAGATGGTGTGAAATGACCTCAAGGAAGCGGTTTTCACACCAGTCATCCAAAGAATATGGCAGAATTTAAGCAGTTCTGTAAGAAGGAATGTTAAAACTTCCTCCTGAGCATCTGCAGTTACTGGAAGCACCTGTTTTGAGGTTATTGCTGCCAAACGAGGTTCCACCTATTTTGAAAACCAAGGGTTCACTTTTTTCAAGAGAAAAGTTGAGGATCCAGATTAGACATTGCATCCTCCTATTGCCAAATAACTGGGAGTCTGCTAGAAAGTCAGGTGCTACTTTATTACGGGTTTCCACTGTCAAAATCCAGATTTTCTGCTAACACCTGTGTGACTGGGGCCCAAGGGCTTTCTCCTGTGCTGGCCATGGGGCGTAATTGCCGCATTTGGATTTTTACTTAATAATCTGGATGTGTTCAGTAAAGACATGAAATATCATTGTGTTATTAGCTTAAAGCAGGGCTTGACAAATGTAATTAGATTTTAGGAGCCAGCAAAAAAATTTAGGAGCCAGACAATAGCGGAAGCATACATGCAATTGATAAACACACATGCCTACTTTACATATACCCATATATCCATACACCTCACACACACCTACTTTACATATACTCATATATACAAACACCTCACACACACCTACTTTACATATATACACATATATACAAACACCTCACACACACCTATTTTACATATATACAAACACCTCACACACACCAACTTTACATATTCCCATATATCCAAACACCTCACACACACCTACTTTACACACATATATACAACCACACACCCACCTCAGTCTTTTTTTGTTTTCTTCTTAACGTGTCCCCCTCGTGCTGCAGCCGCTGAGTGCCAGGATGTCACGTGACGACAACCGGCACTCAGACACGTTGTGCGAGGGGGCGGAGCTTGCAGTCTGTGCGGATGGCACAGACTTTACCCCTCGCGCTCCGAAAAAATAATTTAAAAAAACCGGATGGCAGCGGCGAGGTGACCTTGAGGCTGACGGCACCCAGGTGCCAGGTCTCATTTCCTGGTCGCCATGGCGACCTGGCGCCTGGGGTTTGTCGAGCCCTGGCTTAAAGATACACTAAACGTTATTTTTTACTTATGCTTCTAATAGTATGAAGGAAAAACTGACATGCAGTCTGGTTGGCGCAGAGCGAGACCCTTGTTTTTGCATAGGATCAGCTGGGGGGACAAACTAAGCGAGCCCCCGCTCTGATTGGCTGGGGGCACACTGACACTACAACCAGGTGTTGCTGTGTCTCAGATGTGAGCTTGGGTCAAGCTTACATCTGGGTCAAAATGCATGGGTCAAGTCACACACGTTTACCCACTAATACATGTTGACACACCAATATGTTGACACACGTATGCTTACACATAGATGCACACGTACTCACCCACATATAGACACACACTCAAATCCGGGCACACAACTAAATGCAAACACATGCTGGCACATATATACACACTAATCTGCTGATACACACACTAACACATGTTGGCACACAGGCTCTGACACATACATATTGCTGAACCCAAACATACATGCTGATACACTCACACTATTTACTTACTGCTGGGAAGCAAAGGACAGACCAACAGGAGGTTTTCCTTTCTTTTAGATCCTGCATTTAGGGTTTGGTGAGGTCACTGAGGCTCCCCCTCCTGAAGCTGAGGCAGCAGTAGCTGTAAGGAGCTCCCATGACTCCTTATACGCGTCTCCTGCTGCTGCACGGTGAGCAGCAGGAACAGGAAGCCAGGGGGAGGAGTTACTCTTCTGCCTGCTTTGTGCCTCTTCTCCCAAACGCTGCCTGTTATCTGATCAGATTGTGGGACAATATAGTTGCAAAATCCAGGGGCCAGATTCTAGATGCCATTGTGACCTGGCATTTGTCAAGCTGTGGATTAGATCCTCTTCTTTTTTTATTTATTTATTTTTTTTGACCAAAGAATGCAAAAACCCAGGTAACTTCACTTTCCCTGGTGCTGGTTTCTCTTGTTTGCTAGAGATCTCGTTGTGTGGGGGCCAAGGGCAATACATATATCTGCAGTACTTAGTCTGGCGTAAAATGATACACTCTTACCAACTTTGATGCTTTATGGTCTCTTTGGCTGTAACAGACAGCCAGTGACCAAGTTCTACCATCAAGCATTTTACCTCCAGGCATGTAGCTGTGTTCTTCAGTGTTATGGTTAAATCCACTGCTAATGCACATATGTGACCCTACAGATGTTTCTCATGGATTTCATTAAATGTACTTAAATTCATTTGTGGGATAATTCCCCTGTACGATTATACCCTTTAAATATTTCTGAAAAGCTTTACTTTACAAGACCAAATTCTTGGTAGCACAGGGCTTGACAAATGTAATTTTATTCTAGGAGCCAGCAAAATTTTTTAGGAGCCAGACAATCACGCAAACATACACTCAATTCATAAACACACACACACACCAACCCACGTTACATATACACCCCACACACACACACACCAACCCACTTCACATATACACCCCACACACACCAACCCACTTCACATATACACCCCACACACACCAACCCACTTCACATATACACCCCACACACACCAACCCACTTCACATATACACACACACCCACTTCACATATACACACACACACACACACACACACACACACACCCACTTCACATATACACACACACACACACACTTCACATATACACCCCCCCTTCACATATAAACCTCCCCCCCCACACTTCACATATATACCCCCCCTTCACACATACATCTCCCCCCACTTCATATATACACCCCCCCTTCACATATACACCTCCCCCCCACACTTCACATATATACCCCCCCTTCACATATACACCTCCCCCCCACACTTCACATATATACCCCCCCTTCACATATACATCTCCCCCCACACTTCACATATATACCCCCCCTTCACATATACATCTCCCCCCCCACACTTCACATATACAAGTTTTTTTTCCCCCTTTCTTAACTTGAGTGCTGGGTGTCGTCACTTGACAACCCAGCACTTAGCCGAAAGAGCAATGAAGAACGGGTGCGGCACGAATGTTCCCCCTCCCTGCTGCCTTACCTCATTGCTGGGGAGGGGGGACATTCGTGCTGCAGCCGATCCTCATTACTCTTTCGGCTGAACACTAACACACACGTTGCGCGAGGGGGGCGGAGCTTGCCATCTGTGCAATACGCACAGACTTCCCCCCTCGCGCTGCAAAAAATGGATAGCAGCGGCAAGGGGAACATTAAGGTAACGGCACCCGGGCGCCAGGCTCAATTTCCAGGTCGCCATGGCGACCTGGCGCCCGGGTTTTGTCGAGCCCTGTGGTAGCAAGTACAATTACATTACCAATCAGACTTGACAAATTCATGTTAATGTTAAATAATTAAAAAAAGTAATAAATGCAATTTGAATAGCTGTAGTCAAAATATGTTTAATTTAGACAAGTATCAAGTCAGTAGCTTCTACCGACCCTTCCACTGAACACTATAACATTTGGCTGGGAAAAATCCACACTTAGTGTTTCAAAAATGCATTAGTCATAGTATCACAAATAAGAACAAAACTTACAATGTGTGCATTCTTTCACTAGTTGGACAAAATAATAAACTCATTTTAAGTTTCATAATTAATATGAAGTTTTCCATCCATCGCGATGAGAACAGTTTTTCTTTTACCAAGGGATAAACTCTTACAACTTTTGAACAGTGCTTTTCTGGAATTTTAAGCCATTCTTACAACAACCATTTCACTAGTTTCTTGAGGGATGCTGACAAGGAGGATTTACCTCTCATTTTGACTTCGAATATTGACCGTAAAGGAGGCTAATCCAATAGTTTGAGCTCAGTTTCATGTTCTCCACATCATTTTTGGACAATTTTAGCTGTGTACTGGTGTCAACTTGTAGAAGTAAATAGATTTAACCCATCCTTTGGTGGAGTCTGTTGTATAGGTGAATATAATTGTATCTACACAGTTTTGTGTTCGAGAAGATAAAATTTCCTTTGGATAGGAAGGTCAAACATTTTCCTATTTGAGCCAAATAGTGTTAACATTTTGATCATAAAGAATCAGTCCATTCTTTCAAAAGGAAATATTAGTCTGATACTTTTCATTTTGCTTCTTTACATGGTACCAGATCCAACCAAGCTTTAATGTATATTTTATTTTTGTAAAAGTTTTGTACAAACATCGAAACAATAGAAATGTTATATGCAGGGGGTGAAAAAGGATTTTGCTGAGTTCAGACTACATTGAACATAATCTCCAAAGCATGTTTGTCATTCCTCTCATTTTCTTTAAAAATAGCATATTCCTTTTTCCTTATTTTCTCCTACATTGACCTTTTTAAACCCAAATCCTAGATTTTGCTGATGCAAAATGGCCTCATCACTTGGCTGTTTTTAAATGACCAAATAGAGTAATCCATGAATGGGTTTTGTGCTTTTGCAGGCCAGATTGTGAGTTTAAGTGGTTTCTGAATGGCAACACCATGTTTAATTGCAGCTTTAAATAGCTCTAGTTTTGAGCGTGTACTTTTGAAGAATTTAGCATCTTAAGTGACCAACTATCCATGTTGATGGACTTTGACTTGAAAACACTGTTCCACATTGCATACACTGGGTTGCGTGCTTTCTGTCAATAGTGGATGGATAGGATGATTTTTTTTCTTCAATAAAGCTTTTTTCTGCAGCTGCACTAGATGGATTGTTGAAACTATTATTCAATTTTGCTGTATGGGCAACCATTTCTACAATGCTCATTAGGAATCACTCCCCTATTAATCAAAGGATTTCATGGGTAGAACTTACAAGCGAACTAACTACATGATGAAATGTTCATTTCTTTGCGGTAATATTGGAAATTCTGATCCCTGAGAAGGTTTGGAAAACGGTTACAATTGTTTCCACCTTTTGATTAGCTTAGCAAGGACTCGTAGTTGTTGCTGCATGAATACTAATGAAAGAAAAGCGATGCTTATGAAAGTTGTGTTTTTTTCTTTGTCTGTATAGCACCTTGTCAAAACAGGTTTGGCCCCTTGCAGGTTGTGCATAAAATTGCACCTATCCTAATCGACCATCAGAGTGGTCCTACTCCTAGCATATTCAGCATAGACTAAAAGCCTAATAAAAAGTTAGTAAGCAAATGTTTTGTTCTGGCTGAATTATTATATAAATTATTTGTTGAAGGTAATTCAAAATAGTTTCATTGATACAAAATCACAAAATGTTTAACACACACTAAATGGAATTGAATTCTTAGCATTGTGCATGTGTAGTCCAAAAAGCTAGAGTTTCTATCTGCAAGCCATGTCCATGATGAATTCTAACAGCAAGAAACCAAGAACTATCATGCTTTACAGAAAACAACTCTTGCTTTTCTCAAACTAAACACTATTTTATGTACTTGTCCTCTTGCTCAGTTGTGCATAAGGCCTCCCACTCCTCCTTTCTATTCTGGTTAAAGCCAGTTTGCACTGTTCTATAGCGGGAGTAGTACACAGAATTGTAAGATCTTCAGTTTCTTGACAATTGCATGGTATACCCTTCATTTCTCAGAAGAAGAATAGACTGACACGTTTCAGAATAAAGTTCTTTTGTTTCAGGCCATTTCGTAGCCTATAAAGAACTCACAAATGCTGATACTCAGCTAGTCTAAGGCCAGTTTTATGGGTTCTTAAATCAGCTCAACAGGTTTCATCTTTGCAAATTAACCATAGTTGCTCAAATATAAAACAAGGTGTTTTTTTTTCAGAGCAAATAAGAAATTCAAGTAGACATCTTTTGATAAGCTGCAGGTCCCTCACAGATCTGCAGTGGTCCTCTACACTCCTCACAGGCAGTTGGTGAATGTGCACTGCGCAC